>VDFB02270651.1:218651704-218755127 GCA_007258455.2 Sequoia sempervirens
AGCACATGGTCAATACCCAAACAATGACCAGATTCCATTGTATTTTGTTCAACAGTTGTATGCTGAGGTCCATTTGGGCCTCAAAGTCAACTACCTGGACATTCCACCATATGTTGGTCAAGGGCATGGCAGGATTGTCGATAGGCCCACCTATCGTCGAGCAAATAGACTAGCCCCAGTGTTTAGGGTATTGGTTGGCGAGAGGTCTCTTGCTCTCACCCCAGCTCTAGCCCCCATAGCAAATGAGGTTGTCGTTGCTTCCCAAAAGGAAGCAATTGACACTGTAGGTGACATTGCAGCTACCACGAATAGGATATCTACTGATCGTGCAGGTCAGTATTTGATGTCTAGAGGTTCTCGATCCATGCCATTTTCAACACAGTGGACCACCATGGATCCTTATACAGTGGCAAACATCCCTACTCCCACACAGCTTGATGCACTTACAGGAGATCACTTGGGATGCAATGGTCGTTCACTTCCAGGATGTTGCATATCTATACATTAAAAAACAACAAACTCCACAATGAAATAGCTTGTTTGATTACCACTTGATTCATTTAATAATCTAGGATGTAGTTAAATTCTATACACTAGAATAATTTTTTTCCCATATGCATATAGATACAAGCTTATTTTTTAATATTCCATATCAAATTGCAAGATTAATTCACATTTATATCACTTGGAGCTCGCAAACTTTGGAGAAAAGGTTTTTGCACATTTATCAAGGAGGCAAATATTGGAGAAGACAACTTTTCATTTTTATCAATCAAGGAAAAATTTGGAGGAGAATTTAACTAAGTTTCTAGAGGATTTTTTTTGGGACATCTTTAACTTGAAGAAGAAAATGGGACAACAAAGAAAAAGAAAAAATGCTTCTCAACGAAAATTGTCAAAAGAAGAACAAAAGAGGCATGAACAAAACTTGGGAAATTATCATAGAAAGAAACAAGGTACATGCTTGTTTCTTCTCTCTCTCTCTCTCAAGTGTGTGTTTAGGACTGTTATTAACACCTCAATTTGTTTTGCTTATAAATATGCATGCCTTTTATGAAAACCATGCTAGATTTAACTTGGAAACTTTAATACTAAAAAATAGTCATCTTGCATAGACATTACCTAAATTGCTTATCATCTATTTCCAATCGCTTTTGTTCCATGGAATTTTTAAGTTTAAGAATATTTGATTCTATTTGTTTCAACTCCACTTAAATAACTCATAGTCTCTCACTTTCTTTGGTTGCATGTAAATTCAAACAAGCGGGAATTTCTCAAGCGGAAGTCGAGCCAAATCTAGATATTGGATCAAACAAATCTGTTGAAGAACACATGGACCTTGAAGTTAGGGAGGAGACCCAAGTTCAAACAATTCTTGTTGGAGAGGGGTCAGGATCACTTCCTTCTACTGGTATGGATGAGCATATAAAACTAGTTGTTCAAAGCTTTTGTCACTCATAGCATCATGTCTTATCACTTTGTTTGCTTGTATACATATACTTCACTTATATAGAATCATCTCTCACTTTTCTTTGCAAAATATTTTGTGACATGTAGAAAGGGCTCAACAAGCAGGAAGTTCTCATGATGAAGTCAAGCCAAATCTAGATATTGGATCAAATGAATTTGCTAAAGAACACATAGACCTTGAAGATAGGGAGGAGGCCCAAGTTCAAACAATGCATGTTGGAGAGGGGTCAAGGTGATGAAACAAATTTCTAATAGAAATTTAGATCATTTACTTGAAATGGATATGGAGAAGTTGAAATGTTATGCCAACCAGCCTTATAATAAGAGAAAGAGGTCAATGACTAAATCTGTAAATTTGGAATAATCAATCATCATTTCAATCATCTTGATACACTTGAAAAAACCCAATTGTTATCACGTTCAATTCTTCGTAATAAGTTGAAAGAGTCGTTACAATTGTTGGGTGTACATTTGACATCAAATAAGAAGAAACACATGAGATTACAAAAGGATATTGCTCAAAATGCTAAAAAGGGTTTAGATTCCATTGGAAAAGGATCTTGATTAGTGGATAAGGCCACTACAAGAAGGGTGATGTTGGCATCTATTGTACATCAAGATATAGCAAGAAAAAGAAAAATGTCTGCACTTTCGGCTGAAATTGGTTATAGTAGAACCAAATTAATAAAATATGAGAAAAAAAGAAAGTTTTTGGATGAGATTTTAGAAGGTAATTGGGTAATTATGTGTAGAGCTCCCCATTCTGACAGGATTGAAGATGTTGTTAGGAACTTTATCTCAAGTTTTTGGAATGATCAGACTCGTCCATCATCAAATACTAGAGATGTTATGAGACACAGGATTGGGCCTAGTATTTATGAAAATCATATCAAACATTAGCTAGACATAACACAATTTCAGATGTATATGAACTTTTGTAATACATATCCTCATATAAAGATTGGTCAAACAATATTTGAAAGGTTATAGCCATATTATGTGAACATAAACAAGTTTTTTGAAACTTGTTGTCGATATCATATTGAATTTGATCTCTACTATCAGGTGTTTCGAAATATGAGAGAAGAAAGTTGTGGGTTTCAAAATGAACCTCCTAAATAGGCAAGTTTTTTCATAAAGGCTATTTTATGTGATCATGAAAATGGACCTCAAATAAACTTCATAAAAGGAATTTGTGAGACATGTGGAAATTTGGCTAAATTTCCTTCAATAAATGAGGATAATGACCTAACAAAGACAGTAAATTGCAAGAGGTAATTAATATTTTTAGAGAGTTTATCTGTTTCAATTTGATTAGATTGTTATTTGAATTCTCTAATGTAATGTTTCATTGATTGTGTGGTTTATTAGTTATTCACATATTTTACTGACACAGGTACAAGTATGTAAAGTTGCAAACAAATTTTGGGAAAGAATCCACAAGGTTGAACTATGTAGAAGAGGATATTCCTATTGGAAAATTTATGGAAGATTTTAGAAAATTGATACAACCATACATACAACATTCCTTTTTTTCTAAGTGGCAAGCACAACAATTCCAAACATTGAGAGATACTTTCCCACTTGGAACAGTTCTATCAGTAGTTGACTTTGCAGAAAATTAATCCTTCGTACATCAAAAGGAGATTCAATCAGAGTATTACTTTTCAAAGAAGATCACTATTATGGTTCATGTGTGTTGTCAACATGCACAATCAAAATTGGATGGTGTTGAGAGTACAGATAAAGAACGAGCCATAAAGAAAGAATATCACTTTTATATTAGTGATGATAAAGAGCATGACACGCTTTTTGTCCAACATTGCTTTACAATTTTTTTTGAGAATTTGAGAAGCAGGGGTGTAGAATTTGAAAAGAATTTTGTATGGCTAGATGGATGTGCGACACAATTCAAATCTTCATGGCCATTCTATGCACTTTGTAGATATCATAAAATCTACAAAATACCACATGTTTGAAGTTTTTTTGAGTGGGCATGGAAAGGGTGAGCATGATGGACCATGAGCTTGCATCAAACAAGCTTTAAGAAAACATCAAATGAGTTATCCAGAAGATCATATAGACAATGCACATGATGTTGTTGAATAGTGCAAGAAACACATTGCATCAAATGTGGTCGGCACATTTTTGAGAACAAACTAACACATTCCACATAGACTGTTTTGGGAGATATTGAGTATGTATAAATTACATTTTCAAAAATTTGAATTTATTTAAATTTAAAAATTATATATATATACATGTTTGTTCACATAATTTTGTTGTTGTACATGTATCTAGGTGCGGACAGAAGATCAATGCATGGATGTAAGAGGGTAGAAAAAACAAGATATTTGCATTGTGTTGGGAGTTTAGATAGTTGCCATGGATGGACATTACACATAAGGGATTACTCTTGTTTTTGCACTGAGTGCATTGCAGGAAACCCTAATCATGCATGCAACAACCAAGAACTTGGATATGTTGGTAAATGGGATACAATGCCACTAGTTGTTTTAGAAACATATGATGAAAATGAGGAAGAAAGATTTGAAGACATTCCTTTGATTTCAATTGATTATGACCATATATCAGGATTGGTTAGAAAAGGTATATGTGTAAGTTTTCAATAATTTATATATTATATATATCTAGTTAATGATCTTTCAAGTCTAGAGACATTTCCTTTTTTTTTAGAAATTTTGTGTGTAAATTTGGTGTACATGAGATGTTTTTGCAGTCATAGCAGAGCCTGCAAACATCAAAGGTGTTAGCTATTATTTATTGTGTTGCATAGAAGAGAGGAATAAGCTAACACAACCTAAAACAAGTGATGGAATGTCATTTCCCACAGGTGAGTTTGAATTTAAAATTATATATACATTGTGTTCACATGTGTGTGCATACTGTTATAAACATTAAATATATATTGTACAAACCTTGAGCACGAAAATGTTGTACACATTCATATGTCTTACCAAGTAGGTTCATGTTTACCATGCAGGGTTTGTTGTAGTGCAAGGGACATATCTAAAACAAGTCAAAGTTGTTCAGAACAGGATTCATTTTGTTGACTATCAACCTGATAACAAGGAATATCAATATAGTCACTTGATAATTGCTACCGCCCTACATCTTCACGCAGTTCCACATGCACGTGGCCAAAGAAAATGGAGACTAGATAGTGAAGATCATCAAAAAATTCTACATGTTACTGAAGACCGGACTGAACCAGAATCTTTAACTTAGCTTATATCCATGATTTTCAAGTTCACTTGTAACCCTATACATGTTCAAGTGAGAACTTATAGTAACTTGTACATAGTTGTAAATTATTTTGTGTAAATTACAATTATATGCACATATTTGTTCCATGGAATTCTTAAGATCAAGAATATTTGATAGCATCATCTCTCACATTTAATTATATACAACTTATATTTGTTCCATCGAATTGTTCCATGGGAAATTATGCAATTATATACAACTTATATTTGTTTCATGGAATTCTTAAGTTCTAGAATCTTATATAGAACTTATATTTGTTCCATCGAATTGTTCCATGGGAAATTATGTAAATTTTAAAATTAAGTATTATCTAATTATAAAATTATTGCACACATATTTAAAACATAAATCAGTGTACCCTCGAGCTCCCCCTCTCCCCTCTACCCTTAACCCTTAAACCCTAAACCATTGTACCCCCTACCCTTTATCTCTCTCCCACTCCCCCCTCTCTCTCTCAAGTCTCTCCCTCCTACCCCCTCTCCCTCTCTCCCCTCTACCCTCTACCCTTAAGCCTTAAACCCTTAAACCCTCTCTCTCTCACTCACTCCCTCCTTCTATCTCGAGCTCCCCTATAGCCTTAAACCCTTAAACCCTATCTCTATCTCTCACTCACTCACTAATTCTATCTTGAGCTCCCCCTCTCCCCTCTACCCTTAACCCTTAAACCCTAAACCCTTGCACCCCTACCCTTTATCTCTCTCCCACTCCCCCCCCTCTCTCTCAAGTCTCTCCTCCTACCCCACTCTCCCTCTCTCTCCTCTCTTTAACCCTTAAATCCTAAACTTTTTTTTTTTTTTTTTGCCCCTAACCCTTTTCTCTCTCCATCACTCCTCTCTCAAGTCTCTCCTCCTCACCCTCTCCCTCCGCCCTCTACCCTCTGCCTTAAAGCCTTAAACCCTGTAAGCACTCTCTCTCTCTCGAACTCACTCACTCCTTCTCAGGCTTCCTAGTGCTTAGCCAGCCAAAGCCCTCTCTCCTGTCTCTCACTCAGCGACTAATTCCCATCTGGAATTCTCCCTCCCTCTACTCATAACCTTAAACCCTAAACCCTTGTCCCCTGATCTCCTGTCCCTCTCCTCTCCCCTACCCTCTACCCCCTCTCTTTCCCTTACCCTTAAGAGCCCTAAAACCCTTGGTTCACGCTTTCTCTCCCACTCTCTCCTTCTCAGGTCCTACCCCTGCCTCCCTCTCTCCCTCTACCCTAACCAAGCTAGGCCAAAACCCTTGGCCCTCCTACCTCCCATCTCTCTCACTCATTTTCCTAGAGGCGTGGCCAGATCACTTCAACTCCTCTCTCTCTCAGGTCTCTCCCTCCTACCCTCCCTCTCTCCCCTCTACCCTTAACCAAGTTAAACCCTAAACCCTTGTACCCTCTACCCTTTATCTCTCTCCCACTCCCCCTCTCTCTCTAGTCTCTCACTCCTAGACCCACTCTATCTCTCTCTCTAGATCCCCTCTACCCTCTAACTTTAAGCCTTAAACCATCTCTCTCACTCACTCACTAATTCTATCTCGAGCTCCCCTCTACCCTTAACCCTTGACCCTTAAATCCTAAACCATTCTACCCTCTACTCTTTATCTATCTCCCACTCCCCCCCCAAGTCTCTCTCTCTCTCAACTCTCAAACCCTTAAACCCTTTGTACCCCCTACCCTTTATCTCTCTCCCACTCCCCCCTCTTTCAATTCTCTCCCTCCTACCCCCTCTTCCTCTCTCCCCTCTACCCTTAACTAGGTTAAACCCTAAACCCTTGTACCCTCTACCCTCTATCTCTCTCACTCATTCACTTCTTCTATCTCGAGATCCCCTCCAGCCTTAAACCCTTAAACCCTCACTCACTCCCTCCCTCTCTCTCTCTCTCAAATTCTCCCTCCCACCCCCCCCCTCTCTCACCCCATGCCAGGTTAAACCCTAAACCCTTGGCCCCTCTACCCTTTATCTCTTTCCCCTCCCCCTATCTCTCTAGTCTCTCCTCCTAGACCTCTTCAAACCCTCTAAACCCTCTACTCACTCCCTCCCTCTCTCTCTCTCAAGTCTCTCCCTCCTATCCCCTCTACCTCTTATTACCAGGTTAAACCCTAAACCCTTGTACCCTCTACCCTTTATCTCTCTCCCACTGGCCCCTTTCTCTCTAGTCTCTCCCTCCTAGACCCACTCTTCATCTCTCTCTCTCACTCCTTCTATCTCTAGATCCCCTCTACCCTCTACCTTTAACCCTTAAACCCTTAAACCCTCTCTTTCTCACTCACTCACTAATTCTATCTCAAGCTCCCCTCTACCTTTAATCCTTGACCCTTAAACCCTAAACCCTTCTACCCTATACCCTTTATCTCTCTCCCACTCCCCCCTCTCCCTCTATCCCCTCTACCCTTAACCCTTAAACCCTAAACCCTTGTGCATACCCTTTATCTCTCTCTCCCTCCTCTCTCAAGTATCTCCCTCCTACCCCCTCTCCCTCTCTCCCCTCTACCCTTAACTAGGTTAAACCCTAAACCCTTGTACCCTCTATCTCTCTCTCAAATCAATGATATGGGCCTTTCATAAAATTTTCCAGCCATAGCTGCCATTCTCTCCAGCTGAAAAAATCCAAGTAGGCATTAAAAAAAACATAAGAATAGTTAAAGAAAACCCATAAGCACAAATCTAATGAATCTTCAACTTCACTGCTCAGGTGGTTTAAAGCATGAGAACAAAATAACCTTTTGGGTCTCTAAGTCTTATACAATATATGATACACAACAATTTCATCATGGTGGGAAAATCATTGCACTAAAAAGATTTCTAGAGAGAATAAAATCCAGGAGGTTCATAGGGTTGTAAATACATTAGAATTAGAATAGGTACAACTAAAAAAGGAGTGACTCATAATCATTTTAACCACAGTTTGCATTTGAGAATACAAAAATATGGAATATGAATCATTAAATTAGTTAGGTTGTGCAAACAGACCTCATTTTTCAACTGAATATTCTCAATACGTAGTTGCTACTCTTGAACACTAACTTTTGCAATAACAACAGGTCCTCCACAGTTGGTGCATATGGTATTTTTGAATTTGCTGAGGAGTATGCATGTGATAGTGCTTCTTTTTGGGATGATTATCTTCCCGCTCATCACCAGATCCATTCCCTTCCATGTTGTCACTGCCAGACCTGCTCTCATACTCTTCATCTCTCTGTAGATCCCAAGCTGAGACTCTCCACCACTGCTACCAAACATGTCTCCTTTTCCTTCCAAGCTACTTGTATGTCTAACAATTCCCATCATAAATATATACTTATATCTATAAACAAACAAAATGCCCCTAAGAAAATCAAATTAATACACATTTCCACATCAATACCCATGTTTTTATAATTTCCGATTGAAGATAACACCTACCAGCGTCAAGGAGAGCTTGGGTGTGGAGCTATAGATGCTCATGTTCATATTAGACCTTGGCTGAGGGGCAACGAAACAAGGTTGTGTCATTCCAATATTGTTAGATGGGATCTCAAAGAAAAACCTTTTGTTTGAATCGTTCCTGCCCTCAACTAAACTACCCAATCCAAAATTCATCCCAAAATGCTTTTCAACTGTTTCTGATATATATACTTTTTAATTATATACTTTTAATATTATAATAATAACAATTATATATTATTATTATTATAATATATTGTAATAATAAGTATATTATATATTATAATATAAAAAAGAATATAATTTAGATTTATATTAATATTATATATTATAAAATACAACTATTAAAAAATGGGAAAACAAACAAGAAAACAAACGGTGAAATGGATCCGTGTCAAGGGGTTCGATCGAACCCATTTTCCAGGTTCGACTGAACCCCTTTAAAGTACATTTTTTATTGTATTTCAAAGTGGTTCAACCGAACCTATGTTCATTCGAGCATATTTTTTTGGTTTGACTAAACCACCTTTTTTTCACCTTCACCCTCCCAGCCACCAAAATTGTCCAAAATTTTGCACTTTGAAGCTCAATTTGAAAATGAAAATGGAGGAGACTTCACAAACCCAACTAGTATCAGGTAGCCCTCAAAACGAGCTATCCAACGAATAAAATTTTAATATGTTTTGGTTTTATTATCTATTTGTTTTTTAAGTTTTATTAAATATAGGTTTCTCACCAAAAATGAAGTTCTCTATTTTGCACATGTGGAAAAATAGAAAATTATCAAAAAAAATTTGAAAAATATGAGTGCACCAGATATTGGAGTCCTTCATCCAACAAAAAATAAATAAATAAATCAATACATACAGTAAAATTTATGCGTTATACAGTTGCGCTATGTCTGAATTGTAATTGGTTTGACTTTGAAACTTGATTAAAGAAAAAATATTCAATAAAAAACTATCTAACCAAGTGGAAGCACTAGATATCAGAGTTACAAATCTAAATTCGAAAGAATTAGAATTTTATCCTTCAAGGGAAAAAATTTATGTGTTATACGGTGTGCATCACTTTTTAAAAATGTTGTTTTTTGAAAAAAACCAGTTTTCATGGGAGATGGAAAAAGAAGTGCAATTTGATTCCAAAAATTTTGAAAAAAATATTTTTAGAATCTATAGACAAAATGTGGAGAGACTCTAGTTTGCATCATCTTCAAATTCCTCACGATTTATCCGCTATAGGTGCCCCAATGTGAAGATTTAGTTAAAAATAATAATTTTAGTGTCCAGTTTGGCCAAAAATTGTAAACCACTATTGTGGGATCACCCTATGGTGCTAGGAAGCAGAGGAGGTTCATGAATTTGTGATGCATATTATAAATCTCCATGAATGAGTGCCTCTACTTCTTTCAAGGGTGCTAGGAAGCAAAGGAGGAGGTTCAACAAATGGGATTGTGCATTAAAGCACATTGAGTCATCCTTTGTCGCCAGCTGGGCCTTACCAAACAACTACACACCCAAACGTAAAGCCATGAACGTAAAATACAAAACATTCCCCCAATGATAGGCCTATTTGAAAGTTTAACATGACTCACAAATGTTACTTTTGAAACCCATGCTTACTAAGCCCACCATCTAATTACTGAGAGACCAGGATTTAGAAGCAATGAAGCAGAAAAGAAACAGGATTTTATTTGTTAAAATTGGGGCAATTGCCACACCTTATTTGAAACCTATTTGGAGCACTCGTTGTCTTTGTGTGAATATTTAACATGGCCATGAAAGAGAAACTCGTGCTTTGTCACCTCGCAAAACCTAACCAGTATTGTACTATATCTAGGAATTACAAGCCAAGGCAAATAATAGAACGTTTTGGTATGTTGCCATCAAAGGAAGTCAATAAGGGAAAATTCATATGTTCTTTTCTTTAGTTCTTTCCCTAGGTACACCCAATTTTTAATTCAAAAGATGCAAGCCACATATGTGCCCCACATGCCCATAGATCTGAGGAGGAATAAAAGATAAATAAATACTTGTTTCAATGAATTGACTCTCAAGGTTCTAGGCTAGAGGGATTTCCATCAATTTAATGTATGAAGAGTAGCTTATAATGTTGGAAATATAGTCTCACTTGCTGCATTAAATTCTCTAGTTGGACCTGTCTCCTCAGCATGTTGCATATCATCTCCATATCTGCATTGAATCCCACTATCCAGTTGTTCAAGTCACATCTATATCCTTTGTATCAATAGTCAATCTCATCAATAACGAGAAGCACTGAAGGCAGATTTCTTGATGGATTTTGAATGGATTTGCATTTACTCCTCCAACCTATCATCTGTCTCATCTACAGACCTCACATGTTTTGTGGGTGATTTATAAAATATTATTTTATGTTGTGTTCTCTCTCACAGTATGCATTGAGCATTCTATATAATGGTTGGAGACTGTATTGGTACTCACTCTTTTAGGAGTCCAGCTTTGTAGAGCTATGTGTTAGTTTGTGGGCATCTGAAACCACTTGTGTGTTAGAGAAGTAAGACACAATGTAGTGGTAGTATGAAGAATGAGCAATAGCTCAGGAAAATCTTTATAATGTATTTTACATGATGAATATAAAATATTATGTCTTTTTATGTTTTTATTCTCCCTGTGTTTAAAATCCAACATTTGGTATTAGAGCAAGGACGATCATGTTGACTGGGAGTAGAAAATTTATGCTATTGTTAAAAGGAGTTCAAAGAGTTTATATCAACTGCAGCCGATCAAGAAGATTTGAGGTTGTCGAAGAATCGAGAGATCAAGTGATATTTGCTGAGAAGAGTTCATTGCCAGAAGGGTTTGCTAATCATGGACAAAGGAGAGAGAAATTGCAAATAATCAATGCATGGTTGTTGAAAAGAGGCCAGTCCAAAAACAATTGTCGAATGGTTGATGAAGCTTGAAAAGAAGTTGGGTTGTTATTAGTGTGAAAGGTGTATGATGGAAGGAATTGTAGTTTTTTTTTAAGAGCTATTTGAAAGTAGACAAGTCGTGATGTTGACTTGTATGAAGTGACAAAAGAAGGCCAAGTTTGTTGTAATTCAGTAGTAGCTGAAGAAAAATAGGTTCATCGAGTAATAAGAAGTTTCTATTGCCAGAGAAATCCATAGTCAAGGAAGATTGTAGCCAAGGAAGAGATTGTGCCCAGTTGCTAAAGCAAATGTGAAAGTTGTCGCTAGGAGTTGCAGCTACCACCAGAAGAGACTACATATCATAAAGAACATGTAGTTCATTGCTAAGAGGGATTAAGGTCCCAATTTCCAAAGAAAAAGGTGGAAGAAATCACCAAAGTACAGCCACAACTATTGATAAGAAGGAATCGCCCAGCCAAGGAGACTTTGAAGATAAGTTGCCATGTGGATTGCTATTTGAAGACTGTATGTTGATTTGAGGAGTAAAGGAGCTTGTAACGGGCCAAAGAAAAAGAAATGTTGTTGCATCAAATTAAAAGATAAATTGAATCGAAACATAAAGATAATCATTGGAGGTAAAACAATCTTTTTCTTGGCCAAACAGTATATGAGGATAAACTATAGTTTTTTTGTTTTTTCATTTGTTCAAGATAAAATTGTCGGTCAAAGAGAAGTGAAGATTGCAGGAAAAAGGAGATTGTGGTTTTTGTAACACAGATATTGCAAATCAATGGTCAAAATAAATTCTCAAAGTTAAGGTAACTCGCAGTTTTTATTTTGAGATTTTTTAATATTATAAGAAGTTGTAAAAAGAAGTTTCTGGTAAAGAAGTTATTTTTGTCTTTTGAAATGGAAGAGAGATTGACATTGCTAAGTGAGAGAAGTTGTAAGAAGATGGATCATGGTCTGGAGGAAGGCCACTATATGGATGAAGGAATAGTTCACAGTCAAGAAAGGAGACTGCAAGGATAAAGAAAGCGGAACTGCTAAAGGAGACCAGAAGATCAAAAGAGGATAGGTAAATGAAGTGGTGAAAGACAAGAAAGTGAAGTTGTTAATGGGTAAAGAAAAATACAGTTGAATGTCGCAACATTCTATAAGCAATGTTTGAGGCCAGTAGAGCTCGCTAAAGCTAGGATCCCTAAGCACCAGCAGTGTGACTCTAAGGGAGGTGTTGAAAAAAGCAAGTGTTTCACACCTGAATCAACGATGGATTGGTTACCAAGTGTGCCAGAGCTCATGGGTAGAGCATCCAACAACAAAATGTGATTTCCTAGGTTTGATTCCTAGAAGTTGAAGTTTGTAGATGTTGAAGCATCAATAAAAGGTAGATACAACCGTAGATGTTGAAGGAAAAATCGTGAAAGGGTGAAGGCACGTGAAGCTACCAAAAGATGAAATTGAATGACTGCCGCAACAATTGGAGAGAGTTGAAGAAATTGATAGATGCTCCAGAAATTTTTGATAAGACAGATGAGCCCGAAAATTTTAGAACTATAAGTGAAGACAAATGCGCTAGAAATTTCAAAACTATAAGTGAAGACAGATGCAACGGAAATTTTTTGAGAAGAATGTCCGCAGTTGAGATTAAGGGGGAGTGTTGGAAATATAATCTCACTTGCATTAAACTCTCCAATTGGACCTGTCTCCTCAGCATGCTTTGTATCATCTCCATATCTGCATTGAAGCCCACTATCCAGGTGTTCCAAGTCACATCTATATCCTCCGTATCAATAGTCAATCTCATCAATAACGAGAAGCACTGAAGGCAGATTTCTTGATAGATTTTGAATGGATTTGTATTTACTCCTCCTACCTGTCATCTGTCTCATCTACAAACCTCACACGTTTTATGGGTGATTTAGAAATTATTATTTTATGTTGTGTTCTCTCTCACCGTATGCATTGAGCATTCTATATAATGGTTGAAGACTGTTTTGGTACTCACTCTTTTAGGAGTCCAGCTCTGTAGAGTTGTGTGTTAGTTTGTGGTCATTTGAAACCACTTGTGTATTAGAGAAGCTGTAAGAAACAATGTAATGGTAGTATGAAGAATGAGCAGTAGCTCAAGAAAATCTTTGTAATGTGTTTTGTGATGAATATAAAATATTATGTCTTTTAATGTTTTTATTCTCCTTTGTTTAAAATCCAACATATACATGGTGCCACCTCCATGAGAACACAAAATTGAGAGCCATCAATGCTAATTAGAAAAACACTAATTTTTTTATTCTTTATTTTGTGGCAAAAGCAAAATCGGTAAATACGTAGCATACACTATTTACAACTAGCAAATGCTCTAAAAACAAATTTATACATCGCAGTTTCCAACTGGTGAGTTTAAGAAGAAAATTTCCATGACATTTTTAGAAGAATATGTAATCCCCATCCAATATTAGAACGACTTCATTATTTGAGTCCAAAACGTAATTGGGTGTTTCAATCAAATGATTGACATCAAACATGGAATATCATTCATGCTCATGGCTTCACCGAGAAATCAACTTAACAGCGAAGACCGTACAATCTTATTCTTGTGACAACCATCCATTTGAACAAAATATTAAACTACAGTATATTCAAGTTTCTTTAAGACTTGAAAAAAAAATTTAGTACTTCAAATATGCCTTCAGATAACTGTTCAAAAAATAAAGAAATGATATCTGAGAAGAATCAGAAATAGTCTAAATATCCATTATCAAAAAGATTGTCTCGACTTCTCAAGGCTTCAATGCCAATGCCAAACCAATTTTGGATTTCTTGTCCAAGCCTTGGTGTCAACTTCTCCAGATATAGTAATGAGGGATTTGGGCCTCCATTCATGCTGAAGAAGCGCACCAAGTTTGCCCTGATTGTTAACTCGGGTTTTCAGAGTGGTCAGACGATCAATAGGATGACTACTCCCCACAGTAAAAGTATTCTCATTGTTTTAAATCTTATGCGTTATTTCAGCAGCGACTGAGGTCTTTGTAACAGGGTTAACAAGATGAATGTAAGATGTCTTCACATTATCTCCCTTGTCAGTCCTATTACCATAAGACCAATATAGTTGAAGTAAGTTTATTTCTAAAATTGTTGAGATAAAATCCTATGCCAATATAAACTTTTGTAGGAAGGATGCCAATAAAATGAATACATTTTAAATGCATGAAGAGAGAATAAGGTCAAATGTATACAATATGACAGCTGCAGAGAATTCTGGCTTTGAGACACCCACGCCTGCACTGTACTTTGTAAATGTTCCATATTTTGTGTCAAATGCCAACTCCCCGCCAAGTGAATATTCACTTGTGCCAAGTGCCCCTGAGAACTCCACAATAGGAGTTGCCTGAGAACTCCACAAGTCATTCAGTCGGCCAGATACCTGTGATTATGCAAGAAAGAATTAGCTAGAATACTGATTACTCTCAGACCAAATAATTTTAATAAAGATTGAAGAAATAAAGATAACTGAAAAATAAAAATAAAACAAACGAAAAATTCAATGGCAGCCTGATGCCAAAACACTACTTACCCTTTATTTTTCCAATACTTCCTATACCAGCATTTCTTACACTGTAAATCCCCTGTGCTATCATTATAAAACACTGTAAAAGCTTATTTTTGGTTGTTCAATTATATAGTCGATGCCCAAGTCATATTAGTATATGAGTAATGATGGGAATATTTCATAACAGCAAGTCACGTTTTTCATGTTCGTCCTTATATAGCAGATTCTCAAGTACAGTGCGGTCCAAATTCAATGTCATCAAATTTATGTGATGGTTTAATAAAGCAGTCCTCCAATTAATTTTAAGCTCAAAGTTTAATAGAATAACATAGGTTAAAAAAATGCAGGAAGCGTGAAGTTAAACTCAAAGTTTAAAAGATTGAAAGAGTTTGAAACATGACTATCTCTTTTCCAAGGTTACTATTACATTAATTAATCAAAAAGTCTGTGTGACTACAAGTATTTCCAATAAAAATCTATTTGTGTGACTAAGTATTTCCAATAAAAAATATTTGTGATTTATCTCTTATTATGTTAAAAAAACATTTTCATGTTAAACGAGTGATTAGAATTAGTGGTGGAAGAAGATGAACATAAACAATACATAAGTAACTTACAATTGAACAGTTAGAAATTTTAGAAAACTGGAGAAAAACAAAGATCTCTAATAACACAGCTTGAAAATTTGAAAATTTTACTACACATTCTCCCTAAAGAGTAATTTGGTCTGTGTGAGATTCAAAAGGTGTGTCTTTATTTCTCATCATTCGAAAGAGGAACTCACCTTGCCAGACTTCTGATCTAGTATTTTGAAGCTGAAAGCAGTCTTAGCATTGTGAACAAATTGATCAAGATTGATATTTGTTGAAATCTATTTGAGAAACAGTCTCGTTAGAATCTTCCAGAAATAGATTAGAAAAGATCTCAGTCAAATTTAGCTAGGCATAAGTGAAATGAAAAAAGTTTCACTTCATTCTTAAAGTTGCATTCTTTTCATATAGAAGCTCCATCAAAGAAAATGTTTGTATCAACCGAGAAACAAAATGTTTGTCAAGATTTAAATCTTTATTGGTCAGCCAAGCACATACAGTGGAATTAGTGTCAACTTTCGCGTCAACAGTTGCATTTTTGTACTTGTACTCTGTCTTCAGATCACCAGCAAAAGATTCCCCTTTCTTTAAAGCAGTTGATGTAAAGGCCTGTATATCGTGCAAAATAAAGTTAGTTGTCTCCAACAAGAAAATAGTGTTTAAAAATTTGAAGAATATTACTTCCAACGTGTAAAATTCTGCATTTTTAGGTTCATAGGTAAAATTATCCTAAAAACTAGTGTATAATCTTTGTTCAATTTCTGCATCCTTCTAATAATTATCTCTAGTTCACCATAATGCTTGTAGTGGGCAGCAAGCACACAATAAATGAAACATCTTCAAAAAAGTGAATACCATATGGCAATATAAAACATCTTAGTGCAGCCCTATTAGTAGACTTGTGAATAAATTGCACATCAGGCACATAGCATTAGGACCTGAAAGCAAAAAATATCACATAGCATAGGTGGCATATTCAAATGAAATGATTGTGAGGGTTTCAAATTAGCCATCCTTCATTATGGTTTAATTTTTTAAACAATTTTATCCACATGATGAAATCTCCCTGTGGCAACAAAATAAAGAAATCATTTGATCATTACAATACAGTTCATCCTAAGGACACCTAAGGATGAAAGCTCAAAAATATCCTACATATCTTAGTCATCTAGTTACGAGTATTTTATCAACTTCAGACACAAATGAATCATCATTATTAACTCGGTTTCATCTACTTTGGTTAGGAGTTGTAGATTATGATTGATTAGTGAACAAAGTGTCTCTCCATTGAGCTGTGAGATTAACCAGTACCTTCACTTGATTGTTCCCCTAACTGTCTCTTTTAATTGAATTTCTTAGTGCACTTGCTTATGTAGAGTGTATACAAACATGTATTTCCTAATTATATTTTTGGTAAGTGTTTTATAATGTTACTGTCACTTATCCTAAGAGAATTGTCTCCAATATTTCTTTGCAACGTGAGGTGTTCTTAGTTTGTGATTTGGTTCCAAGATATTAGATTCAGTGACTGTTTCAGAACTGTCAAAAACATTTACATGGAATTAGAACCTTCGCATTCCAGCTTCAGCTTCTACCTTACCCAAAAGCTCAAAATCCATACTTATCATGTTTCCAGGGCACTTTCAGGCATTTCCAGCAGGAAACAGTCCATCTTTAGTGCTTATTTGCCAGTGTAGGTGGGAGACTTTTGGCTTGTGGTGTGTGTAGAAAAGCTTGTGGGTCCCACATGATTCCTAAACAACCCCCTTCAATAGGAATTAATTCATATCAAACAACACTATAGGAAGAGAAATATAACCCAAAAACCTGCAAATAAAACAGGTTAGTATCAAAAAAGGTAGAGTATCTAGTTTAGTGGATTCTAATCGTTCTCATATCTCTCGAGGTAGAAGAGGAGAAAAAAAAGAGTAGTGTAAGATCCTTTTTAATATATAATACTCAAAAACTCACTTATATTTTTGACAAAAATAAAAATAAGCGTAGTTCCACAAAGTTTCCTCACAGGGGATGCAGGGACGGGTTTCTGGGATGGGGAACCATGGGCCTAAGCCTGGGGATGGTGGGGGCAGTGGTAGGGTGGTGATAGAGTGCTGAAATACCTATAGTATTTGAAAAAATAGTTATAAAAAGATGTATAAGAATTTTACATCTTGGAGACAACTAAGAGTCCCCTAGACATATTTGAAGTCCTAATGACATTTTGGAGACGGTGATGCTAGTGGCGGGCTAGTGGTGATGGTGGTGGGCCAGTGGAGGAGCATCCCCCAAGTCCCCAAGTCTCCAAAAGGGAGACGTCTAGAAAATGTGGGATTTTTGGAGGGAGGAGACGTCCCCATAGAACACTCAAAATAAGTGAATTGTAACTAATATATTTTTAATTTCACTAAATTTTGAACTTTTGATGGTTGAAGGTGAAACAGTCAACCATCAACCACTCAGCCGATCAGAGTTGAGCTTAACCAGCACACTCTAAACATTGACCACTTAGATTATTGGTGTGGATCCATTCCTTTAGTCGTCCACATTCCAATAGTTGTTGTTAATTATTCAAAATTCAAATTGTTTCCAGTTGAAAGCATGGTGGATACCCGTAAGCATTTAATATTTATCTTTATTGTATTTAATCTTTATTTTGTGTACATATCTATGCTTCTCGGCCATGGCAGAAAAATCCAGCTGCTCGAAACAGGGCTTCCATGGAGATTCTAAGTCGTGAGTGTCCCTTCTGCAAAAGGGTGCTTCACTGGCATCTGTTTATGCAAATGGTTGCTGCCACGACGACAATGGGAGCTTCAGAACAGGGTATGGGCATCCATCAAATCATAATGAAGCGGGGATGATTGCAGGATATGCACAAAATGTGTTTGTTCAAAAGGATTTATAAACTTCAATCAAATGTAATCGTCAGGCATAAAGCCAAACTCTCCAATCTTTGCTAGTTCCAAAATTGGAGCTTTGGATCAAGGCGCCCACATCCATCACAATACGAAGGAAAGAGGAATTTTGTCAGATGTTGCAGCTGCAACTGCCCATGTAGACGTGTATGCAATGGAGTAAACCCTTTAAATATAAAAACCAAAACTCTTCGCACAATTAGATCAGTACTCTTTTCACCCCTCCTAGATGAGAGATTTTAATGTAGAATCACTTTTTCTTGTCAAAGTAGCAATCCTGTTAACCCTTCATAATAACTCTGTGGTTTAGTATTGGCAAAGATACTAAGTTCATTTGACATTATATTTGCAACATGCCACTCTTAAGAGTATATAAATGTAGATTGATACTAATTTTAATTTTATATTATTTTTCATTGATGATTTGAATGTATTATTTTAGTATATAATTTGATTATTTTGATGTATTTATTAATCTTAAATTTAGTTTATTAAAGTAATACGTCTTATTTTCTTGTTTAGAATCTTCTTGTTCTTAATTTGAATAGCTTATTCAACATCAATAAAACTTGCAATTTGTCATTTTATTAGAAAATCCAAAATTTCACATACAAATTTTGACCATCCTTAAATCTAACAATTACTCCCTTAGAGAAGTGTCAAAATTTTAAAAAATTCATATATTTAGGGTGTGTATTTAAAAATAACATCTTGAGACATTTGCACATTATGGAGAGTATCACAATAAAAAGAATGTTTATAAAATATTTTTCTCCTAATTTACATATGCATCATTCAATCACATCATAAATCAATGAAAAGTCAACTTTATTCTATCAATTGTCATCCATTATCAAGCTAATAGTTCAAGGTACACTCTAGCACAAAATAACAATTAGCTTACATTAACAAGATTGGTGCTTGATATAGTGATATTCATTTTCCTATTGATTTAAGGGCTTATGGTTGGAATGTGAAAACCTACAAGTCATCAATTTTTGTGAGTAAATTTTAGCATGTGTTTGGAAGATCATGCAATGGCATGTATTGTTCCATGTGTACTCCATGATTGATAAACTCACATTGTGTATACATAATAGCGAGAAGATTTAGCACAAATGGTGATAGCTAATACAATGTTCACATGGTAGTTTTGCATAAGTGATAGATGTCAATCAAAAAGGACCAAATTTAATTGTTGCATGTCATTGGATGATCCAATCAATATTAACTACTATATTTTTTAGATTAGCAATGGATTTTATGTCTTTAATGCATTAGAAAAAGTTTATAATTTTGAATGTTAAAGCAAACTACATTAATAAAAATTGATTGGTTTTGACCACTAAAATCTCATTATGAAATTTAATTAAAAGTTGTTTAGTGTAAATAGTCAAGGTCTTCTTGTTGGACTTACAATAAGATTTAATCTAAATATATAGTTAGGTTTGAATAATTATTTATTTTATCTACAAAGTTGTAATCTTTGTCATTGAAATCATTGAAAAGCATTGTTATCATACCATCTCCTTTTATTTTCTTCCTTATTGTAAGTATGTTCTCCATTATGATTCTTCTTGCTATATGATTAGGCATACCTTCACTTGGGACCTCATATTAAAATTGTATTAAGTTTGGCTCCCATTGCCTAAGGCTTGGCTTGTGGAGAGGAGAAAGCATCACATGACATTGACTAAAGTTTACTACCAAGAAATTTATATCCTCCACAAAATTTGAGGATGGGTAGAAGGTAGTGCAAATATCCTCCAATGTGTTGGTCATTGTGTAGGTGTGGTGTGCATTGTTTTATAGGAAGAGTGTTGAGGAAGGAGACAATGAAAAATAAAGGAGTTATTATCAACAAATGAGGAAGGAACTAAGCACCTAGAATAAAAAATCTCAAGAAAATTTGGTGTGACCTCTATGAGATGTTGGAAGAAATAGATAATGTACTCAACAAAGAGATATGGGAGTAGACTAGAGTGATGATGAGGCACAATCTATGCACATGAACAAGGTTGATGAATACCCAACTAAGAGTTATAATGAATAATCCTTCTACGATTTCCATAGAGTTAATGGACACCATACATATACGTGTATCATATTCGAGTATAAAATCATAAATCTCATTGATAATAATGTGGTTCATGTTGATGGTTTGAATGATGGGGAAATATGTTTGGTTCCTCCACTAGAACAAAATTGAAAAATTTATGCTAATATTTTTGCATTGCATACACAATTTGACAATATTGAAATCTAATAGGTATTCAATCATCCTACTAATTATATGATGTATACACATATGAATAGAGATTCTATGAATACAAAGCATATGTGTTCCTCTTCCCACACTTCTACAAATACGTTACAAATATTACTCATAAAATTTCACCTACTTATGTATCTTCATAAGTTCATTTTATGAGGAGATCCAAAACCACAATTATTATGGTCCACTTTATGGTAATGGTTTTCTTTGTGGTCAACAATGTGAAGGTATTTACATTGATCTAGCCAATTAGTATAACATGTGAATAGAATAATTTGATATAATTGAAAATTTAGAATCAAACAAGTATACACATGTATGTGTTGCTGTAAACATAACCAATGATATATTCTTGTGGACACTTTAGAGAGTATCAACTTTCCTCTTGACATCGGGATTAAGGAGGTGGATGATTTTTTCCATATCATTCCATCATTAGCTAGATTTTATATTTTACTTAGGAGACCTTTAAGAGACTTGGTGTCTCTCAACCCCAAACTAATGCCAAAAATGCAATCTATTTTGATGTTTTGCTGATTTTTGAAGGTTTTATATTTTTTTGTGATTTTTGCTTGAAAAGGGTTTATGCGATGTTGACATAAAATGATGCTAAATCATATAGAAATTACATGAATAATAAATATGAAGCAAATAACTACCAAAAGGATGGTGAATGGATTTATTATGTTTGTTGAATGATCACAAGGCTGAAACAATGACATGCAAACAAAAAGGAAACAATATTTTATTAAAAACCTGGTTTATTTGCAGCTACCTCTATGGAGGAAGAATGATGTGGTCAGCTTGAATAATGCACTTGTCCCACTTTAAAATGAATTTCAAATCCTCCAGAGACCAAAACATCACAAGCTATGAAGGCATCTTTTAAAAAGGCAAGGCAATTTTCCTTGAATGAAAAGTATGGCCTTGCAGCTATAAGGTACAACCCAAATACTAGCAATTAATGATGTAAAATAATGAATAACCACTAAAAGGGATTTCTCTTCTGAATGAAATCAATCCAAACCCCTGATTTAAACTTCTCAATAAGCTTTGATATGACCTCTGAATGAAGTCAATTTGATGGCAAGCTTCAGTTGATCTTTCACAACCTCAGTATGCTTGATTCTGAAGAGGGAATGCTCTCCAAAATCTGAAGAAGGTACGAATTTGCAGAAACCCTTATTTCACAAACTCTAATGTTCTCAGAGAGATAAAGACAAATTACAATAATCAGTCATAATGAGTTTCGTTTGTCTTTGAAAAATTAAATAATATTCTCAAGAGGCTCGACCCCCAAAAAGCAACTTATAAGCATTTAATAATATTAATTTTGACATTTTCAAGAATTAGGGAATATTAATCATTAAGTGGCATACTTTTCCTCTTGAGTAATAAATACTCATTAAATAATAATAATACCCCTTTATTATAAAGTCTTTTAATACTTTATAATAGTCCATTTGATTAATAAATCATTATTTGACTTTATAAGATAATGTCACAATAATAATTATTTAATTATCATTAAATGCTCAAATATCCTCCATTTTCTCATCTAACTACCAAACTGGGTTGAAACTGAGAAAACCAACTAAGCCAGGTGCCCTATCTAAAATAGTAAACCTTGATGGCCTAACTTACTATAAATAGTAAGTGCCTAAATAACACTCTGTGAGCATCTACAAAGGCCCAAACCTGAATCAAACTATGCAGTAATGTCCCAAAACTTTGGATAACTACAATAGAAGACCCTCTAATCACATTTGTCAGCCTACGAGGGTCAAAATGATACGAGGGTCAAAATGATAGGCTAACCCCTCAATCACCTGAACTGTCTTGGAAGGGGACATTACAATCTGCCCTCCCTAAATTTTCTTGTCCTCAATCAATCTCAGCCTTGGATGCTATAAGATCTCCTCTGACTCCCATGTACCATCCTCAACTGGTAAGTCTCTCTATTTTATCAAATACTCCCTGATAACCCACCTCCAAAGGTATCTCTCTCTAACATCAAGGATGGCCTAAGGTACTAGAATCAATTTCCCCTTGTCATCAAGGGGTGGCAGCACTAGAGAGGGAATCACATGTTGACCGAACACCTTCTTCAGGTGTGAAACATGAAACACATTATGAACCCTACTATCTATTGGTAGATCCAACTCATATGCAACCTTTCCCACTTGTCTAATAACTTTGAATGGACCATAGTAACAAGGTTTTAGCTTCTCTACACCACTCTTCTGCAAAATGGACAGTCAGTAAGGTTGTAACATGAGATACACTATGTCACCCACTATGAAGGAACGCTCAACCCTTTTTTGATCAACATACTGCTTCTGTTGATTTCGTGCTTGTTGAATATTATCTTCGAGAGACCTCATAATATCATGATGATCTCACAAAACATCACTTGCATTGGGAACTCTGTTGTCACTCAGCACTAAATCCAAAAAGTTGGGTGCCTCATACCCATATAGTACCATGAATGGTGTCACCTGTATGGTCATGTGGTGAGTAGAGTTATAATAATACTCACAGAGGTATACCACCTCACCCAAGCTCTCTATTGTCCAACTTCATAGCTTCACAAATATCCTTCCACCCACTTATTGATGATCTTTGTTTGCCCATCTGTCTATGGATGGTAGCTGGTACTAGGTGTTAGTTTGGTTCCACATAACCTAAATAACTCCTGCCAAAAGTTACTCATGAACTTACTATCTCTATCGCTGACTATAGTCTAAGGCAAACCATGTAATTTGAATACCTCTCAAGAGAAGAGCTCTATAGTTTATGATGTTGTGAATTTAGTAGTAATTGGCAAAAGTGTGCATATTTTTCCAGCCAATCAAAAACTATGTAAATACAATATTTCCCTTGAGCTTTCAAAAATCCCGTGATGAAGTCCATTGATAAACATTCCCACTTCCTATTAGGTATCAAAAGTGGTTGAAGCAAGCCAACAAGATATGTTTGTTCTTGTGTGTTCTGCTAACAAATAGGGCACTCTCTTACATATTGAAGAATGTTTGACTTAAGTCCTTTCCAAGTAAACCATTCCAAAACCAACTTATATGTTTTGAAATAACCAAGAAGGCCTACCATAGGAAAATCATGAAAGGCTCTCAGAACTATGTTCTTCAACTTTGAATCTAGAATCAAAAAAATCCTACCCTTGTAAATGATCAAGTCATTCATAATGGTGTATCTTCAATCCTACTCTATCCCATCCACAATACCAAAAGCCCACAAATTATTGGCATACTAAGCAATAATCTTGTGCCTCAAGTCCTCGAAAATCTATGCCATAGCATTCAAATGGGATCTATGAGACAAGGCATCAACTACAACATTTTGTTTCGCCTTAATAAAGGTGATATCAAAGTCATACGACTACAGTTTGTTGGCCCACTTTTGTTGTCTTTCATTTAAGTCTTGTTGTCCAAGGAAGTGTTTGAAGCTATAATAATCTGTATGCACATTGAATTTTCTACCCACCAGGTATTGCTTGAACTTAGGCTCCAATGTGTGCATGATGGCCAACATTTCCTTGTCATAGATGTTTTAGACCCTCTCAGGACCCATAAGCTTCCTACTCTTGAAAGCAATAGGGTGTCTCTCCTGCATCAATACGACACCAATGCGTTCTCTTGAGGCATCACAATACAACTCAAAATGTTTCGTGAAGTCTGGTAGTAGGCACAAAGTCATAATCACCTTAAACCTGTCAAAGCACTCCTGAGCCTGTGGTGACCAAAAAAATGCCCCCTTCTTTTTCAAATCAATAAGGGGTGTTGCATGTCAAGAGAACCAACTAACAAACTACCTTTAGAAAGCACACAACCTAATGAATCTTCTTAGATGGGTAAGGTTCTCTAGTACTAGCTACTCCATTATAGCTCGGACCTTTTTCAAGGTCCATACTAACTCCCTTGGCACTAATGATGTGCCCAAGATATAACAACTTAGTCATGCCTAACACGCATTTGGATTCCTTGGCATATAAGGACTCCCTATCCAAAATGCTCAAAACTATATCCAGGTGAGCTAAATGCTCCTCCCATGACCTGTTGTACACTAGAATATCATCGAAGAAGACCAAAACATATCTCCGCAGCTAAGAATTGAAAATCTTGTTCATCATGGCCTGAAAGGTAGCAGGACCATTGGTTAAACCAAACAGCATAACCAAGAACTCAAAATGACCACAATGGCATCTGAAAGCAGTCTTTTCTATATCTTTCTCTCTCATTCGTATCTAATGGTACCCAGATCTCAAGTCATTTTTTGTGAAGTAGCATGCTCTATGCAACTCATCAATTAAATCATCTATGCGGGGTATAAGATACTTTTTTTTAAGTTTCCTCTTATTTAACTGGCGGTATTCTATACACATTATGAGTGTGCCATCCTTTTTCTTCACCAATACCACCGATGAAGAAAAAGATGACTTGCTAGGTCTGATATGCCCCATGGCTAACAACTCACTAATTGTCTTCTCTATTTCATCCTTGAGGCACTTCGGATGTCTGTAAGGGGTGACATAATGGGCTTTGCGCCCTCCTCCAACTCAATAATATGCTCTGTACCTCTTTCTAGAGGTCTACTAGGTGGAATATCACTAAACACTTTAGAGTGTTTAATTCTCAATTCATGTATATCAGCAGGATAATCATGCTTTTGTTTCTCTTGTTGTGTTGGCAAAAACATGCATTCAATAGCCCAGTCAACCATATCATGACGAATGAGTCTCTCCATCCATCTGAAAGAAACAACTCTCAAATTACTTTCCTTGATGGCTTATATCACATGAGGCTTCCCATTAACTTTTAACTTCATCTCCATTTCCCAAAGATTGAGTGTGAACTCACCCAAATCATGAAGCCATGCCATACCAAGTACTACATTAGTATCCCCCATACTCACAACGTAAAAATCAGCCTTGAATTCATAGTTGTTGAGCCACATCAGAATATCTGATATTTTCCTGTCACATTTGAGGGTGTACCCATCAACTACCTTTACTCAAATACCCTCAAACTCCTCTATCTGTATACCACACCTCTCTACCAAATGTGCATCTATAAAGTTATTCATTGCACCAGTGTCAAGTAGATCAATAACTTTCTGACCAGTTAGGAGCCCACGTAGCCTGAAAGATCCATCTCTCTAAAGACTAGTCAAGTGTTCCTCTTATAGTTTCTTTTCACCCTCACTTCCACTGTCATTTTCAGACCTTTCATCATCTGAGTGGTCTGAATCAACTTGCTGGTCTAATAGATCAGATTGCTCTTCCCCTTCAAAAATCCATTCCATTTCATTACTTTTTTCCTTAGGATGAAGAGGACATACATATTTTTCATCATAGGGGGCCTTGCACCAAAAACATAACTTTTTCTTGCACAAATCATTCAAAGTTTCTTTGTCAAAAGGTGGTGCAGTCTTCCTCTTTGAATCTGATTGTTCTTTCTTCTTATCAAAAGATCTGTTAGGCCTCGAATATGATGATGAAACTGAAGAGAACTTGTTTTGAGGTGCTGCAAGTTCCATACTTTGTGCCTTTTGCATCGCCTCCTAAAGAGTAGGGGTATCAAATGCTTTGAACCAACCTCTCATAGGCTCATACAATTCCTCAATAAATAGAATGACAAGTCTGCTCTCGGATATACCTATCACCATAACTAATGTCTTCTAGAATTCACCAATGTAGGCATCCAGACTTCCTAACTGATTGAGCCTAGCTAGCTCTCTGAAATAGAGTTTTGGATCCTTATTGTCAAAATGCTCTATGATTCTATGAGTGAACTCTTGATAAGTGGTAACCATGTGGTGGCCAAGTGTATTCATGTTGTGATTCCACCAGTCATGCACTAAACCATCAAGATGCAGTGTAGCAAATTTGATGGCCTCATCCTCCTCCATGGGTCTCAAAGATAAATAATTATCTAACTCCTGAACCCAAGACCTCGTTGAACTCTTATAAGATCCATCAAAATAAGGAAAGATGATCTTGTTGACTACATGCTAAAGGTCTCTATTCACTTGTGGTGGTGGTGGCTGGTACTGGGGAGCTCTATGCTCAAATCTACCTCCACCTCTGGGTCTATGCACATCCATGAACTCATGAAAAGACAAAGACTATCGGATCTTAGGAGCTAATGTTGAATACTCAACAAAGTATCGGGTCACATTTTCTAGTGGCATACCCTGTGGTGACTAAAACTCTGGCTGAGGAATGTGTTGCTTTGTCTATTGAATTGGAGGGTCCTCTCTAGTAATAAAAGTAGGTTGTCCAAGCCTACGATCAGGTACATTGAATGATGATTGTTGTTATATTGTACACTATAGCTAATCTACTCCTACAATCCCACTCATCTGCCCTATCTGAAAGACATGCTGATGTGGAGTATACTATCTCATCATACCCATAAGTTGAGACATCATATCCATCATGTTGTCATGCCTTCTTCTGAACATCATCTCCGAACTCTCCCCTCTAGCATGTTCCTTCCTTGAATCTTGAGGAGTCTCTTTTAATCTCTCTCTATCTACCATGATTGTGGTAATACTGTTCTCACTACTGCTAGAACTAGATCAGTGTATGCCCAAAATTCCTGAAGGTATTTCCCATTTTGGAACTAGTGGACCTGTCCAATATTTACCTATTCCTCTACACGTAGTGTAAAATATAATGTCTCTACTCATGAAAAAGCATCTAAAAAGCATAGGATGGCAGGAAAATTGTGCTCTGATACCATTGTAAGAGACCTGGTATCTCTCAACCCCCGACTGATGCCAAAAATGCAATTTGCTTTGATGTTTTGCTAATTTTTGAAGGTTTTATTATTTTTTTTATTTTTGCTTGAAAAGGGTTTATGTGATTTTGACATAAAATGATGCTAAATCATATAGAAATTGCATGAATAATAAATATGAAGCAAATAACTACCATCAAAGGATGGCGAATGGCTTTATTATGTTTGTTGAATGATTACAAGGCTGAAATAATGACATGCAAACAAAAAGGCAACAATATTTTATTAAAAACCTGGTTTATTTGGAGCTTCCTATATGGAGTAAGAATGATGCAACTAGCTTGAATAATGTACTTCTCCCACTTTAAAATGAATGCCAAATCCTCCAAAGACCAAGGCATCACAGGTTATGAAGGCAAATGTTAAAAAGGCAACGAAATTTTCCTTGAATGAAAAATATGGCCTTGCAACTATAAGGTACAACCCAAATACCAACAATTAATGCAGTCATATGACTGAGAAGAGGATGCTAGATGTAAAATAATGAATAGCCACTAAAAAGGATTTCTCTTTTGAATTAAATCGATCCAAACCCCTAATTTAAACTTCTCAATAAGCTCTAATATGACCTTTGAATGAAGTCACTCTGATGGAAAGCTTCAATTGATCTTTCACAACCTCAGTATGCTTGATTCTGAAGACATAACATTCTCCAAAATCTCAAGATGGTACGAATTTGCAAAAACCCTTGTTTCAAAAACTCCAATGTTCTCAAAGAGATAAAAACAAATTAGAATAATCAATCATAATGAGTTCCATTTGTCTTTGAAACATTAAATAATCTTCTCAAGAGGCTCGACCCCCAAAAAGCAACTTATAAGCATTTAATAATATTAATTTTGACCTTTTCAAGACTTAGGGAATATTAATCAATAAGTGGCATACTTTTCCTCTTGAGTAATAAATACTCATTAAATAATAATAATACCCCTTTATTATAAAGTCTTTTAATACTTTATAATAGTCCATTTGATTAATAAATCATTATTTTCCTTTATAATATAATGTCACAATAATAATTATTTAATTATCATTAAATGCTCAAATATCCTTTGTTTGCTCATCTAACTACCATACTGGGTCGAAACTGAGAAAACCAACTGAGCCAGGTGCCCTACCCGAAATAGTAAACCCTGATGGCATGACTTACTATAAATAGTAAGTGCCTAAGTAACACTCTGTGAGCATCTGCAAAGGCCCAAACCTAAATCAAATTGTGGAGTAATGTCCCAAAACTCTGGATAACTGCAATAAAAGACCATCTAATCACATGTGTCAGCCTACGAGGGTTGAAATGATAGGCTAACCCCTCAATCACCTGAACTATCTAGGAAGGGGACATTACAAGACCATAGTTACAATAATTAAATGTGATATCCTTTAAGATACATCAACATCTAAAATATTTTTGTGAAGAGAAAATTATGAAAGTGACAAGAGATACGTATATGTACTTATTTTAAAGTCAACAAATCCAAACTTAAAAATTATGTTGGCACTCTCAAGGATATTTGTTATGACTGTAAATGTAAGGAACATCAAGTAGGAGCTCCTTATGAAACCAAATATAGAATCAATTAATTATAACAAATGCATTTACAACAAAAGAATTAAGAAAAAATAAAAAGGGAAAATAAAGAGAAAATGAAGCACTCTTCATTGCTTCCTAATACTCCTCTAGCAAGAAACCAACTTATAACTCTTGTACTCCACCAATAAATAAAGAATAACACAATTTCATTCCTTCATATGTACCAAAGCAAGGATTATTTCCTCCTTATGCTCCAAAGAAGAATAATAAAGAAACTTTTTAAAATCCCAATGCCACCTCTTTTAAAGGTGCTACTTTCTTATGGGTTCCAAAGAAAAAGTAGAATATTCAAAAATAACAATTGAATCTAACCCCACAAGTACAATAACAATATTACAAAGGGAATTTCTCCTATTCTACATATACCAAGCACATTCAATGGCATCATACCATGACAACATTCAAAACATTAAAGGTGGTTGCAAACCACATAAATAGTGAGAGAAATATATTAGATGGATCGCCAAATAGTATTATTGGTTAAGATTTAAAGCTTCTATTCTCTATATACATGTCTATTTTGATTGTCTCCCCCATTTGGGAGGCATATCTTTTGGCATTTTTCACTACCCTAATATATCAATAAAAATATTCAATATTTTATATAGGAGTGTAATTATAATGATTATATTTAGCATTTTTATCACATGTTACTAACATAATATTTCTCATGATGATTGCAATATTTTTAATATATTCCACATGATCTAAATGATTATTATTACATTTCAGAGTCAAGTTTTTTCACATTTGAAAATGATATTGGACATTCCCAATGACATTCTTTATAACTATAAGAGTAAGGAACATTAAATAGTTATTTCTTGCGAACAAAAAGATAGAATTTATTGATTATACCAAATGAATCTATGACAAAGAACCAATAAAAATTAAATAAAAAGGAAAAATAAAGCTCGCTATGAAGCCCTCTTCATTTCCTCCTAGAATGCTCCTAAGCACGAAAACCAATTTGTAACCCTTGTTCTCCACTAATAAAGAAAGAGAGATAATTTCATTCCTCCATACATTTCAAAACAAGGAAGATTTCATCTTTATGCTCCAAAGAAGAATAAGAAATAAAATTTCAATAATCACAATGTCACCTTATTTGAAGACACTACTTCCACATGGGTTCCAAAAAAGTCAGAATATTCAAAAGCTAATTAATCATTCTACATTTATGAAATCATTTAATTTAATTAATAATATTGAATCCCACTGATCCCTAAAATACTATCCATTCATTTGTTCTAGAAAATCCCAACCCTCCACATTAAACATGTGATCTATCATGCACATGTGTGAGAGGAAACTGGTCATGTCTCTCTTCCCCATGTGATCTCTCACATATTTGAGAGAAGTCACATGTCTCATTACCTTATCCCCATGTGACCTCTAACAAATGTGAGAGGAGTAAAATATTCTATTCCACTTCCCTATGTGTTCTCACACATGTTTAAGAATAAACTTGTCACAATCCTTATTCTCTATGTGTTTTCATGCATGTGCAAGAGTACACTTATCAAAATACCTATTTCTTATGTGTCCTCACACATGTGTGAGAGGACACTTACTATAAGCTCTCTTTCTCATAGTCTTTCTCACACATGTGCGAGAGGACTCAATCTCATCCCTTAGATCTAGTAAATCCAATACTAGCCATTCAAATCTCTTTTATCTTCTTCCTCGATAAGTGCACAAATCACATGGTTTCATTTGGAGGATTTTCATTCCATGTAACATCTCAAACATTCATATCCTTTGATCATCAAATCAAATCCTAACCTTGATCCTCCATCCTCAACTTCTATAAATAAAACCATCTTAAATCCATTTGAATAAATCACTCCATTCCAAAATCATATTGTCAAATTCAAGAGCAACAATATACCATCAACTTATCTAAGAGCACATCAAAAAAATTATTGGGGGTTCATTGAAGATTTCTCAAGTTATTGGGTGCTTCATCCTCTTTATCAAGATCAAACAAAGATATATGCATAGGCAAGCTATAAAGGTTCTTGTTTGTTGCATTTGAATCTTGCTTCTCATATATGGACAAATTAAAACAAAAGATATATCACTTTTAACATTGGAGATAAAGTATTATGAGAGCACAACTTAAAAGGGAATATTAAAATAATAGATATATAGCCCCCCTTGGAATTCTTGAACAAATAATACTAGTGACCTACAAACTTGTTGTACCATCACACTTATTTAGAATACTTGATTCCTTCTATGTGTAGGTTGGAAAAGTATCACCCTAACCTAAATCATGTGATTAACTAGTGTTTCTTGCAAATGGATGTAGATGTCAAGCTTTAGGTAGAACCAACACAAATATCGGATTGGTACATAGTTTGGCTTTGACACTATAGTATTGTACTCAAGTTAGGATGCTTTGGGACTACTATATGACTAATTTGGAAACATGTGAAGAAACCCAAGAAATACAACTTCTATACCCATTGTTACTTCTAAATTACAAAGTTTTAAGAGGGAACTCCCTGAGAGGGGGAAAAATGTAATGCCCTAATGTTCTTTTCTTTTATATATCTAAATTAGTATTAGGATATAATTCTTAGAGCCTTGTGAATTATGACCCTAAATGCCATAAACTAAATTAATTTTAAGGTTAGTGGATTATGATAAACTATTTTATTAACTATATCACCTTTAATAATCATATCTTATAACATAAGTAGTTTATATTAGGCATTATTTTGATTAAGGAACTTTGATTCTAAAATTGCTTAGTATAACTTTAAATGATTATTTTTTGACTAACCCATATGCAAGATAAGACACACATGATAATAGTAATAAAACATGAACCAAACTTTAATTCAAGATCTCAAACCAATGAATTTAAATTTTTTTAAAGTTATTGTTTAGATTTCTATAAATTTAAAATTTGATTAGATATGTGTCATCCCTTGGAGGGACTAATAGTTTTTTTAAAATTATTTAATTATGATTTTGTAATGCTAGTTGTATATTTGTGAAGGGAATCCTTATCACTAGTGTCCTAAGATTCCAATATAATGCAACTGTGTTCATGTGTGTGTAGTGTGTAATGTCACAAATTCAAAGAATTGACTTAGATCCTTCATATTGTTTCCTACATTAGAACTAAGATAAGATATCAATCATTAACATATAAATTAATAGTTTAGGGAACCCATCAAATCCTCATTGTTAAAGAATACTCCTATGTCATGTTTAGGTTCAAAGAGCTTCTTAATGAGCTTATTTTTTAGAATACATTAGACCCTTTGTATATTTATTCCCTTCAAAAAATGTTGGTTGAGCCCCTAATACTACTCAGGTTTCAATTAATATCATTTTTTTAACTTGTTTGGCCTCAAATTAGAAGATGGTATGCCCCTATGATGATATTTTATAATATATAAGTTCTCTATTGGTGTTTTCTATAATTGTATTGTGTAAATTTGGCAAAGAGAATGACCGTCATTGATCTTGTTTTGATCCAATGGCTTGCATATTTGTAGTCATTATCAAAAAACATTAGTATCCCTAGAGTGAATTAGTCCTCTAATATTCAGTTCATCCTATAGTTCACATTACTCCTAAGAAACCCCATAAAATTTCTCAAGGCCCTCATGCACCATTGGATGAAACCTAATTTTATGTTCTCAAGTATGGAGATGTTAGCAATGATTACATCTAATTACCATATTGCATACTCTTGCTACCAATAAGGATTGTTTAAGATTTTTCCTTCAAGTGATGTACCAATTATTTGCTGAATGATCTAATATTATGTGTACTCATATACTTGGCTTCATAGAGAATGTCAAAATAACATTATTTTATTAGTTGATAGTATTACACATCAACTACAATTGGTCCTCTATCTTATGCCTTATTGAGTTAGCTTGCCTAATGAATCATGACATTGAAAATAAATATTACAACCTCTCTTACACTAGGTGTTATCAAAGCTTCCAAGCTCTTATAGATGCACCATTGGCTAGTTCATAGCCATGACTTTTTGTGGTGGGCCCCCTTCCATATAGGATTGTAGGAAGCTTGTGCTATTGGTTATTGTTCAAAGTAAAATTGATTGTTGATCCTTGATCATTAAATTGTATACAGCCTACATAAATTTGTTTGAGTGTTGGGTCAAAATCCTTTCAAGGTGGAACATATGAGATTGTTTTCTTTAAGGAAAAGTGTTTTTTTTATAATTATGAGTGAAAATATCTAGTATTGAGATAGATAGTTTGAGGACAATCGCATGCTTAAGGGGCAAGCTCTCTTTGTGCCAAATAAAGATTACATCAACCATTCATCTCTCCTCCCATAAACTCCCCTTGGTTTTACAATTAAATTCATTTTCCTCTAACTTCATCATGAACATTTAGTCATAACCATCTAGCACTATTGATGATTAATAAATAGTATTAGTTTCAAACAAACACTAAAACCACCCATGTGTTCTTGAGCTCATGACTATTCTCACTAAATAGGACTAGAATGTTACTTGTGAGAAGCTTGTAATGACCTATTAAAAGAAGTTACTATACTATCAATCCATACTTTCCTAATTATAGATAAATTTATTGGGATTAAGTAAATAAATAAAGGAAATAGGTCTATTTCTCTAGTGGCTTGGAAGGGATATGTGACATGTCATCAATCTAGAAGATGGTTGCTATGATTCTTCCCTCTATTGGGCCTTCATCAACCTTGTCCATGTGCATAGAATGATCTTCCTTCTTCCACACACATGCTAAAGTTTACTCACAAAATTTGATGACTTGTAGGATTTCACATTCCAACCATAAGCCCTTAAATCAATAGGAAAATGAATATCTCTATATCAAGTGCTAATCTGGCTAATGTAAGCCAATTGTCTACATGGGCTGTTGCAACTACAACAGTTGACAAAATTCCTCTTTCCTTTATACTGTAATGGATGTGGACGCCCCGTTCTAAAGCTCCGATTTTTCCATAGGCAGTTAGGATGTTGTCAAAGATTGGAGAGTTTGGCTTTACACCTGCTAATTACATTTGATTGAAGTTTCTATATTCTTTTGAACAAAAAAATTTTGTGAATATCCTGCAAATCCCCATTTCATTATGATTTGATGGATTCCCAATACCCTGTTCGGAAGCTCCCATTGTCCTCGTGGTAGAAAATATTTGCATAAACAAATGCCAGTGAAGCACCCTTCTGCAGAAAAAATAGCCACAACTCGGAAGCCCTGTTCCGAGTGGCTGGATTTTTTTTGTCATGGTCGAGAAGCATAAACATGTATGCAAAATAAAGATAAAAAATACAATTATAAAGGTGAATATCAAATGCTTACGGGTATCCACCGTGCTTTCAAGTGGGAACAATTTGAATTTTGAGTCATTAACGACGACTATTGTGTAAACGGAAGGGACAACGAAAGTAATGGGTCAGCCCAAGCCCAGCCGCTAGTCAGAGTGCAAAGAGGAAAAATGAAAGAAAAAAATTGAACACATTAAAAATGGGAAAATTCAGTCTTCTCTAATTTCGCAGAAAAATTCAATTTATCATAGAAATACACATAATAATTAGAATTGTACCTTAACCCCTGGTTCTCGTCTCTCATAATAAAGTATATATGGGGACACCTCCAGATGTCAAGAAACTTCAAATGAAGTTTCTTAGCATCTATATGTCTCCACCCTAACACTCATCTCACTTATCAAAAACACATCCCCATCTTAGAGAAACATATGGGGACATCAATAAACTTCAAATGAAATCTCTTACTGTCTCTATACATCCCTTGGAAGCATATTCCTTGAAAAGGGAAATTTCCCATAGACATACATTTCTTATATAATCGTATAATTTATATCAGTTCTATCCTTCAAGTGTTGATACATTGTTGACAAGAACTGAAAGAACTAAAGAAATTAACAATGTAATTTTCAATTTTTACACTAAAAATTATGAGATTTTTTAAAACAGAAAACTTTCTTATCTAAGTACAAAAAGGTTAAGGTACTAGTACGAAGAGAAACAATAAAATGGTTTAAAATGTCTATAAGCACTAAAGTTTTATCAATTGATTGAAAACGGGAATGAGGGGTGCCCCATAATAGTAGCTTGTGCTAATAACTTTTTGGTATGTATGTATCCTAAAGTTTAAACACCAATACATGCACACATCCATCTCCAAGGACCCCCAAAGTGATTAAAGTTAAAAACTTAAAAGCAGTGTCCCCGCCATCTCCAAGATGGCCATGCAGTGGAGGGAACATGCCTGGGGATGTTCACCTCCTGGGAGAAAAACAAAGAAAAACTCATATTTTGAATTGCTGTTAATCTCTGTAAATTTTCTTTTCACAAATTTTTTGTGAGTTCCTAAATCCTCTTTACTATTTCCTAGGAAGAAGGTGAAATAAAAACAGAAAATAAAATGAATTGCAAATTTCAAATTCAGTTGTTCAGTGTTTACTCTTAATTTGGTTAAAGTATTGATTGCATATAAAAATTAAAAATAGCAGTACATACCGAATAGAGTAACAAGAGATAACACAATAGAAGTTTTATTCATTCCCAGAACAAAATCAAATGCATTCCCTATCTTACTACTATTCAATATAAAGGAAACCAATGGCTGCCTGTTAGAATAAAGCCATTGATAAGTGTTACAAATAAACACAAACAACTAACCCATAACTGACAAGTGAACTAACAAAATAGTCAGCTCTAACAAAACATAACAAGTTAATTTATACGAACTACATCATTCCCCCCTTTAAAGAAAAGTTCGATTCCAAGCCAACGAAGTAGAGAACAAAACAGAGTCACAACACATATTATCAGGAAAAAAATTCCATAGTTTGGGAGACACTAAGGAAGAGGGAACAACAGATTCATAAACTCAACGTTCCACCATATAGAATTGACAGAGATTCTTGGAAGGCTGATCTTCTAGTCCACCCAGACTGACAATACTATGCAGAATGTGCAGAGTTGAGTAAGGTGTATGGTGAACGTATCCACCAATGACATTAATATTTGATGAATTAATGTGTATGGTTGAGTGAGTTATATTCCCTTTCAGATCTTTTGTTTTCAGGAACCCTCTACCATGCTAGCTGAACAAGCTGTTGTAATATGATTCACAGGCACAAATTTCAAAATCCCATTGAGCTGAATGGCCTTTGGAGTTTTCATCTTATCTTTGCCACCAAGACTTCCTAGAGGATGAATCTGAATGTTGGAGATATTTACATGACCACCATTGACTTGCTCATTTTCAAACCTTGAATTCCCATGCGCAGATCCAAATTTAGGCATATCGCTGGATGTAGACACTGAATTACCAGCTTGACGTTGAATCTCTTTCCCAACTCCCTCCATTCAGTTGTGGACATCATAGAGATGGCATAAACCTACACAGGCACATTAACATCTCATTTCTATCAACATGTAAGGTGGAATAATTGCTCAGTACATTGAGGAAGCAGCAGACCCTAAAAAAGAATTATTTCTAGCAAACCGTACATATGTATAAGGCACCAAAGGGCATATGGCAGAATACTGAACAAGCTATGTTCGACATCAAGAATTGATGGAGGAGCATTGGAAGGATTTGCAGACATTTCTAGGCTTCAACTTAAGGGGATAGTACTCCAAGGTACCATACTGCATTTGAAAACTCTACACTTTCCCATGTTGACCGTACAGTACAGGAAAACAGTCCTAGCAATATTGGAGGCAGGGCAAACTTGGGATGCCTGTATGGTAGGAAATGAATAGCATCTGGGTGTACAACAGGTATAAGAGCACCTGAAACCTTATTTTGATTATATGGGAAATTCATTATTGCAACCTTGCCATACAGTGGAAAATTTGTAAGCATGTACTGTGAATTATTTATAATTTTGTTCTTTTCTACCCATTCTACAGTCACTTCATTTTTGGTTTTTTGATTCATTCATGTGGGGACCCATAGTAAATTTCGCTTGCGAATTTCATTAATTTTCCGTATGTGTTGACTTATGCAATATAGGTAGGGGATCTTGTAAAACTTTTGTCAACACACGTATGAACTGGCTTGAGATAAAAAAAAAGTATAGCTTAGAAATTGTTGCTCATACCGTTGCCCATTCCATTTATTTCTGGTAGCTTCGTTGAGCCTGCATAATCAAACATTGGATGAAAAATTGTTAACTAAGAACCCATGTACATTGTCTAACACACTTGAACCATTCAAATTTTTTGAATCATTCTCTTGTTGTCCTGAAGTTTACATAATTCTTTTATGTACTTCTCAAGTCATCTCCTCGAACAAATTCATTGATCTCTATGGCTTCAACAAAATTGCATTTTGACTAAAATACTTCATAGTCCTCACTCCTCTACTTGCAAATGGAACAGTCCATTGAGGGAACTTGTTTCCTCTTCCCAACATTGATTTGTTTCTAGAATTTCTTCACATTTGGCTCCATGGGGTCTTGATCAATGCTTATTTGTCCGTTCATCTCCAAAGTTGAAATCTAATAAATCTAAGGAAGCTACTTCCTCACTCACTACCTAATTTTTCAATCAATTATATATTTTTGGCCTTTGTTTCAATGGAGTTTGCATTAATTTTCGAGTTGTGGTCAGCTTTGGTTACTACCAACATACCCTAACATTACATTGCATCGTATGCCTTCTTGTGTAACGAGATGATAACAAAGTTAAGTAGAAATGATTGAGTTATTTCTCACACACTTCCTAATTCTTTAGAACAATTATGTATTTCCAACCGTAATTTTTCAACGGAGGTTACATTCTTTTTCCAATTGTGTTTGGCTTTGGCCAATATCAATCAACTTGACCCAACAATAAATCACATTCCTTATTGCATAATAAGATGGCAATGAAATTAAACAAAAATACTTGTGTTCCAATGATTATCTTTCGCCTCATGAGAACTCCAATCACTTCTATCCCTTGTCGGTCCACTCCTACCACCTAGAAAGTTGGTGACTAGATAATCAACTTGTCCAAGCTTTGCCAAGTATATCCTAGAAGTACATTCATGCTAGACCCATTGTCAATAATTGTATTTGTCAAGTTCTTTTTGAAAATATCAATATGTACCACTCCAAGTTTCCTTGCCAAATTCACCATAAGCTGCATAGGATCAATCACATGATATTCCAACAATGGAGGTTCAATTATTAGGACTTCATTCTTTCCAATTCCAAATTCTAAATGCAAAGTAGCATGAACCACCTCATCCTTCTCAGTTATAGTATTAGTTATAGCATTTAAGTTCGGAGATATTTTGTAATAATCCTCTTGTTTAATTAGTATGGTAGTTTGAAGTACTTACCTTGCAATAATTTTATTTGATTTAATATATTAGTTTCCATACTTGCATTTGCATTTGAGTAGTAATATTCATTGTCCATAGTATGCTCCAGCTTGATTCTTTCTTCGCAAAATCTTTTGTTTTATAGAGGGATCCAAAGAAACAATTTTCTTTGCTTGGGCTTGAGTAATGACCAATACTTCATTATTTCTCTCTACATCAATCATATTGACACTTTCCTTCACTTCGGACATCCAACATCATCATTGTCTCCAATTTCACACCATTTATGAAGTTATTTCACACTACCCTAATGTATCTTGGACAGTCCCATGCAAATTGACCCAATTCACTACACTCTAGACATTGTATGGTAGGTTGAGATCAAGAGTCATTGTTTCTAACTCCTACCTCCTCCAATATTGATATTGAATTTGTTATTATTGCTTCTTGTATTATGAAACAACATTATTTTAGCTTGCTAAATTTATTTATTAAATTATTTTTAAATGTTTATTTGCAAATTTGTATAAATAGCTGACTAATACTAGTCAAATTAGGATTTCACCTTTTTACTATCCTCTACTTTTGTGCTTCATACAATCTTAAGTAAGAAAAAACAAAAGTGAAATTTTTGTTTGGAAAAGGTTGAAGGACAAGGACAAGGATTCTTATTTGTGAGTATCCTTTTCTTTTGGGTTTTGTACAACTTGAAGAAAAATAAAAAGAAAATCATCATGTCTTGAGCTCTTGCATAATAACATATATATGGTTTAAAAATTTAAACCATAAATTTCATTTCATGCAATGTCATTGAGTTCTCACAACACAAGTAACAAAGAGTAACAAAAAGAGCCTATGGAGGTCAAATTTGAGACTCTGGGTATAGATGTGGGTGGCGGGATGAGGCAGCTAGTTCTATTGGGAGTGCACATTTTAATTGCCCTTAATTTTGCAAAGGGTCCCTTCGATAAGAAGTCCCATTTGAAACAATTTGCAACCAAACTACAAGCAAAACTTAAGACAACAAAGGGGCACTAAGTTGTAGAAGTTTCACTTTCGTCAACTTGAATTTCAAAGCAACACTACAAAGGTGTAGAGGTATGTGGCAAGTTGTCACTCAAACAAAAGGCTGCAATAAAATAAATTGTGGGGTTGTGGTGAAGAAAAAACACCTACAAGTGCTACTATGCACTGAGGGGTCCTACACGTACTAGTATTAGAACTTTCCAAGAACCACAACTTTCTACTTTTCTATCTAATTCAAAGACAATCTAGCCTAAGGGGAAACATAGAGTGACTAGTGATGCTCCAAACATAGCAGAAAAATTATTCAATGTGCAAATTAAGAATGAAATAGATGATGTCATTAGCATTTTCTTATTTTCCAATGGCATTCCACTCCATGTGCCTCGCTCTCCTTATTATAATTAAGGAGTTGCAAATATAATAAGAATAAGATCATCATATGTGCCACCAAGGGAGACATAATTGAGCACAACAATCTTGGATAAGAACTATTCCAGGTTGAATATGTAATGGAGAAAACAAAGGTTACCTAGGTCACTACTAATGCAACATAGTCATGGACAGGTGGATGAACATTAGGCATCGTCCACTCATCAACATCGTAGTCACATGTATAGAGGGCCCTTACTTCCTTAGGGTTGTTTATTGTTCAGGGCACCACAAGGATGTAAATTATCAAATCCAAATTCTTAGAGATGTTATTGAGGAAGTTGGGCAACAAAATGTAGTGCAAGTAGTCTCAAATGTGGCATGTGTATGCAAAAATGCAAGGAAGTTTGATTGAGGCAGCTTACAAACTTATTTGGTAGACTCCTTGTTGAGTGCATGCCATGAATAATGCACTCAAGGGCATGAGAGAAATTGGTTAGATGAAACATATTGTTAATGATGCTAGAGACATGCATATGTTTATTTTGCAACCAACACACTTCACATGCACTATTTAAGAGCTTCTCCAAGAAGGAATTTTTGAAACCTATAATAACTAAATAAGCATTATACTTCATTCTCTTGGAGAGGATGCTTGAGTTGAAAGAGTTGATGCAACTAATGCTCATAACAACAGAGTTGAATTGGTGACCCAATTCAAAGTTGAAGCAAGAGAAGAGGGTGAAGGAGGTGATGAAGAGTGACATGTTTGGGCTAATGTGAAATACATTGTCTCTATCATTAATCCTCACAATCATCAAATATGGGGATGGAGATGCACCTAACCTTGGACAATTGCATGAGTGCATTAATAGTATGTAATTCTATCCTTAACCTACTCAACCAATCAATCACCAAAGGTGGGAGAAGTTCAAAACTCCCTTGCACATGACTACCTATGCATTGAACCTAAAGTGGTATATGCAAAGACCTAGTATAATTTCCCCCATGGAGGATGTTGGAGTGAACAAAATCTTCATGAAGGTTATTCAAAAGGTGTACAATGTCATGAATACGGCCACCATTTGTACTAAGCATACAAAATTTTATGCTCTTAGAGAATATCAAGAAAAAGGCCAAGATAGATAAGAGACTCTGACATGAGGGGACCCAATTTTATGGTGTACTATGCACGGGCCTTATTCTTGGACAATAATTCAAGTCATTCATCTATTGTCCCAAGTTTTTTTTTTCTATTACGAGGAAAAAACTTACCTCTAAGAGAGGAGAGAAGCTTGTAACCATATGTAGTACCTTGTGTCTCACTAATCACAGCCTACTTACATACAAGGAGAGTCGAATAGTCCAATGGGATGTAAAGCCGAAGAAGCCAACATAGGTTGATGATAATGCATCACAAATAAGATTGATTGGTATTAGTTTGGAGGAGCTCCATCTCAAGGAGTGCAATAGTTTTGAGTGGTAAGAAGTTTGCAATGGACTTTGAGGATGATTTCCATCGGCCAATTGTCTTTGAAATGTAATCAACACTATGAATATGATATATTGATATTTCATATTCAACATTTTCATTATACAATGCAATGTGTTTAGTACTTTAAAGTTTCATTTACTATTCCTTATACATTATAATTTTTTTATAAATAATTTTCAAGTACTATGCATATTTTCAACACCATCCTCCATTGTCTCCAAATCTAGGCCCTTGGTCCCCTTGTCCCCCAATTCCAAGACTCCATGGAACTATATTTCATTGTCTTTGAAATGTAATCAGCACTGTGAATATGATATATTGATATTTCATATTCAACATTTTCATGATACAATGCAATGTGTTTAGTATGTTAAAGTTTCATTTACTATTCCTTATACATTTTTTTACAAATAATTTTCAAGTACTATTGTAATGTCCCCTTCTCAATTGTGATCGATTCAGTTGACCGATGGCCTATTCCGAAGACCTGTAGGCTACTTTGAAGGAAAAATTAGGGTTTCCTATTTTTGAGGAGGTTGTTGTTTGAAGATTGAAGATTGGATTGCAGATTCTTTCTGGGTTTTCAGAAAGCTTCGCGGTGGTATAATTTGTTTGGTGATTTAAGCAACTTCATGAATTTACTATTTTTAGTAAAATCTATTTCTGGCAGTGGTCTTGTTGGTTACAGTGCGGTTGGCTCTCTTCTAAAGCCAGTTCAGTTGGTATTGGGATTTTTGGCCTTTTGGTGCATTTTTTATGGAGAGATAAGTTATTTTCATATATTAATGTTATATTTTAATATTATAACCCCCCCCCCCCTTGGCCTAGCATTATAACTTTATGTTGTTTTAAAAAGGGGGACTTTATGGGTGAATGCCTCATCAAGAGATAATTTATATTTTTAAGGCCAAATTAAGGGTTGGAGAAGTGGGATGCCTATTTGAGGGAAAGATTAAATTTTATAAAAGTGAAATATTGTCTTATGAGAAAAGGATGCCACCTTTGGAGGGAAAAGAGTTGAAATCAATTTGAAATTTGGGCGCCCTTCTTGAAGCTTCTAAAAGATTCTCCTCAAGTCTTTTTATGCAAGCCTCAGCTCTTCATTTTTCCATCTCTTGTCTACCATACTGTTATGCTACTAGAATGACTTCAGGCAAGCTTCAAGGAATGCGTACCTCCTAGCACTTGGCTCAGCTTCTTGCTTGAAATATAGCAACTAGTTGAGAGTTAGATTGTAGTTGAGTGAATTTTTTAGTGAGATTTTGCATTGTAGTGGTTTTCTTGCATTTGTAAATCAGTTTCAAGGATGTTAGTGAAGTTTTCTGAGTTGCTAGTTCATGTAGTTGATTGTAAGTTTTCTTCATATATTCCAAAATAAAAATAATCTCATTTTGGGTATTGTCTCATTGTGTGTCATTGATAGGGTAGCCCCTTTTGACTAACTTGAAGATTTTATTATCAAACTTTGAATTTTATATCAGCAAATCACCCTCCTTGAAGGGTCGTACCATTTGGGGCTCATTGGGATTTATGCAAAAAATAAAGGAAGCTGGTATTGGGTGGTTTTATGGTCATGTCTTGGGTGCCATCATCTAGGAGGAGTAATGCATTCAGTTTTATATGTTTTGGGTGAGTATAGAGTGATTTTTGAGAATTTTAGTGCAATCTAGGGTTGTTGGTTATCATATTTTAGTTGTTGGTCTGACATATCAGAATTAAGAAAATTTTCCTTTGGGTTGGGATTGAGCATTGGAAGCCATATTTGGTATTTGAAAGACATTCTATTTAGTTGCAGCTTGATAATCTCTCTAATACAGTGTGCTTGCAGGATATTACTTTCATTGTAAGGTTGTTCAGTAGTACTGCCAACCATTTATCTATCTTGCTAAGTCATTGTAATTTCTTAGTTGCAACCTAGGGATCCTCTGACCATATGCTTGCCATCCTTGGCACATTCTTGGTTAGAGTTACTTTCAAACAACAGTTCATAGGGATCCTCTGACCATATGCTCACCATCTCTCGGCACATTCTTGGTTAGAGTTACTTTTAGCTCAACATGCATAAGATCCTCTGACCATATGCTCGTCTCTCCTAGACGCATTCTTGGTTAGAGTTCCTTCTATTATGCATTGTGTTAGATCCTCTGACCATATGTTTGTCCATCTTGGGAACATTCTTGGTTAGATTTATTTCCACATCATTTTGGTTTTCAAGCTAACCTTAACGGGCACGTGTTACTTTGTAATTACATTTGGAAAACAAAACAAAAAAATTGGTTCGGTTCATTATAGTGGTATCAGAGCAATGATCCTACCAACCTGTGCCCTACAATGATTGCAGATATTATACCAAAAGTCAGGCTAGAAAGCAACAGTCATAGTTTCCGCCAGTGCCAGAAGCAAATACTTTTTTAGAGGCTTTGAGAGAAACAGGGAAAGCAGTAGATACTGGTGAAGCAGTTGAGAAAATGTCAGACAGTCATAGATGGACCATGGAAGAGAAAGAGGAAAGAATGGAAAAAAAGTTTGAAGGAATGATTGATATGATGTCCCATTTGCTTGCACGAATGGACCAGCAAGCTACTCAGAATCATACTCCTAATCAAAACCATGCTATAGGAGAAAACAGTGGAGTCAATGGGAACAATGGCAATGGAGGGAACAGAACTATCGATTAGTACGAGGCCACCTCTAGAGGATCAGCTTCTAGGCCACTTTTCCCACATTCACTCAAAGGGAAGAACCACAAGTTGAGGCCACTCCTAATCTTGCAGATGATGCAAGATAGGCCTACATGGAGTATGTCACCTTACCCCCTGATCTTAGAGACCATTGGTCCTTTGATCAATTCATGAACCATAGGAGCAGAAGAAATGGTGGAAGAGTTGATAACCATACTCATATGGCTCCTAGAACCGATTATCAGCAAGCCCTTGGGAAGGTGTCATTGGATCACTTTGATGGAAGTGATAAATGTTCAGCAAGGTCATGGGTTCAGAAGCTAGACAACTACCTTTCACTTCGTCCCATGCTAGAAGAAGATTCCATCAAGTTTGCAACACTGCATTTGGATGGAGCTGCCCATGAGTGGTGGCACCATGGTTTGGTCACACTTGGCCACAACCTCATTCAAACCTATGATGAATTCACCAATAAGCTAATTGATAGGTTCGACACTAAGGATCCTAAAGTGAAATTTCGTGAGCTTGTACAATTGAAGCAGCATGGCTCCTTGGATGCTTACATAGCTAATTTTCAAAGGGATTTTATGATGGTGCCCAACATCACTGAAAGAAAGTTGGTAGTATTTTTCTCTAAAGGATTGGTTGAACCTTTGAAAGGGTGGGTTAAGGCTTTCAATCCACCAAGTCTCGAAGAAGCAATCAAAAAAATTTGAAGTATGGAGTTATCAACCCCTAGGCCAAAATTTCCACCAAAGCCCTTTGGCCACAAGAAAGATAAGAAGCATTTTTCAAATCAGCACAAGAAGTTTCCACCCAAGTTGACTGATGAGCAACGTGAACAGCTTAGAAAAGAGGGAAAGTGTTATACATGTTTGGAGACTTGGATTAAGGGTCATAGATGCCCTAGAAGAGGGCATTCTAACCAAATGGGGGCTTATTCTGACTAGGGGTCAGAATCTAACATGTCCAATCACCAGTCTTATTTTGGGGACAGCGAGGAAGAGAGAGCTCCAGAAGAGTCTGATCATGAGCAAGGAGTTGAGGGCCCTATTTCCCAACTCTCTAGTTTTCAAAAGAACGAGTCTTTCAAGGTTCGTGGTGGTATTGGAGGTCACCGTATTGTTGCCTTAATTGATACTGGGGCAACACATAACTTCATCGATGAAGGTGTGGTTGCAAAGAGAGGTCTCAAAATAGAAGAATTTGAAGGTTTCAAAGTCATGGTGGCTGATTGGTTTCATATTTCTTGCAACCAAAGAGTTCCTAACATGTCTATGCAGTTAGGCAACTATGAATTCAAAGATGACTTCTATGTAGTTACTATTGGTGACACGGATGTCGTACTTGGTATTCAATGGTTACGCTCACTTGGTGAAATCTCTCTCAATCTACAAACAATGGAGCTCAAGTTCCAATCTGATGGAAAGAAGGTAGTACTAAGAGGAATGTCCAATGGTGGTCCTCAGATTATTTCATTCAAAAGAATGGAGAGGTTGATTCGGCACGATCAAGTTGAGTGGGTTGCAGAATGTATGGTTCTTCTAGCTACTCCAGTTGAAACAAAGAGGGACTATCCTCAAGATATCCAGTCGATACTCACCAAGAAGAGTAAGGTGTTTTTTGATCTACCACCTGGGCCACCTCCTAAAAGGGGAGCTGAGAATTTCATTTAACTTAAGGAAGGGGCCAAGCCTTTCATCACAACACCATATCGGTATCCTAAAAAGCAGAAGGACAAAATAAAAAAAACATAAAAGAACTCTTGGAGATGGGCTTCATTCATCCAAGCAAGAGTCCCTTCGCTTCAGCAATAGTTCTTGTGAAGAAGAAGGATGGCACCATCGGCATGTGTGTGGATTATCGTGCCTTGAATCAAAGCACAATCAAAAATCAGTACCCTATTCCCCGGATAGATGAGCTCATTAATGAGCTACATGGTGCCAAGTTCTTTTCAAAAATTGATTTGAGGTCGGGTTACTATCAAATTCCGATGAGAGGGTCAGATGTTGAGAAGACGGCATTCAGATGCCACTATGGTCATTTCGAGTTTTTAGTCATGCCTTTTGGGTTGACTAATGCTCCAGCCACCTTCTAGTCTTGTATGAACAGAGTTTTTCAGAAACAGTTGAGAAAGTTTGTGTTGATCTTTTTTGATGATATCCTCATCTTCAGTAAGACGTGGGGAGAACATCTCAAGCTCTTGGAGGAAGTGCTTAGCATCCTAGAGTCAGAAAGTTTGTTTGCCAAAGAGTCCAAATGTGAATTTGGAATGAAGGAGTTGCTCTACCTTGGTCACATAATCAGTGTTGATGGGGTGAAGGTTAATCCTGAAAAGATCAAGGCGATAGTTGATTGGCCACCTCCAGAAAACTTGACTCATTTGAAAGGGTTTTTGGGTCTTTGTGGCTTTTACAGAAGATTTGTGAAGGGCTACTCTCAAAGTATTGCTCCTCTTACTAACCTCACTAAAAAGCGGTCTTTCTTTTGGTCAGAAAAGGCTCAAAGTGTTTTTGATAAGTTCAAGAAAATCATGAGTTCTTGTCCAGTGTTGGCCATACCGGATTTCTCCAAGCCTTTCAAGTTATAGTGTGATGCATCCAGAGAAGGTGTTGGGGTTGTTTTGATGCAATATAAGCATCTGATTGTGTTTGAAAGTAGGATACTAAGGGGTGTTGAAAGGACCTACTCCATCTATGAAAAGGAAATGCTTGCAATCATGCATGGACTAGCTAAGTTCAGACAATATCTGGTGGGGAGCAAGTTTGTGGTCAAGACTGATCACAATAGTCTCAAGCACTTCATACATCAAAAGGATTTGAATGCAAGACAACAAAAGTGGGTGAGTAAGCTTCAAGCTTACGATTTTGACATTGAGTATGTCAAAGGGAAAAACAACATTGTGGTGGATGCTTTATCTAGGAGGCCTCATTTGAGCTCATTGTGTGAGCTTACTGCTGATTGGAAGGAGATGTTGCTTGCTGATTATGCCAAAAATTAGTTTACAACCAGCATCATTGAAGGTACTTTCCAAGACGAAAGGTAGAAAGTGGTTTATGGTTTGATACACTACAAGGGAAGGATCTTTCTGGTGGACGATTATACGCTCAAAAAGAAGATTTTGATGACTTTCCATGACATCCCACTTGCTAGTCATCAAGGTTACTTCAAGACATATAGGCAGATTCGAGAGAGGTTTTCTTGGAAGGGGTTGAAAGAGGAATTCCAACACTACATCAAGGAGTGTCCCACTTGTCAGATGAACAAAAATGAGCATTCTCTTCTAGCTGGTCTATTGCAACCTCTTCCCATTCCCAACCAAAAATGGGAAAGCATATCAATGGACTTTGTCACGAGGTTTCCAAAGGTTCAAGGAAAATACTGTATCTATGTTGTAGTGGACAGATTAACAAAGTTTGCTCACTTTTTTTCCATCACTAGCACATTTTCAGCAGCTCAAGTTGCAGATTTGTTTACCCATGAAGTGTTTAGGTTGCATGGGTTGCCGAAAAACATTGTGAGTGATAGGGACAACAAGTTCCTAAGCACCTTTTGGCAAGAAGTTTTCAGGATGAGTGGTACAATGCTTACTCCAAGCACTAGCTATCACCCTCAAACTAATGGTCAAACAGAGATAGTGAACAAGTGGTTGGAGGGCTATCTTAGAAATTATGTCTCAGAGCAGCAAATGACATGGGTGAAATGGATTCACATAGGGGAGTATTGCTACAATTCATCCTTCCACATGTCAATAAGGATATCTCCATTCATGGCTCTCTATGGTTATGAGGCTCCTAGCTTTGCTGATTTGGTGTTTGGTGATAACAAAGCCCCTCAAGCCAAGGATTGGTTGCAGCAAAGTCAAGATATTTTGAAGTCCTTGAAGAACAACCTTCAAATAGCACAAAATCAGCAGAAGATGTACGTTGATCCACAGCATGTTGAGCGTTCATTTGAGGTTGGAGATATGGTTTATCTTCGACTTCAGCCTTACAAACAGTCTACTGTCAAGAAGAGTGGAGCTAAGAAGCTCAAACCTCACTTCTATGGGCCATTCAAAGTCATCAGAAAGGTTGGAGCAGTGGCTTACGAGTTGGAACTACCATCAAGTAGCAAGGTTCACAATGTCTTCCATGTGTCTCGCCTCAAGAAGGCACTTGGACACAATGTTGTTGCTTCATCACAGTTGCCTCCCTTGGATGAAGAAGGACGGTTGACCTTGATTCCAGAGGAGATTATTAATTCCAGAGAGCATTCTTTGAGGAGAAGAACAATCAAAGAATAAGGAAAAGGATATGAGAGCTACTCGGGGAGTCATTACAACTGCCCTAGTAAGCCATAAATTGAAAAAGGCTCACTTTATGAGACAAACTTGTATTGATTTTGACATAAATCATAAAAATTTGGATAGAGCACTTGCAAGAAGAGAAAGAATAGATGATCCTCTTCAAAATGATACATGGGCTTTTGTCGGGAGGCTTCCACGTGTTGATAAGAAGCTAACCGATAATGTAAAGCAAGTAATTCAACAATTTTGGCTTGATAACTCTAGAGTATCACCCAATGCAAAGGATGTCTTAAAGTTAAGAATTGGCAATCGAGACCATACACCACATCCTAAACATTTCTTGGAATCAAGCTAAACAATTTTGTTCAAAAAAATTATTGAAACAGATAAAAATATGGAAATCTCGCAAAGGAATTTTGAGGGTTTGAAGTCATTTTATTGTGTGCCTCTTAAGATTCATAATACTTGTTGCAAATACCATGTGGAGTTTTCAATGTACCATGAGCTATTATGCTATATCCGTTCTACTTTGCATACTAATGAAATGTTGCAGGAGTGTGGTGCAATGCATCTTCCGAAATCATCAAGGGACTTGCTAGATCTATTTTTATGTTCTAGAGATGATGGTTGCTTTTTCTATAGAAATGATTGTTTAAATGCAAAGTGCTCATAATGTGGTGGCTTGTCAAAGTTTGTTCAATGTTTTCATGAGAGTTCCAAACATGAATTTGGAAAGAAGCTTGTTGAGAAAAAGAGATATGAGATAGTCAAATATACTTTGCAAAGTGGAGGTGAGGGTTCTAGATGTGAGTTGGTTACAAAAGAATGCAGTATTGCTAATTTTATTTCAAAGTTAAGGACAATCTTTTCTACAAGTATGCAAGGAATAGTCATAGGTCTCAGTGGTTGGATCAACAATTTAGGATGTGTAAGGACTCTTTTCGATTGGCACTATTATATCAGTGGTTGATTTTGTAGAAAACTACACATTGCAACCACAAAACGAGGTACAATCTCAGTATTACAATTCCATTCAGATTGATATTTTTGTCCACATAATGTTTAGACATGCACCTGATAGTATAGAGGAGGATCGAAAGATAATCAGAGAGTATCATTTTTATATGAGTGATGATAGATCTCACTCGTCTGAGTATGTCCAACATTGTTTCGAGAATTTTTTTGAGTTCTTGCAGGAGCATGATATAGCATTGGTCCGACATCTAATTTGGTCAGATAATTGCATAGGTCAATTCAAGAATACTCATATGTTTTATTGGTTGAGTAGAATGCATGTAGACAGGGGTCTACCTCATATTTGGAGTTTTTTGGAAGCTGGACATGGGAAAGGGGAGCATGATGGAGCAGGTGCATGCGTAAAGAGAGCTCTAGTTAAGGAGCAATTGAAGATTTTAGGAGCAAAATTCAGCGATGCACGTTCTATAGTTGATTAGTGTATTTCAACATTGTCACAGGGAGGGACACTTGATTCAACAGTGCGCAGATTCTTTTGGTTCATTGAGGAGGGTATAGTGGGAGGCAGATTGGATTTTCATACAATCAAAGATTCTTCAAAGATGCATTCATTTCAAAGCTCAGATGCAGGCACATGGACCATTTGGACACGAGAGTTGGCTTGTTTTTGTCAGAGTTGTATTCAGTGCGAGTGGGATCAATGCGAGTCAAGTGAGTGGGTGGATACATGGGAACCACAGTATCTAACTCCTTTATCTCAAACAATATCCATGACAAATGACACAATGGAAAGTTCAGTTGATTACGACCTACTTTCAAATCTACTACAGATAGGACATGTTTTTGCAGTTGTTGCACCACAGGGGAATGAAGAGAGATCAGACTATTGGTTGGCTTGATGTGTGCAGGTAAAGTATAAGCTAACACAAGCGATGGAAGATGATGATGGTTTCATGTATCCTACAGGCTCAGTTGTGGTTGCAGGAACTTGGTTGCAGGTAAAGAATGGAATACCTACATTTGAAGACTACGAGAAACACAAAACCATTCTCATGTATTCACACCTTCTTATAGCAACAAATGTTAAGTTTTTGAAGCATCATGCCAGACCAAAGACAAAACAACTATGGACACTTAGTAATGTTGATCATGAAGCAATATTGGATACTCTTAAGCAAAGAGATGACCCTTCAGGCACACTTGAATAGCATTTTCAAGAATGGAAGGTAGAATTCTTATGTTCATTATGATTAAGTTCATTAGTGTTCTTTATTTAATACTGATATTTTATATACTATTGCAATGCAGTGTCTTTAATAGTGATATTTTGTATGCACTTTTGCGATATTTTTGGCAAGATTGATCATGGACCTGTTGCAACAATAGCCAGCTCTGATCCATTCCAAGAGGTATGTGTCTTTTATAGTTTGCATCACGAACTCATCATCATTCAAGTTTTTTAGATTAATATAGATATGTTAGTATAAGCATCTTTTCTATTGTGACAATATAGATTTCTCATTTTCCCACTTTTGCGATATTCCTGGCACGATTGATCATGGACCTGCTACAACAATAGCCAACTCTGATCCTTTCAAAGAGGTATGCGTCTTTTATAGTTTTCATCACCAACTCATCATCATTCAGGTTGTTTAGATTAATATAGATATGTTAGTCTAAGCATCTTTTCTATTGTGACAATATAGATTTCTCATTTTCCCACTTTTGCGATATTCCTGGCACGATTGATCATGGACCTGCTACAAAAATAGCCAGCTCTGATCCTTTCAAAGAGGTATGCAATAGATTACAACAATATAGATTGGTTATTCTAAGCGTCTTTTATAGTTTTCATTACCATCTCATCATATTTTGTGTCATTTAGAATAATATAGATTGGTTATTCTAAGCTACCTTGATGGTTTTATAGGTGCTTGTCAAATGTCCGCATAATCTATACCCGTGAATTTTTTGAAATATGGGTCAAATGTCTGGCATTGTATAAAGGGTATGTTTAAAATGTAAAGGGGTCTGTATTTTGGAAACTCATAGGTTTTGTAAAGGGGTCTATTTTTGTACTTAATCGAGCTACAACCGAAGGTTTTCTTCCTGGTTCTTGTAATTTTGTAACTATCTAGTCCTCTCCCCTACTATCTCTTACTCATCTCTTACTCAAAGAGTAAGGAGAGAGCTTAACCCATCTATGTTTTTTGAAGAGACATACATATACTAGCAATCACATGTGAAGATGTAATGGGCACATTGATAGGTGCAATATGAAATTATGTATGCTACAATTGAAGTAATTGCAAGAAGTCTTGTTATGGTGAAAGTTTTATTAGAGAATACATAATCATGTTTTCTTAAAGAAGAAGTATTAATAGGTATTAATTTTGAAGTAAATTTAATCTATATGCAAAGCATTTGTAAATCAATATGTGTGTAATTGTAACAGTAAAATTTGTGCATACCATGTCATTTCCCACACAATTTTGTGTCTATTTTGAAGAAATGTCTTGATACATGTACGTAGTGACTCAACATCTAAATTCAAGCTCATCTCTCTAGCCTTTTATCAATTTGCATACTTAAATCACTATACAATTAGCCCTATCCTATTCTTATTCACACACATCTATACATTTACCTTATTTTCCCATTTATCACATTCACCAATGGGTATGCCCTCATTTATCCATTAGCCACCTGGAATTGATTGTTAGCCACTTAGATTTAACTATTAACCCATTCTAGGACACTTCTTCAATTGCAAGGGTGACCTCATGGTCACAAACCTATTCCCTTTCATTTTAAAATTCAAAATTCAAACTTTTGGCTAAGTGGCGTCATTCACCCACTTTGAGTTGACTAAACACATGTTTGGCACAATTTGATGATATATGCTAGCATTAATAACATACAATATATTCATTATAATCATGAAAACATTCATTCATCTTATAGCATTGGAGCAATTAATAGTGAGAAATTTTGATTCAATGCAATAAAAATGAGTAACAAATTTGAACATCTAGAGTAACCCTTAATTATCTTAGGTTGATTGTGTTTGATTCATTGCATTTACTTAATTATCCTAGGTTAACTTCATAAATAAACTTTTTTTTTCTTTATATTTTGTTGAGCCCAACCAATCCTACACTTGATCCAACCTTCTTTTTAGGGTTTTACATTATTAAGGTTTTCAAATCTACAGTTTTCTAAGTTTACATTCTATTTTCAAATTTGAACTTTCTTATACATCCTTATATGTCATTGATACATTTTTCTATTAGGTTTTTCATTTTTTATGTTAAGATATAGTAAATTATATTCACTTGCAATTTGATGTGTAAATCTCTTATATTGTTAGAATGAGTACTTGAATGATCATGAGGTGTTGACCATCGTTGCCATCAATGAAATTGACCATCTCTCACATGTAATTCTTGGGAGTTACATTGGGAGAAGTGGATCATCTTTCCATAATGTTATGGGTTCCTACTTAGTTGATATGTTCATAGTGGAGGGCTAGTTTTGGGAATTTGTGCTCTCGATGAGTTATTGATCAAATACATTATCTATTCATGGATTCTATCTTGAGTGCTATCATAATTACACATTGGGGTGGTTCATGGTTTTAAACTATCAAGAATGGTTTTGGTTGAAGGAGTTTTTTTCTTTGAATCAATAAAGTTTCAATTGCTCAATTCATATTTTATTGTTTTTCTTGTGTTTTTTGCCTGTGCACAAGCCATTCAAGCGTTTTTGTATAAAAAATTTATGTAGAAACATTATTACATGTCTTGATGTTATTTCAAGAGTGGAAGGTGTGGAGAACTAGGTTTTGAAATAAAATGAAGAGTTAAAGGTCTAAAAATGGTGGTTTTTTTCACTTGAAAATAGAGTTTTTACCATAGGGTTTGAAAAAATCTCTGAGATACTAGAAGTTTCTTTGCTTTCTAAGCATATTGGGGCCTAGATAAGGGTGTCTAAGGTGGCGGAAAAGTCTGAAAGGTTGTGGAAGTCCTACATCCAATAAACCCTCAAGAATTACACTAAAAACAAGGGTTTTTTTATTTGACGGTTACAGGTCTGTACAAATGGAATCCAATTGCAGAATCTTTGTTTTCTTGTAAATTTATTTGTTTCCTCAAGGTTTCAGGAGTCTATGTGGTGTTTGAAGGTATGTTGCTTTGCATCTTTTGGCTAATTGAGTAGCCTATTAAAGGGTTAATGTATAGGAAGTCAACACTAGTCTAAAGGAGTCTATGTTGTTTCTCATATATGTTGTGTAACTTGGATATGGGTGTTTGAATCAGTCATGTGTTTGTCTGGTGTTTTGGAAGATTGTGGAGTAATTGGACAAAAACTAGTTTCTCACTATTACAAGGGTTTAAGGGGGTTAAAGAGGGAAATGTGATTTAGTTGCTTGTCAAGTTTTAAGGGAATTTTGGACTGTCCAAAGAGGTCAGAATAATCTTGTTAGATGCCTCAAATAGGCAAGTTGTAAAGAATTTGTGATTGTGCCCTTGTGTCTGCATCAATTTTTCACCTAATTTCACTCGGTCCAATATAGCTCAGAGTGATTTAGCATATTTGGGTACAAGAGAGGGCCATCCCTAGTGTAAACGTACCCATCAAGATGTGTTGGAACAATCTGTTTGGTTGTACGAGTTATGGAATGAAAGTTGCGCCACTTTGCAACTTTACACTGCTTGCATCTGGCAATTTTTCCCTCCACTAAAAAGTCATCACCACAGGAAAACGCCTTCGAGATAGAAAAATCTGAGAGAGGTTTTTTGTAGATGGTTCCAACACGATCCCATAGCCTCAGATGAAGATTCTGTAAGCATCACGGTCTTCGAGAAATAGCCCTTCAAAGATTGCTTCCTTTTAGCACTTTGGACTCTTAAGGGAAATCGTCGGTCCAATGTAGCTCAGAGTGATTCGGCGTATTTGGGTGCAAGAGAGGATCATCCCTAGTGTAAACGTACACATACAGACATGTTGGAACAGTCTGTTTGGTCGTACGAGTTGCAGAATTAAAGTTGCACCACTTTGCAACTTTACACTGCTTGCATCTGACAACTTTTCCCTCCACTGAAAAGTCATCACCACAGAAAAACGCCTCCGAGATAGCAAAAACCGAGAGAGTTTTTTGTAGATGGTCACAACATGATCCCATAGCCTCAGACGAAGATTTTGTAAGCATCATGGTCTCCAAGAAATAGACCTTCAAATATTTCTGCCTTTAAGCACTTTAGACTCTTAAGGGAAATCGGCGGTCCAATGTAGCTCGAAGTGATTCAGCGTATTTGGGTGCAAGAGAGGACCATCCCTCGTGTAAACATACCCATCTGGACGTGTTGGAATAGTCTGTTTGGTCGTACGAGTTGCGGAATGAAAGTTACACCACTTTGCAACTTGACATTGTTTGCATCTGGCAACTTTTCCCTCCACTGAAAAGTCATCACCACAGGAAAGCACCGAGATAACAAAACGAGAGATGTTTTTGTAGATGGTCACAATATATGATCCCATAGCCTTGGATGGAGAGTTTGTAAGCATCCGATCTTGAGAAATAGACCTTCAAAGATTGCTTCCTTTTAGCACTTTGGACTCTTAAGGAAATCATCGGTCCAATGTAGCTCGGAGTGATTCAGTGTATTTGGGTGCAAGAGAGGACCATCCCTAAGCGTAAACATACCCATCCAAATGTGTTGAACAATCGGATTTGGCCATCTGAGTTACATAATGAAATTTGCACCACTTTGCAACTTTACTTGCTTGCATCTGGCAACTTTTCCCTCCACTAAAAAGTCATCACCACGGAAAACACCTCCGAGATAGCAAAAACCGAGAGAGGTTTTTGTAGATGGTCCCAACACGATCCCATAGCCTCAGACAAGAGTCTGTAAGTCATGGTCTCCAAGAAATAGCCCTTCAAAGATTGTTTCCTTTTAGCACTTTGGACTCTTAAGGGAAATCGCCGGTCCAATGTAGCTCATAGTGATTCGCATTTGGGTGCAAGAGAGGACCATCCCTAGCATAAAGCGTACCCACATCAGGACTTGTTGGAACAATGTTTGGTTAACGAGTTGTGGAATGAAAGTTGCACCACTTTGCAACTTTACCTTGCTTGCATCGGCAACTTTTCCCTCCATTGAAAAGTCATCACCATGGGAAGCGCCTTAGAGATAGCAAAAACTGAGAGAGGTTTTTGTAGATGGTCACAACACAATCCCATAGCCTTGGACGGAGAGTCTGTAAGCATCATGGTCTCCGAGAAATAGACCTTCAAAGATTGCTGCCTTTTAGCACTTTGGACTCTTAAGGGAAATCACCAATCCAATGTAGCTTAGAGCGATTCAGCGTATTTGGGTGCAAGACAGGGCCATCCCTACCATAAACTTACCCATTTGGACGTGTTGGAATAGTCTGTTTGGTCCTACGAGTCGCAGAATGAAATTTGCACCACTTTGCAACTTTACACTACTTGCATCTGACAACTTTTCCCTCCACTGAAAAGTCATCACCACAGGAAAATGCATTCGAGAGAGCAAAAACCGAAATAGGTTTTTGTAGATAGTCACAACACGATCCCATAAGTATCATGGTCTCCGAGAAATAGACCTTCAAAGATTGCTCCCTTTTAGCACTTTGGACTCTTGAGGGAAATTGCCGGTCCAATGTACCTCGAAGTGATTCAGGTGCAAGAGAGGACCATCCCTAGCGTAAATGTACCCATCCAGACGTGTTGGAACAGTTCATTTGGTCGTATGAGTTGCAGAATGAAAGTTGGACCACTTTGCAACTTTACACTGCTTGCATCTGGCAACTTTTCCCTCCACTGAAAAGTCATCACCACAGGAAAACGCCTTTGAGATAGAAAAAACCGAGAGAGGTTTTTGTAGATGGTCACAACATGATCCCATAGCCTCAGACGGAGAGTTTGTAAGCATCACGGTCTCTGAGAAATAGACCTTCAAAGATTGTTGTCTTTTAGCACTTTGAACTATTAAGGGAAATCAGCGGTCCAATGTAGCTCAGAGTAATTCAGCGTATTTGGGTGCAAGAGAGGACCATCCCTAGTGTAAACATACCCATCTGTATGTGTTGGAATAGTCCATTTGGTCGTACGAGTTGCAGAATGAAAGTTGCACCACTTTGCAACTTTACATTGCTTACATCTGGCAACTTTTCCCTCCACTAAAAAGTCATCACCATAGGAAAAAGCCTTTGAGATAGCAAAAACCAAGAGAGGTTTTTGTAGATGGTCACAACACAATCCCATAGTCTCATACGGAGAGTCTGTAAGCATCACGGTATCCGAGAAATAGACCTTCAAAGATTGCTATCTTTTAGCACATTGGACTCTTAAGGGAAATCGTCGGTCCAATGTAGCTCAGAGTGATTCGGCATATTTGGGTGCAAGAGAGGACCATCCCTGGTGTAAACGTACCCATCCGAACGTGTTGGAATAGTCTGTTTGGTCGTACGAGTTGTGGAATGAAAGTTGCACCACTTTGCAACTTTACACTGCTTGCATCTGGCAACTTTTCCCTCCACTGAAAAGTCATCACCACAGGAAAAGGCCTCTGAGATAGCAAAAACTGGGAGAGGTTTTTGTAGATCGTCCCAACATGATCCCATAGCCTTGGACAAAGAGTCTGTAAGCATCATGGTCTCCAAGAAATAGACCTTCAAATATTGCTTCCTTTTAGCACTTTGGACTCTTAAGGGAAACTAGTGGGCAACATAGTTAACTTCTTCACAAACTTGGTTTGAAGTAATTTCATTCTTTTATGTGCATTTAAAATGGAGTTTTAAGCCTTCCACCCTAAAAGTGACCTCTAAATAACTTCAAACACATTAACTACCTCATTCTTATTCATTTGTTTTGCAAACAAGCATTTTCATTCCAAGAGGCAATATAACTTTTGAGACTGCAAGAAGACATCTGATAACTCTTGAGTGTACTAAGAGAATTCTTATGTTTTTTGAAGAATTTTGATAACTCTATTGCAGGAAGGTGATGAGAGATTTCTTAGCGATGAAAATCTTGAGGCATCTTATGAGGAAGTCATGCCAACCAAAGAAATGATCAAGCGTGAAGTCACAACTTGCAGCCATGGAACTGAACCTACTGAACCTGAAGAAGATGGTTGTGTTGTTGACCAGAAGAACACCTCTAGATGGTTGTGTTGTTGACCAGAAGAGTACTTAAAGATTCAGAGGGAGCCTGCTGAACCTAAAGAAGATGGTTGTGTTGTTGACTGGAAGAGAACCTTTGGATGTTGTTTCAGTTGAGGTCTGCGATGAACACTTGTACACACCATAGTATGGTTGTAGCCATTATGGTTGATATCGTGTTGAGGCGATATCTAATATCATGATGAGATGATATTCTTCTTTTCACTTATAGTTGTAGCCATAGTACTAGGCATCACGATGAGGTGATTTTCCTTGTGCAGCTGGAAGTATCCTCCCTAGCTGAGAGGGAGTGTTGATGATTATTTCAGCATTAGTCATATCCTTCTAGCTATCTCCTCTACATAAGAATAAATTAAATATAGCCAAAGCTATTTAATATATATATATATATATCGATTTGTGATTAATGCTAATTCATCAAGAGATACGAGTTAATGAAGAGGTGCATTTATGAAGAGGCCGGCATGCTTGAGGCACGATTTATGTCAAATAATATTTATTATTTTATGAAGGCCGACTTCTATCTTGGAGGCACAATCTTTGAGGAGGCACATTCTTTATGGAGGCTGACCTATATTATGAAGAGTCGCATCTCTCTCAGCTTGTATACATATTAGATACATTTCATTGTTTTGAGACATACATTTTTGATACATTCCATTTCATATCAAGTGCGAGTTAGTGAGAAACTCTTCAAGTGCAGATCGAGTTATTGTGAGAAGGCTAAGGATTATCATTTGAGAATTACATCATTGTATTGATGTGTTGGCATCAGTCTGTGGTGCATATTATTAGGCCTCATTATCAGCCTTCATTGTAAAGGAGTTTCTATTGTGATTCAATAATATAAGTGATATTATTGGCTGGTTTTTTCTCCCTCAAGAGGAGGGTTTTCCCAGGGTATCTGCTGTGTTATTGTGTTTGATTTAGAATTAATTTTCTGTGCGTTAAATCTGATCATAAAACTAACACAAGTAAATGGTTGCATAACATGTGGAATGAGGAGGCAATAGGCTTGAGACCCCTTTAAAGTTTGTTTGAGTGCTTTCTTTTCATTTTTTGTGAGTTTTGTGCCAAGTTTCCTCAAAGAAATGTGGTCTCATAGAATTCCATGACAAGCTAATGCAATTGATAGCTGCTCCTAGTTATTAGTTATGTAATGTGAAGTAATTGCATAACTGCTTAGGTTGACTTTGTAAAAACTATATTGTTATTGAAATTTTTTCATCTATCAGCATCTAGTTGTTACTTATGCAATGTGAAGTAATGCTTTGAGTTTGAAAGATGTGCAATGCAATTTAATCAACAATATGAATATAAACTACATAATATTTAACCATTCTTTTTATGCTATTGTACATTGACATTTAACCATTGCTCACTTGATTAAATTTTCAAAGAGTTTAATCATGCACATGAGGAGGAAATTAAATTTTGATTGTCAACTTCTATATATATCAAATTATCCAATAATCAAGTGTATGTCCATATACAAAAATGGCATCAACGCCAACTCAAACAAAGTTTTACAATATGTGGCATATGCCATCTCGGTATCTATTCAATATTTACATGCCAAAATGTCTATCTCATCCTAAACTACTGGTGGATCATCAAAATGGAGCCTCTTTGAAGCACTTTGTCTCAAGGTAGCTGCACAAGAAAAAGTCAAACCACAATTGAGATTAGTTATACTATATAATTTAAAATCAAATAATTAACATAAAAATCAATACACATTGAATTATAATTGAACTCTAAAATTGAAATCTTGATTACCTGAAATATACGCCTCTTTGAAGGGTTAGGAGTCCTAGAATATACCCCTCTCAAAGAAATAACCAAACCAAATTTTCTAACATCAATCTATATATGTGAACAAAAACATGAAATTGATCCAAGTTAGCATAGAATTGTTAGTAATAAGAACATATTTACCAAGCACAAAATAAAATAAACACATACCTCTTTAGGCTGATCTTTTTTTGTATCTCCTTTAGGTGTTTCAACACCTCCTCCTTTAGGTGTTCAAATATCTACTCCTTCAGGTGTTGTGGCACTTATCAACAATGATGTATAACTCACAACTGCCTATACATAAAAATGGCAAGTACATATGAAACTATGAATCTATGTCAATGTATGCATAATCAATAAAATATCTTATAAATCTTAATTCAATCAAATTTGAGTTCAATTACCTTTCCCTTATCTAACGTTGTGCATCCATAGTTTGGAGAGCATCGCACCTCGCTCACACTAGGTGTTTCCTGCAAGCAGAGAATAAGATAAACATATTATAAGTTAATATATAATTTCATTAATGACAAGCAAGTATACAGTAAAAAAATGTAAATGAGTGAGTGTGAAAATACATACTGTGTGCATCTCGAGGCCAAATGAAATGGCCCTAAGGGTGCTATTAGTCACCTGTGTGAGCTCCTCCTCAGACATTAACTATTAAATAGACCATGTAAATAAATATTAGTACTTGATACTATCTCTTATTAATATTCATTTTAAAAAAAATGCAAATTATTATGAATTTACACCTTAAATGTTACCTGTGTAACTTCTCCAATGTCCACCTCTCTAGCAAGAGAGGACTATGTAGGGTGTGCTCCACTCCTCTACATGTGATCTGCTATAATCTCCACATCCTGGATGTCCTAATCAAAAGTATCTAATGGCTGCTCAGGGGGTTGTACAATAGGACCCAAACATATTTGTTGGCATGTATTGCAAATATGTGGCACACAAATATGTGGACCCAAGGAGGATGATGCAACAGCACTGGATCCATCGCCAAGATCACTAGACTGTGGCTGAGCTACTAAAGAAGCATGGGAAACCAAAAGACCACTCAAAGAGTGAATGGCTTGGATCGTTTGTGTGGCTGCATCCTCCGTAATATCTGGATGTTGTACTGGAGGTGGCGGAGGAAGGGGAGGACAGGGAATATGTGGGCGCCTAACTACTCTAGCTTCCCCTAGCCTATCCTAGGGCATACCTCCACCAACGCCCTGGAAGGGTTTAATGTCAAAGTAATTGACATGATGCCCTAAAAAAAACTCAGCATATAATTTTTTAATAAAGTAAAAAGGTACATCAAGATTATTGTTGGATGGTTTATCAAAAACCATATACCAACGATCCCAAAAGTTATCTACTATGCCCCTATGTGTGCACCATTTTATAAAAAAGTTTTGGTTTGTTAACATTAATTGGCAAACCAATGCTAGGGTTAATAAATAAAGAGGCTATTTGGGCTTTTGTTATTTGGAGATCTTTCACATCATCATAAGACAATCCACATGCATAATATTTCCTCATGGTTTCTCGCCACGAATGAAATGCATTATGTTGGGTGGAGAGGGTTTCTACATTTGTAATTATTCCTGTCAATGTGGTTGACATACAGGATAATCGAGGGATTTTTTTATAATCACAAATGCCCCTCAATTGCTCCATTTTTCCATGAATTAAGTCTTCAATTGATGGCTGCGGAGGTGGTGGAGCATTTGGCATTTCTACATTTTGATTCTCAACTGGTGGATTTTCATTATCAACTGGTGGAATTTGTGCATTCTCATTCTCGACAGCCATAATGCCTGATTAAAGTTAAAAAATAATTAATCTAAAATTAGACAATATAAATGAAACACTATTTTTAAATCAAAATCTATTAAAAACATTCATTTTTTTAATCAAAATCCATTCTAAACTCAATTGTTTCATAAAAATTCAATCAAAAACCCTATTTTGAAAAAAAAATCCACAAAAAACATTCATTTTTTATCAAAATCCATTCTTAATTCAATTTTTTCATAAAAATTCAATCAAAAACCCTATTGTGAAAAAAAATCCACAAAAAACATTCATTTTTTTTATCAAAATCTATTCTAAACTCAATTTTTTCACAAAACTTCAATCAAAAACCCTATTTTCAAAAAAAATGCACAAAAAACCATATGAAATTATTCAAATCTAAATCAAAATTGAATCAAATCAAATAAAAATAAAAAAACTTACCTTTCCAAATCGAATTTTTCCCAAATCGGATATCCGTTACGCAAGAAGGAATGCACTGTGCACCCTGGGTTCTTCATTGTCAAATGACTTCAAAACAGCACTGGACTTTCTTTATATCTGCTTTTTACAAATCGGATACCCGATTTGTAAAAGTAGGTTTGGTGTTTGCTATGGTGATACCTGAGCCTAAAAAAATTCAACACATTCTTTTCACATTTTTTGGTTGGTGAAAGACATGTTTTTTTCCTCATTGCCACTTTTTGGCCCACCAGGATCCTGCACATACCCTAATACTTATTAAATCCTAAATCCATGCATAAGTAAAATATTCTAAAATTAAAGAAAATCTTTGAAGTCGGCTTCAAAGACTCATGGGCCTCTCATGCATATTGTTTATTCACCACACATATTATGATTTGAGTTTTGTTTGACAAAAAAAACATGCAAAAATAATAGGGCAAAGCACAAACCCTAATCACAAAAACTACTGCCAAGGCATTCATTTCAATTGATTTTCATTTAGCAAACCCCACTGTACGCCACCATGGAGGATCCTTAATGGTATGGTTTGGAGTCAATAGGAAGTAACTGGCTGAGAACTTCGAGTCTTTGCAGTTGAATCATCATGCAAAACGGCTTGAACAGAAGGTAAATCTAGTCATTCTGAATACCTTGCTTCATTTCAGTCAAAAATATGCTCGATTTGAGCTCAAAAACTACAAAATGAATGATTACTTTTGTTCCCTCCATGCATCCCTTGTTTTTGAAATCTCTTTATTCATGAGAGCTCTCTGTATTTTTCTTCGCCATGGTTGTCTTTTCTTCTTTTTGTTCTCTTTGTCTCTATTAGATTCGGAACAGGAACAAAAAATTTTCCAAGGTTCATGTTCCTGGTTTCATCCCAATCCCGGTTCCCCACTTCGTTCAAGTGTCGTCCCGACTCCAACTCCGCCTTCTCTGTTGTTTCTCCTTTGTTCTGTTGGTTGTTTTCAACAAAATCTTGGATTGGCCCGTCCTCTTGTTTGTTGGTTGTTTCCTTGTGTTTTGTTTGTTTTCTTGCGCAGAACCAAAACCGGGATTGGAACGGAAGTATGAAATTTCAAGTTTCCATTTTATGTTCCCATCCCGACTCTGTCTCCGCTCGTTTCCTTTCTCATTTTCTTTGTTCCTTTGGGCTAGGTCCAGTGTTCGCTCTGGTCCTGCTTCCCTTGTGCTAGTACTTTTTTCTTTTCTTTTTGGTCGAGACCGGATCCAGACCTGTAATCGAACTTCAAACTTTGTGAAGTTCCATTTTGGTTTTGTCTTTGCCCCATCCTGGTTCTTATCTAGTTCTGATCCCCGCCCCAAGACTACCTCAAATTTTTTTGAAGCCCGGACCATATATGAAACTGTACTAAATGAAAATGTGTCTCGTTCTCATTTCACTTTTCCCCCGCAGCCTTTTCGGAAACGGACCCAGGGAAGATCTTAAACTGGACACAGGAGGTGTCTACGTTCTGACTTTGGTCCCATCCCGCCAAGGCTAAGGTTCTAAGTCAAACACAACTCCGCTCCTGCTTCTGCATGCAAAGGAAAATGAAAGGTGCAACATTTATTCTGTCTCTGTACCAGAATGGTCCTACCTCCCGCACTGCACTTGCACCAGAAATAAAACATTCCTAGTTTGTGGATGGTCCCGATTCTGATAAAAAATGGTGCAACCCTTGTGGGACCCACATTTCTCACCATTCATAACATTATCGAGGTTGATTGAAACAATCTGATTATACGTATGTTCCTATCAATGATGAATTTGATTTAGCTCTACCTATTTGAGCTCGTAGTGAAAAATAGGTAACAAAAGTGTTAATCTTTGAGCTTTTGATGCACAGAGCACAGTCCAATCAAAGTGTGGATTAGCATTTTAAGATAGTCTAATCACATGAATTGAAGAAAAAAATCACACTATCAATGGATGGTGTTGAGAAGACATGGCAATGGGCAGTCAAACTTCTTTGAACATGTAAAAAGATTGATAGAAGCCCTGTGTCAAAGAAAATAGTTTCATATGACAGTCATAGATAGGAAACAACATTATAGTGGGACAATCAATACTGTAGAGTTGAATGAGAATATTAATGGTAGAGGTATGTTATCACAGTCACAAATAGGGGTAGCAGACTTAGAGATTGCATCTCAAATGAAGAAGAAAGGAAGGGTGGTAAAGCTTTTCAATTTCCCTGTTCGGTGTCACATAATGATCAACCACAACTTTCATCTACATTTTCTTGAGTTGCTCAGACCCAAGGATTACCTCTAGAAGTGATATGTGTAGTTGACAATAACTTTATTGATGGAAATGGGGGGAGCAGTCAAGTTTCACAACTTACAAGTGTAACTTTTAATGGGCATGATGAAAAGGAAGTAAAGAAATATGCCTCTAATTGATAAATCAATACAAAAGAGGGAGGCTTCCAATGCAACTTGCAACTTGAGAACACATGCATAAGTATTTGAAGCATATTAAAGGAACTACATGAAAAAGAGGAACTATTTTATGCACCAATGTCAGATATTGGCGATTCCCTGTGTGATAAGGATGTTGTTTACATAAACATTAATAACCATATGGTTCAGTCTTCCAAACAAGAGGATGATAATGAAGCATCAGAGACAAGCTTTACATTACCATCAGATTCCAACAAAGAGTTGCAAGGTAGTTCTTCATAGGAGCTATGAGATAGTGAATCACCAGGAGAAAATGCAGATATTGGCCATATGACCAGCTTGTTAAAGGAAATGGAAACCAGCAATCATGATGCACGATGTTGAATATCAAGTACATGGACAAGCATCACAATCATGAGTCATATGAAGAGAAATTAGGACTATACACTAAATATCTCAATCCATTTTGGAGAGTTTATTTGAGTGCAACAATAGAATTTTTCTTTTAGAATAAACGAATTCAAAGAAAAAGTAGTGAAGGTAGCCAACTATGCTATAGCCATGCATACATGCTAAATGTGCAAAGATAAGGACAACCTTGAAAATGATGACTTGCAGACATGAGGAGAGTGTGTGAGTAAGGAATCTGACTATTTTGGAGAAACATGTGCTATTTTGGAGGCTATTTTATCACACCTTCAATGTGAGCTTGGACTTGCCTTGACTTTTCACCATTCTGGAAGCTTTTTAGAGTGTTTTTAGAAGGTTCTTTTATGGATTTTGTGCCTCATTCAACTAGAACCTTCTAGATGGGTAGGCATGAGAGTTGTGTGATCTTTTTGCTTAAGTAGCTTCATTTTGGCATTTTGGAGTTAGTTCTTTCTTTCTAGTAGAGTGATAGCTTTGTTTTTTGGAGTTATTTTTCATCATGGAGCAATATTGTAACTCAAATGGAATTGTGATATAATAAGCATTTTGAATTAATAAAATAGAGCATTTTACCTTCTCATTTCATGTTTCATGGTATGTTGTTAGTGATTGATTAGTTTGTCTTATGAAATTTATCTTTCCTTGCAAACTTGTCTCATGTTTAGGCATCTGTTTAGCAGCAAATGCATGTTAACAGGTTATAAGTTGTGATAGTCAATACTGTTGTTAGTTGTGATACTTGTGTTTCCTTCTAAAATTCCTGTTTAGAAACCTTCTTATAAATTATTTATGTGAAATGCATGTGAAAGTGAGTTGTGTAAGCAAATTTTTATGATATTGATTTGAATGTGAGAGGCTGTTAACAAGTCCTGGTTAGTTTTGGTGTATCACCTTAGGTATTTTTAGTTTATGTTCATGTTTCATCCATTTCTTACCCTTTCCCTCAGAAATTAGTAGTTAGGTGGCATAAAAAAGGGAAGCCAACCCATAATTCGGAGGTTTGCTTTTGAATAGGACACCCACATCTGAAAGTAGTCCCATGTTACATCCAAACCTGCTAAGTTCATTCACAACTTGGCATTAGGGTGCAGATTTGGATCCATAACAAGACCTAGATGCATAAAACAAAAATTCTTAAAACTTTCTAGACTCATACAATGGGTTACCAACAGGACTAAAAAGTGCAAAAAACCACAAAAAAGCTTAGAAAAGTTGGTTTTTGTAGGCCTCCAAGGACTCATTTTCCTAGGGGCGAATGAGTTCTGGTACAGGGATTTTTTAAATTGAAAATAATAAATTTTGAGTGATTAGATGTGTTCTCTATTTCAGGTCTTAGACTAGTATTTCTGTAATAGAATTTTCTAGAATTTGATGTGTAAATGCAAGTAAAACTAATGAAAAATGATGAAATATGTGAAACTTTTTGAAATGCAATTTTGATCCAATTTTTTAATATGAATGATGAAAAGTACACTAATATTCAAATACTATGCAAAATTAATGTAATATGCATGCAAATTTTTGAATTTTTTAGATTTAAACATTGCAAAAATGAAAATTTAAACCCTATATGCAATGCAAACCAGTGAAAGATTTAAAGAACCCTAAATTTAATGCAACTAATGCAATCCTAATGCAATCTATTGCAAAACTTGGATCTAGGGTTCAAAGGACTCCAATTTTTCAGAATGTTGTTGTAAAAGGTTGGGTTCACCAAAATGAAACATAGAAAAGTAGGATATGGGAGTTTCCTAAAATGGAAAAGTGGATCCAAAGAGGGAAAAGGGGTCCTACTTCTCTAATTCCATTAGAAAATGAGATCCACGCAATGAAAGTACTTTCAACCAAAAGGTGAGTCAAGTCAAAGTGTGAATCTTCAAATTTCCCTTTTATGTAAGGACGAGGGTCTAGGCTAAACAACACTTTGGGGAGAAAGATTAAAAATAGAAAATCAACTCCAAATTGCAATCCATCAATTGGATTTAGAAGATTTAGCATAATATTGATGGAACCTATAAAATTTCTAGAGAATTTGGAAGGGATAAATCCTATGTACCTCTCATAAAAAAGTGTTTTCAGAAGTTGACTGAGGACTCATTCGCCTTATGGTGAATGGGTCCTAGCTAGAGCTCTATAAAAATAGTTTCTTGGTTCTATTCCTCTGTGCCTACACTCATAGATTCCCAAATTTCACAGTTGAAAAGATGGAAATAAATTTTGTACGTCAGTTTCTGTGAAATTGCAAGAATGGTGACAACAAATGTAACTTTGACAACTTTGCATTTTTTTCGCTTCAAGAGATCTTCCACCTAAAACCTGCAAACACAAATCAACAAGGAAAAATGTTACATTTTGTTGGTGAATGGAGGTTTTCCTTGGTCAAGCCCCATTTTGGTAATCAAACCTTATAATGAAATGAAATAGCATGAAAGGAATGATGAATGAACAAGCTTATGTCACAACTCACCAAACCCTTGGATGAACCTTGATAATGGAGGTCTGCAACTTGCATGAAATGGCTTCAATGGATGTGGATCTTGACTTTTAATCTCTGGTTGAAATGATACTTTGAATGCTTGATTGAATCATGAAACCTACATCAACATGTTAGCTCCAAAAATATGCATGACTCCACATAATTTTGACATAATGCTTGGATCTTGATTTTTGCAACAAATGATGAATAAATTTTCTCTTGAATACTCTTGACAATTATAATCTTGGCTCTTTGTAATGGATCTCTCAAATCTAATTGAAATATTCTCTACAAACTTAGACTTGATTTAATGAAATAGCCTTGTATTTATAGTAATTTATCCTTAACAAAAATATCACAAGCCAAAATTGAAATATAGATTTAAAATCATTAAAATATCACAAAAAATATAATTTAAATTAGGGTCCTAGGTCACACTTACCTAGGACACAAATTGCTCAAGGTAAAGTGCTATGTTATGGCATTAATGAATGCAGGTTTCCTCTTTGAAAATTGCAATTAATTAGGGTTGGATTTGAATTAAAGGGGAAAATTAAGTAAAATTAACCTCAATTAATTAATAATTCCCTAGATGAGTGTGAAAATGTAAATAAATACACTTTACAACACCAAAAATAAGGCACAATTAAGTCCATTTTAATTAATAAGGCCCTAAACTTAATGTGAATATGTAAAACATATTACAACACTAAATTAAAGCATAATTTAATCCTTTTATTTAATATTAATTCCCAAATTAAGTGTGAAAAAGGGATACTTTTTCCTACACTACAAGTAACAATACATATACGAAGGTAAGCGAGAAGGGTTCTATTGACTTGGGAGAAGGGAATTTTAACGATGTACTTTGTGTTCCTTCCTTGTCCACTAATCTCCTTTCTATTTATCAAATTACCCATGGGGGTCAAGGTAAAATAGTTAAGTTCACTCCTGATAGGGTGTACATAAGGGACTTGGAGACTAGGAATAATGTTGCTATCGGGATGGTTGATCATTCATCTCATCTATATTCCTTTTCAAAATTTTCAAAAGAAGAAGATAATGTTCCTTTGAATGCATCTCACACTCCTTCATTGAGTGTGAACCATGTTTGTGAGAAGAAGTTTGATCATATAAACTTTGGCCTTCTAGAGACCACTGCTAATCTTCATACTCCTCTACCTCCTGCTTCTTCAGTCATCAATTCTTATATTTAGCAGGATGGTCATAGTTTTTCTAATCTTGCTTTATGGGATGAGTATTTGATAGGTATTTATAACTTGTTTGTGAAGTCTCATACTGTAGATTTGGAGGACACACTTGAGGGGGTTTCTCTCCCCTTTGATGATAGTTTGAACACAACTATTATTCCATCATCTTTTTCTTTGGAGATTGGCATTCATGAGTCTCCTCATTCACTTAATTTGTCATGTTTCTTGGTTGATTTTGACTATGATTATATTGTGACTTATTCAATCTTGGAGACTCCTACTTAGTTTTCAAAGGCATACAAGTTGAGACTTCATCCTTCCTCCTTTCAGTTGGATATGGAGTGGCTTCTTCATCAGCCTATGGATTTGTTTCTTCCTAAGGGAAGATGTGTTGCTTGCAGGAATTGAATCATATTTTATTTTCAGGAATTCTATATCAGCATTTGTGATTCTTCATTTTTTAGGGGATATCTTGTCTCTCTTTTTCCCTCTTATGGGGGGTTCATTGGTTGTATATACATGATGGATATAGTCATTGGGTGGTATCATTGATTCCTCCATACATCATGTTTATTTTTTATTTTTTTTTCTCTCTTTCAAGGATAGGAGTTTTGTCCAATTGGGTTTTCTCATTATATTCATTTGTGAGAGATTGATTGCATTTGCATTGTACATGGGTACCTAGCCTGGTCTAGTAGATGAGACCAATCTCCATATTCATCTTCATCTTTGCATATTTTGCATAATAATCTTCTCCTTAAGTTGCACTTAAGAGGGGGTGTTGGTGTGAATAAATTTCATGTACCTAGTTAATTCACTCACTAGGTAATTAGGGGACATATTCATATGTTAAGTTTACTTAGGATATAAAATTATTTCTAAAAGTCTTAGTTTTCATGTCTAGACTTTATGTTATCCTGGGTAGTTAGTTTGTTAGTTGTATCACGTTAGAGGTTTAAGAAAATCGTCATGATCTTGTCTAATCCTATCTCTCTTCCATGGCTTTATAAGCAAGGCATCTCATGTACATTTGCATATTCAACCATTGTTCAATATTGCATTGTTGAAGCAAGCTTTCTTTCCATTTTCTCTCTTTTGTAAGATATTTTGGTCTAGCAACTATTCTTGGGGGTGTTGGGGAGTCACCATTTACCCCCACAAAATGTGACTCTCAATAAAGGTGAAAAAAATTAAATTAGGATAAAATATAAATAATGATAGCAAATAAGCTCTTTTAAAGAAGAGCTTTATAAAGAAGAATTTGAGGAAGTATATCTTGATATTATACATCTAGTGAAAAAATAAAGTGGAGGCAATGTTTATAATAAAAAATTACTTATACAATTGTATCTCATTACTTAGTAAGAATTTACATCCCAGTTTAGATGGCATTTAAAAAATTAAAGCAATTCAAAAATACATCTTAAGAAGAGCTATTTTTTTCTTTAAATAATGAGCATTGCAATTTAATTATTACAATAAAACTCTATAAATAAAGCATTAAAAATGAATCATATACTAATAGAATACAAACATAGTATTTTCTCTCATGACAAATTATAGAAGGGAGCTTCGCAATATGCTACATTAAATAAATTCATAAATGTCAAGTGAATATGTGAAACAAAGTATAAATTATATGAAAATGAAAAAAATTCTAAAACTAGTAATCACACCTCAGGGTGCAATGGATATGTCGAAGAGGTTTGGAAGGTCAATTAGGATAAATTTTGGTCTAACTTCTATGTACATTTTTGCAATACATGAGGTCAATTGGTAGTCCATTTAGCAAAAGATTTTTTTTGTGCAACAAATATCTGAATGGAAAAGTAATAGCTTCAATCAAATATGCATCCACTTACGAGGATATGGAGAGGATCGTGAAAGATAAAGAAAGAGAGGGAGGGAGAGAGAGGGATAATGAGAGAGGGAGATAAAGAAAGATAAATATAAAGATAGGAAGTGATATATATAGAGAGATAAAGAGGAAGTGAGATATAGGGGTAAAAAGAGATGCAAAGATAATGAGATAGAGATAGAGAGGAAAATAGATATAGATATAGAGGTCTAGGAAGAGGGAGAGGGAGATAGAGAGGGGGAGAGATGGATGGAAAGAGAGAGGAAGACATGTCTATAGATAAAGGGGGGGAGAGGAAGATAGAGGTAGAGCTAGATATATATATATAGAGAGAGAAAGAGATAATAAGAGAAAGAGAGATATTTGTCTTTGTTTCCCTCTCTATCTCTATGTTTCTCATTATCTATCAATATCTCTTTCTCTCTCCCCCCCGCTCTCTCTCTCTCTCTCTCTCTCTCTCTCTCTCTCTCTCTCTCTCTCTCCCTTTCTCTCTTTTTATATCCCCATTTATCTGCACCTCTCCCTCTTTATCTCTTGATCTCTAGATACCCCTCTCTCTATATATCTTTGTCTTCTATTCTCTTTAACTCTCTATCTCACTCTCTCTATGTTACTATATCTATCCACATCTCTCCTCTTCTCTATTTTACTCTCTCTCTCTCTCTATTTATCTTTCTTACTATCTCTATCTCTATCTCTCCCCATCTTTATTTCTCTATATCTCTACCTCTACCTTTGTACCTCCATATCTCTTTATCTCCCTCTCTATTTCTCTATTTCTCTATTTCTCTATTTCTCTCTCTTCTCTCTTTTTGTATCTCTCTATTGCAAGCTATTTATCCATTCTCCCTTTGTTGTTCAATGGATATGCCAAAGATGTGTGTAAGATCAATTAGATAAAATTTTGGTTTATTTTTTGCTTACATTTATGTAGTACATGAGGTCAATTGGTAGGAAATTTATCAAATGATGTTATTTTTGTAGAAAAAGTATCAATGGAGAAGTGATAGCTCTTCAAATCATCTATGCATCCACTTACAAGGATCCAAATAGAACTAAAACAAAACCTTTGAATTAGGAAGATAATCAAGATTCATTATTAATAGGAAAATGTTATGTTTGCAAAAGGGAGAGAGATCTTTATCCCTCTATCTCTCATCTTTGTTTCTCTCTTCTTTTTTATCTCCCTCTTCCTCTCCCTATCCCTCTATTTCTATCTTTGTTTCTCTCTCTAACTCTCTCTATCTATTTTCATATATTTCTCCTTTTTTGTCTCATTTGCTCCCCCTCTCTTTCTCTCTCTTCCTTTATTTCTCTTTTTTCTCTCTTTTCTCCTCTTTATATTATCTCTATTTGCATTCCAATTGATTTTCTCTATGCCTACGTGGGTCTATAAAGCTAGAGAGACTCACATATAAAAAACTTAAAGTTGCCATTTATTTTGTGGATTATTTCTTTGATTGGTGATAGAATTGTAGAAGGTAAAGCCCAAGGCTTTATGAGTGAAACAACATGAGGCAAAGCTAAGGTAAAAAAAATCGTAAGAGAGGATGCAATACATGGAAAACGAATGGACTCCTACAAAAAAGCCGAGGCCTAAGACACTACAAGACTTTGTTAATGATTATATATTATTTAATATATTTATATTATATTATCTTATATTATATATTTATATTATATTGTTTATTATACTTATATTTATATTATCTAATATTATATTAGACTATATAATAAATAAATAATAAATAACATTTTATATATCATATAATATTTTATATATATCATTATATAATGTAATATATATCATTATATAATGTAACATATAATTTATAGTATATAATATAAAAACAAATATAATTAACAATATAATATAAATATATAAATAGTGTAATATAACAAATAATATAAAAATAATAATAATACTATACTATAATATATAATATAAATATAATACATAATATATAAATAATATAATATTCTTATATACATAAATTAATATAGTATAATTTTATATAATAATATGGTGTTTATTTATTATTCTATATTATATTTAAATTTTATATAATATAAATTATTAAATATATCTAAAAATATTATTATATTCTACAAATATATATTTGTATTAAATATGTTAAATATTTAACATATATTTATTATTTAATTATATATAAAATGAAAATTATATTTCTATTTATTATTTATCATTTTTTATTATATTCCATATAATATATAATTAAAAATATAATATAATATAATTAATATATAATATTCTTCAATATAATATTTTTTACATTAATTTACTAAAAAAAAGTTAAAATATAAGACAAGCCATTACTTAAGTTCATCTGCATAATAGCCTACCTCCGACATCCACTAAATAGATTTTTTCCTACCTGTTTAAAAAACGATTGGTTAAAAAAGATGAAAAAAATAAGGTATTTCTTATAAAGAAAATTTTGATTTGAGAATAGAATTTAAAATAATAATAAGACTCATTTTTCAATGTGATTAAATGAATGCGGAAAGTGCAGTTTTTGAAAAAAACAGGGTAAGTCTATGAAAGCAAAACTAAGAAAAGCCAGTTTTCTGGACTGAAATTGGAAAGTTGCCGCTGATGCAATCTCTACATGAAAAAAGCATAAACTCTTTGTTTTCACATTCGCAAATAGTGAGAAGACGCGGTTTCTTCTGCAAGCAATTAGAGAAGACTTAACTTTTAAGTTAAACCATCGAAATCAGAAAAATCTCATGCAAAGACTCAGGTATAAGAGGCAATAATTGTCTCTCTCCATTCGCATTATTATATACCGTATTGTGCAAGCCTATTCTTTCAAGGAATTTGCGATTTTCGCATAGCACATTTCCTGACATAGTCTTGTTTGAATGGCAGAAGTACAGAGCGCTGGTTATGACGAGTTCCCCTCTGTGGACAAATGCGTAAGCACAGGAAGAGGGCGAGAAGGACAAACGGTGGTGGCAGACTTGGACGGGACTCTGTTGCGAGGAAGAAGCTCCTTTCCTTATTTCGCCATCATCGCTTTTGAGTTGGGAGGAATTTTCCGCATTGCGTTCTTGGTGCTGGCGGCCCCATTGGCAGGCCTGCTATATTATTTCATCTCAGAGGCCGCCGGCATTCAGGTGCTCATTTTTACAACCTTTGTCGGGGCCAAGGTTTCCGACATCGAGGCCATTGCGCGGGCGGTTCTTCCTAAATTTTACTCGGATGACCTCCACCCGGATTCGTGGCGGATCTTTTCTTCATGCGGGAGGCGGTGCGTGTTGACGGCCGACCCGCGCATCATGGTGGAGACGTTTCTCAAAGACTATATGGGCGCAGACATGGTCATTGGGACTGAGATTTCTTCACGCGGAGGGCGGGCGACCGGTTTCGTGAAAAGCCCTGGAGTGCTGGTGGGCACCAAGAAAGCCTACGCCCTAGAGAAGGCACTTGGTGAGTATGTTCCGGACGTTGGCCTTGGAGATCGAAAGACAGACTATCCTTTCATGAAACTCTGCAAGGTAACAAAATTTATAAATGTATTAGTAAGATTTACTAATTTAATAGTGATTAAATAGTGATGGTGTTGTTTTGTTTGTAAAGGAAGCGTACGTTGTGCCTGCAACACCCATGGTGGAGGCCGTAGGCAGGGACAAACTCCCTAAACCGATTGTTTTCCATGACGGTCGTCTGGTACAGCGCCCCACGCCAATTCTAGCCCTCATTACAATTCTTTGGTACCCAGTTGGGTTTCTATTGGCGTGCCTCCGCATAGCCGCGGGTGCCCTCCTCCCCATGTCCATCGTCTATCATGCCTTCCTTTGCCTAGGCGTGCGGGTTCGCATCAACGGCACCCCACCGCGCGCCACAGATAAAGAAAAGAATCGGAGCGGCGTTCTCTTCGTCTGTTCGCACCGCACTCTGCTGGATCCCATCTTTCTTTCCACAGCCTTGGGGCGTCCCGTTTCGGCCGTCACCTACTCCGTCTCTCGTGTATCCGAGTTCTTGTCTCCTATAAAGACAGTGCCTCTGACCCGGGAGAGGGCCAAGGACGCCGCCATGATAAAGTCCTTGCTGGAGGAAGGCGACCTGATGATATGCCCAGAGGGGACGACATGCAGGGAACCCTTCTTGTTGCGCTTCAGTGCCCTCTTCGCTGAGCTGACGGATCAGATTGTGCCCGTGGCCATGCGCAATGAGATGTCCATGTTCCATGGCACCACCGCCCGCGAGTGGAAAGGAATGGACACCTTCTATTTCTTCATGAATCCCAGTCCCCTTTATGAAGTCACCTTCCTGGACAAGCTGCCCGTGGAGCTCACTTGCACGGGTGGGAAGAGCTCTCACGAGGTAGCCAATTACATTCAGAGGGTCATTGCAGGGAGCCTGTCATATGAGTGCACCAATTTTACTCGCAGAGATAAATACAGAGTTCTTGCTGGGACTGACGGTATCGTAGCCGAGAAGAAGCCGCGTGGCCTCTTGCCCAACAAGGTTATGGGTTGTTGAGCAATGGCTCTCCTCTTTTCTTTTACTGCTTTCTCTCCTTTGTAACCTTGCTCAACCTTTATTTCACTGTGTTCAATCCGTTAAAATTGAGTAAAACGTGTTTGTGTGATGGCTAAGCTCGTAGAATGAAAGTGGAGGATTATGAAGTTTCGGCATCTAAATTTGAGAAAGAAAATTCCCTTGAAAATGTCACAATAATATTTTGAAGCTCTTCCAGTTGTCATATGGCGTTTAACATATTTTGAAGATAGTGAATTGGTTAACTAAAAGAATGACATACACATGCACAAGGTGTCAGCACTCTATTACCTATTGAGATAGTATTTCATGGGGTTGTGCTGCCTTGCTCTTTCCCATCATCTTTGTTTGGGATAAAAGCATGGATATAGCTCTTCCAATTTCTCAAATAAACTTTAATCATTTTGTATTGCATCAATAATAGTAATGATCCTCATTGTTAAAAAAAATCATTTAGATATTTTCAGTGGGAAGATAGGAGCCCCTCGTGGTAATTATTCCAAGCGAGTATACATGAGCAACCCTTTCTGTCAAATTTATCCACTCCATTCTCCACGCTTTTCGTCAAAATCCCAAAAAAAATCACTCTACACACATGGGCCCTCACCTTCCATCTTTTCCTCTCGTTGGGAAAATTTTTTATTCCTCCGTTTTCACGTGGAAACGAAATCTCTTAAAATGCATTGCGAATGAAAGTCAGAAAGACGAATTATATTAAAAAGAAATCACGTTTGTCTTATTTATTTTTTTTACTCCCACATTCATTAGCGAATTAAATGTGGTGTAATAAATCCTTACAAATACCCCGTTTGAAAGAAAAACGTAAGCATGGACTTAGAGGCTTTTCTTTCTAGAGAGAAGTCGAAAACACTAACTCTAGTATTATGATGTAAAATAAGTAATTTAACAACAAAGAATTTTTTTAATTTATATAATAGTTGCCCTCCTTAAAAGGGAGATGGCTTAGGTGTAGCGAAGTTTAATTAGACCTAAGAATTATGCATTACTATAATAAGGGTGTTCAAATATTGAATTAAGAAATAATGAAGGATGTTAAACAAATACTATGGTTTCAAAATATAATAAAGGAAATAAATACACATTGTTTTACTATAGAATTAATTTTACTATATGAATTAAAATAAATTAAAACACAATACAAAGCTAATTCTATCTTATAAATTAAATTTTTCTAAACACAAAAAAAAATTCTTTAATTTTTAAATATTTATAAACATAATAAAATATTTTAAGTAAATAAAAAATAATAATAATCTCTTAAATAAATAAAAATAATAATTATTATTATAAAATAACTCTTAAGAATAAATAATGCTAGTGTTAGTTTAAAATGTTTTTGAAGCATCATAAGTTTAAAATACCTTATAGCAATGCATAATAAAATTATATTTTGCATAAGTAATTCAACTCATTATTTTATTATGTGTCTAAAACATACACACTCTAAATGCAAGCATAAAATGATCGCAATGTTAAACACATTAGTATAACCAACAAACAAGGATTACATGTCCAAGTTAGTAATAGGAAAATGAAACACTATATGTTAAATACAATCACATTTAGCGATATTACACATTGATATCACCCTCTCTCTAAGAAAAATTCTCTAATTTAGTCTTTCTCCATAGCTTGTATTATAGTATGAACAACTCTCAATATATTTGCGACTTTTTGGTAGGTCTAGCTTCATATGTGAGCATACCTAATCTTCTTTTGTGAATCATATAACACAATACTCAAAATAAAAATTAGTGTAAATCCAAGTTATGATTTTTTTTGTGGGTTAAATATCTTCCTAACAACTAATTTGAAAAAAATTATATTTACTAGAATAAAAAATATAAGTTAGATATGACTTAGTGATATACTAAGTTGTGTTCAGATTAAGGAAATCTAGATCAAGTAAAAGTGACTCATCCTACACAAAAATACAAAAGAAAATAATAAATTTGATCATTTATTTCAAAGTTTAAAATTTAGAATATAATTTGATATACATTTAGTGGGTTGATCTTATTTTTTTTTTAAAACATAGAATTATTTTTAAAACACTTTTTGCATTCATATCATTATATAATGTGTTGTACGGGTGCATTCATTTGGTGGCTTGATCTTATTTTATTGGAAAAATTAGAATTACTTCTAAAACAATCTTTAAATTCTATCATTATATAATGTGTTGTACGAGTGCATACTCTCTAAGCGCATTCTGTGGCTTAATCTTATTTTATTGAAAAAATTAGAAAGTACTAGTTATGATGAGTTCCACATAGTACACATATGTGTAAGCATTGGAAGAGAAGTACATACAATGGTGGTAGGCTTTCTTCAATACAGTTCGATTATAATGGACTAGAAAAACCACGTTTCTTTCAAAGAGTGTTTCAGAAACCATCATTCCAAAGATTCTTCACATGAGTTTTGTGTCACACTTTGAAAAGAGTGGTTTATGGCATGCTTCTGACAGCACACTCTAAGCGTTCATGTGGGGCCCTCTTAATCGATTGCTTTTGCCAACGCCCGTTTCCGCTCTGGTAAGCAATCCTGTTAACTTCTACAGCCAATAAACAAGCCGACGATGAGGATGAGGAGGCAGTGGATGAGGTTGATTAAATTGTTCAAAAGCATGCATTTATCACTAGACAATGGCACCATCAACCATAAGCAGTACCTTCCAGTTACACTATTATCAAAGGTGGTTGCTAAAATATTATTTAGTTTATTTTTCAAATCACTTGTTATTCTAGTTATTTCTTCATATTTTCTTGTGTGAAGAATCTTTGCTATTTCTACATTTTTTTCTAAATGATATAGTTACTTTTAAATTAATAGATTCATTTATGTATTCTTCATACTGAATTAAGTTGTTTCTTCTATAAGTGATTCTTTGATGGTAGTATTGGGTGCAACTACAATCTTATTTGTTTCCATTGAAGATATCTATTTTCTTTGTCATTGGGAATCATCAATTTAACATATCTTGCAATCTAACAAGGTCCATGCTCTAGTACCACTATAATGACGTCATGAATAATTTTGACAAATAAATTTCAGATTTGAGTATTTTAACAAGATCTTTTAAAATTCCTAAATTTATTCACAACTTATACAACGACATTAACAATCTACTCTTATCAAATGGGGTTAGCAAAAAAAAAAAATCATAGTTTTTTGTTAGTTTAGATAGAGGGGACTAATATTTAAGCCTAAAGTCTATACTTTCATTAGGACCTTGTTGATAGTGAAAAAGGCCTTCATAAAGATAACTTGCAAGATAATGTTCATACAAGACTGTTTTGGAGTAATAGATCAAAACAATCCTTCAAATATTAAATGAAATGATTTGAGAGTCGAGAACAAAACCATTCTAGAGTAGCCCCCTTAAGATATCTAGGAAAAAAATTGGCTAAAATATTGTCAAACAAAAATACATCTATACAATTCACCTAAACAGTAGAAAATGTGTTTAGGGAATACCCTTTACCATTATAATTTTCAAAATTGATATTCATCAGCTAAGAAGAAGTAGGAAGTATATTAAGTATTTTTGGATGATTCATTTATTTTTCAATAATTGATTTGTAATGAGGTAAATATGGAATGTAGAAGGGGTCATAATAGTAGTAGTTGAGATAATAGAAATATATAAAAACATATGTTGAGAGGAAACAATTAGTCTATTCAAATAAGTAAAAGGGGGAGGGTGAGAAGGTAGGGTATAATGATAAGTAGAAAATGAGTTAGTAGAAAATCCACAAGGATTTAAAGAAGGTAAGTTCAAATGCAAGTGCATCTGCACCTTTTCTGAGATACATCCAATTCATATTAGATCACTTGCAAATCATTTACATAATTCTTTAGTCTTCAATATCTTCTTGTAAGCCAGAAAGGTCCATCGAGTTATTGTGTGTAATCAGCCTCTAAGTGGAATAGGTGGAAAAACCAAGCCCATCTACACCTTTCTACATGTCTGGTTTTGATGGAAAGTTTCTTAGATGATTTCAATAAGTGATAATGTCATCATAAAATAAGAAAAGAGGAGTGAGATGAACTAGGAATCCCTAGATATGATGATTTTATGATGACATAAAAAGGGTGGAATGACATTAGCATGACATCATCTAACTACAAATGCATGGAAATGATGTGGATCAACCATGTTGGTAAAGTCATTTAAATAGGATGAAGAAACTTTAGAAACATGCAGTTCAAATGGGAGAGGAAATTCCACAAAAAGAATGGTGCAAAGAAAATGAAGTGAATCGGACAAGTGTACTTGAAAGGAGGATTTCACTTGAAAAATATCACAAAAGAGAAAATGTCATCATAATGACATATGTAGGAAGATGAGGTCTATTGGCCTACAAAAGCTTTACTTAGATTCTTTCAAAATGTGCTTGTGGGAAAATGTCAAGCAAGTGGAAAAATGTGGGAAATCTGTCAACATGTGGAATTGGTAAGTTCACATGGAAATGGTTGAAAAATTTTGATTGGGGAAGATTTTCCCACAAAGTAGGAGATTCTAAGTGAACCAAACATGTGAAGGGTGAAGAGGTGAAGTTTGAATGGAAGACAGGTTCCTACAAGTTTGACACTTAGTTATTTTTGAGCACTTAAGGTCTTTGCAGGAAAAAACATGGTGAACTACACCATCCAAGAGAATGGTCTGGAACAACACATTAGCATGGAAATTCATCTGAACAGGAAATTTGTAGGTTGGATGGAATGAATCAAATGGAGGGACAAAATATACAAGAGCATTGTAGTGTCAAAAATTATCTTCGGTGACATTTTCACACTTGTTTGGGCCCTCCTTGTAAAATTGAGCTTAATGATGCCTTGACTTAGTGTTGTAATGTGTTTAACACACTCACATTAGGTCTTGGGCCCTTGTAAATTAAATAAACTTAATCACACCTTATTTGGAGTGTTGTAAAGTGTTGTAACACACTTTCACATTTTTCTAGGGTTTTATTAAATAATTGGGCCTCTTTATGCCTTAATTAGCCCCATTTTACATTCACAAGCCTTAATTTATGCATCTTTATGAGGATAATCTATACATAAACCAATATCCAATCAAAATCCAGGCATTTTTAGGTTGTGTGGCCTAGATTTAGTGATATGGGACTCATACGCCACCTTGGGCATATGAGTCCCACCTAGGGTTTTTGGTCCCGATCTATATTTTACACCTTTCTAAGCATTTTTGAAATTGGTCCCATAATTTATGCCTAATGAGACTTGTAGTGTCAAAAAATTTCGTCGGGGAAATTTTCACACTTGTTTGGGCCCTCCTTCTGAAATTGAGCTTCATGTTGCCTTGATTTAGTGTTGTAATGTGGTTGACACATTCACATCAGGTCTTGGGCCCTTGTGAACTAATGAATTTAAAGTGTACCTTGCTAAAGTGTTATGAAACTGTGTTGTAACTCACTTTCACACTTTTCTAAGGTCTTATTAATTAATTACACATAATAAACCCCTTTTAATTAAAATAAACATTAATCTTGCCTTGCTCAAAGTGTTGTAAAGTGTTGTGACCCACTTTGACACATTTCTAGGATTTTCATTAATAATTGGGATTTCTTATGTTTTAATTGGCCCTATTTTGCATCCACAAGCTTCATTTATTGCATCTTTTTTAGGATAATCTCAACACCAATCAGTACCCAATCATAATTCAGATGTTCCTAGCTTGTGTGGCCCGAATTTAGTTATCTAGGACTCATTTGTAGGGATAACTTTAAAAAAAAACCCTCGGCGAAGGTGTAAAATCCTAGCAAATCTTAGCTAAGTGATATAATTTTCTTGGTGAATCTTTCCTTTTATTTGAAAAAATTATTCACTTTTCTGGTGAATCTATGCACATTATTAAAAAAATTGTAAAATCTTGGTGAATCTTAATGAATAATTGGTAAAAATAATAATCACAGTGATGAATCCTAGCGAATAATCACTAAAAAGATTAATTACAATGGCGTATCTCTCCTTTAAAAATTTGCATAGTTGGTTGGCGTAGTTCCCCCATATTTTTTTATTTTTTGTAATATTGAAGTAGGGGCTCGGGGGCAGCAGCCACTAGCGGGGTCAAGGGGGCAGAGCCCCCTTGTGGGGGTCACGGGGGCAACGCCCCCTCATGAGGTTCGAGGACAACGGCATTGGAGCACACACGGATTAAGTATTTTCTTAAAATCTCACTTTAAAAATAAGACTAAATGCAAAGTGAAATTGTTACCATTGATTAGCTTTTTAATCGGATGGATGAGGTTGATTTCGTGACATATATGCACGTGCCTTTAAAAGGAGCTTATTGAGGCCTGATTGTTTTTTTGGGCCACATGATTAAATCTAATCGTGTGGCTCAAAACAAATTTCGGGCCTCAACAAGCCTTTTAAAAGGAACGTGCGTATAGGTCACGAAATCAACCTGGAGCCATCTGATTAAAAAGCTAATCAATGGCAATAAATAAAAGCCCTAAATTAAAGGCTAAAATATCCCTAAAATTAAATGGTAATTTATTATTAGTGGCCATATTGCCCCAAAATTAATGGTAGGAATATAATATTATTGGTGAATATAATTAATATTTGTAATTACAGTATAAACTACTGGAGAATTAGTTCCAATGATGCATCGTTTACATGGAAAATCAATTTAATTTATTAGTTTAAAAAAATAATGCATAGGCGAATTAATTGAGATGAAATTAATTTATTGTAAAAACCTGTCAATTTAGCCTCCTTTTTAGCTTGTACTATTCATCATTTCTGGAGGTCCCAATTCCAATTATTTGCCAATTGACGAAGATTCACCACTAAATTTTTCCTTGCTCATTCGCCACCTTGGGCGAATGCGTCCCACCTAAATTTTTGGGTCCCAAACTTGTTTTTACACCTTTCTTTGAACTTTTAATTTTTGGTCCCATACATTATGCCAGATGGGACTCATTTTCCATCTTGGGAGAATGAGTCCTGTGTGGCCCAAAATTAAAATAAATTCAAATTTCTAGCAGGATTTTACTGTCCTAGATTTTATATCAGCTTGTAGTGTTGTAATTTGGGGAATTCTTACATAAATGAGTATAAATACAAGGTTCTTTCTCTCATATTTTCACCTAGCATTCTAACAAGCAATCAAGTGTTCACAAGAGTATTCAAGAGCAGATTTTCAAGCATTCTAGAGTAGCATTCAAGCATTCAATCATCATGTCAAAGATTTCATGCATTATGTTCTTTTAGAGCTAACAATTGTGGTGTAGGATTGTGTGATTCAAGCAAGCATTACATTCAAGATCAACATCATTCAAGCAAGAATCAAAGTCTACATCCATTGTAGCCATCTCAAGCACAGTTACAACACCTTATTGCTAGGGTTTGGTGAGTTGTGGTATTGTTATTTCTTCATTCATCATTCTCCATTCTTATTTGATTTCATTTCAAGGATTGATTTCCAAAATGGGGTTTGGCCAAGGAAAACCCCTATCCACTAACCCCCCAACATTTTTCCCTCTCCTTTGTGTGTGATTTGCAAGTCTAGGTTGGATGAAACCACAATAGTGGTTTGCATTTAAGAAGAGGAAGGAAAATCAACTTTTTAAAAATTTCAATAGGAAGACTGGTTCAGTTGAACATACATGTTCGACCGAACCCATAAAGTGGTTCAGCCGAACCACTTTATGGTCAATGAAAAAATACTATTTTAAAGGGGTTCAGTCGAACCCCTGTTCAACCGAACCCTGTTGAATTAGGGCATTTATAAATCAAACCCTATCACTATCAAACAAAAAAATGGTGAACTATCAGACCTGGAGCTCATGTGCGGTGAACAACGAATGTGATTGACAAGGAACGGTGAAAGCTTGCAACGGGGCCACCATTTTAACTTGAAATATCGACTTGGACGTCCATTAGCAGGTTAGCATTCTTTCATAGTGATTTAAAATTCCATTTGTTTGTAAATTTGTAAACTCCAATGGATTCCATGAGACCAAATTTTTTTGGTGAAATGAAAACAAATTGAATGAAAAGAAAATTCCAAGCAAAATTTTCATTTAAAACTCGAAGGCACATTATGAGAACGAAATTTATTGTTTATAATGAATATACCATGTTTCAAGCTATCATTTTGGCTCACAGCTGTGAATTGCATTTGCTTGAAAGTTTCTAAAACCTTTTAAAAATAATACCCATTATTTAAAATTTGGATTTACAGCTGCCAATTGCATTTGCTTGAAAGTTTTTAAAGCCTTTTAAACAAACCCATTTTTCAACCAAATTTGGATCTACAGCTGCCAATTGCATTTGCTTGAAAGTTTCTAAATCCTTTTAAACAAAATCATTTTGTAAAATTGGGCTTTACAACTGCCAATTGCATTTGCTTGAAAGTTTTTAATATTCATTTGGCTTTACAACTACCAATTGCATTTGCTTGGAATTTTCTAATATTTTCCCCAATAGCAATGCATATATGCATGATATTATAAAATAATTGGGGCCACTTCAATGCTTTTTTTTCATAAGAATGCATACCCCAATTGGGGACTCAACCTTTGTAAAAACACTACCTTCTATTACTAATTCATTATATCATTTCTTATATACTAGCATTAACCTAACAATGAGATCTTCTTACTAATATTTATGTTCATCTTTAAAACAAGTTTTCTCAAACCTCTAATTAGAATTTAAAACTATTAGAATTATGAAGAAAATAGTCAACATCTATAGCCCGAAGATTCCCCCAAAATGTATAATCAAAATTTAGTTTTGTTCCATCTTGAGGATATTTCCAACCTAAAAGTATATCCATATTTTAGTTCTATCTATATCCATTAATAGATTGTGTTGAAGGCATTGCTTAAATTATCAACATGGAGATATTATTTGTGAATATTATTATAGACTTATTTTTCTTGTAAACTTGAATTCAAAATTATACTTGAATGGAACCTTAGGGTGACTTCAGAATAGTGGTTTACAATTTATATGACGAAGGAAATTTCATTTTTTTCCTTTTCCTCAAACTCAAGGGGTTCAGTCGAACCATATGGTTCAACTGAACCTCATTAAGGGTTCGGTCAAACACCTATGTTTGGTCGAACCATTGGTTCAACCGAACCCTAAACCCTAAATTAAAAAAAATCATATTTAAATGGGTTTAGTCGAACCTGGGTTCGACCGAACCCGGGTTCGACCGAACCCGTTTACATAGGACAAAAAAATAAAAACTCACATTTCGACTGTCACTTTCTAAAATTACCAATTGCTTTCCCTGCGTGCGGCGAACCGAGACCGTGATGGCGAGCGAACTGATTTCTTCTTTCCGGCGAACACAACTTCAACTTGGTCTCTCCAAACTTCATCAACTTGACTTCCATAATGAGCACCAGGTATTTGAAATTCGAATTTTTTAGAGTTTAAAATGCATTGATATGTTAAATTTTGAAACCCTAGATGCAATTTTTTTCAAATTTGTTGAATTCAAATTGGATTTGTTTGGAAGTTTTTAAAGTGTTTTCAAATTTGTTGAATTCAAATTGGATTTGCTTCCCCATTTTGCATACATTTTTATGTTCTATGTGTAAATGAAATATGCCTTCCCATTTCAACAATCAAAGCTATGGATAGCCTGCTCCTAAATGGAAATACCAAGTGAAACATATATAAGAACTTAATAGCATATGGAAACAAACAATATAAAGTTATGAAGTTCAAATAGAACCACAAATTGTATCATTTGTAACATTAAAAATGTCCATATTAACCTATCAAGAGATAAATATGCAAAATAGATTTAATTTTAGTTACAAGAAAAATGTATAAATTATAAATTTATAACATAATTATGTACATGGGAAAATCCTCTTGGAAGAAAAATCCCACAACCAAAAACATGAACCAATTATATTATTTGATAATAATATCATTTACAATAAAATATTCATGTGCATACCCTTATAGTAGTATCATCAACATGTGATTCATATGGAGTAATTTCTAGTAGCATGATGATACCTATAAAATCATTATGCTTTCTCCATCTCAAACACCCATAAATAGGAAAAATTTAAACCATAAACCAAGTGTGGTTTACCAAAGCCATGAGCCAAAATAATGACCTAAAAATGGCACCAAATTTGGCACAAATTCCAACACCATATTCCTTGACTTGGTTTATAGGATGTATTTAACAAATGCTTTACATCTTGTCAAAAAAATTCAAATCCTCCTCCTCATAACCGACACTCCATTTTTGAGATATTCAAACCCATTATTTAAGATGATCTTGATGATTTTCATAATTCTAATCAATATTCTAGTGTACAACCCCCCTTTTTTATTCTCTTATGTGTCATATAACATTTCATAAGTAATTCCCATCTTACAATTTCATACAATGCTCTTACAACTTCTTAAATATATAAAAGGGACAACCCTAGTTCAATTAGGATTATTTAATTATTATCACCTACATCCATTCATTACATGTTATTAGTTTTTAGTTGCACACATTATTAGGAAATATGCATTGTCTAAGAAATTGGGGTATATTTCATGTTTGAGAGTGTTTTCCTTGATCTTTTATCTAGTTAAATTAATATCCTTTAAAATCTTGTTTTATGGAGTTTTCATCTTAACTCTAATATGGCTAGCAAATAAAATGACGATTGAATCATTTTTTGATATAATAGATAATGACAACCATATAAAGAGCCACATTAAAGAAGATGAAAAATAATGATCAAGACTATGATTTAGATACATATGTTGCTAAACAAGATATTTTCCTAAATTGATAATTACGTATTGATGCACCTCTCCACCCTAAATACCCTCACTCATTGGCTAGTAATTTATATAATGTATTAGGTGGCTATCCTTAGGGAATTAATACTATTCATAATATTACCACTCTAATGGATTTTAATAATGTTGTACCCTCTATGCATCCATCTACCCTTCATCCTCTTATAATGATTCCTCCTATCATACTATAGTTACCACTTCCATGGGATCCACCACCCATGTCCTACCGCCTTTCTCTCCACTAGTATTTTTCTTATCTCCCATCCTTTTATATATGTTTACACCATTGTTACTACTAGCACTATCCTATATGTAGGTATGTTCTTCATAACATTCCTCCTTATCCTATGAAAATCTAACCTTATAGTGTAACTTCTCCTTCCATTACCACGTCATTACCTTTCTAGACCTTCCCCTCTTTATACATTCTCCTTTTTATCCTACACTACTCCTACCACTAATATATCCCTATATCTTGGATATACTATTGAAGAAATTTAACTGACTTTCAATATCGCAAAAATTAGACCAATTTTTTAACATAAAATGTGTATAATAAAGCACAATCCATGCTTCCTAATTCAACTTCACTAATATCTATCGAATTAACTTAGGTTCATTACAATAAGATAATCATATAGCCATAATTAGTTGTCAAGATAATGGTAAAGTTTTCAATAGCCATATTTATCCTTCCACATGCCACCATTAGACATACACATAAGATTCATGAACATCCATACCTATGAGCATCCAAATACAAGAAATATAACTATATATCATGCACATCATCAACATACACATAAAATATCACACCCATCATCAACACAACTAATAGTTCCCATATCATATTATCTATGTTCTCATGTACAAATGTGTCTTCAAATACATCAAAGCACTCATGAGTAAATCCACTCTATAGAGCATACACACAACTAAAAAGGTGCCCCTAAGGTATTTATCTCCTATATCTATCCTCTTAGCCTTTCCTTCTCTATGGATATGTTCCACTCATATCTACCACCACTGAGGTGATCCATGTCTCAATCCTTGTCAAGGTCCTCCTCCTCTCTACCTATATCCTTTCTCAATGAGCTAGATCTATCACTACTACTCCCCAAAACACCTACATTTAAATATTAAAAAATGTTTAATAAATCATACAACATTGATTAAAACTAACTAAACAATGAAAGCATTTAATATTATAACACCTTATGAATTATATTGAATGTCCCCACCTTGAAATTTATAGCCATCGATGTCAATCACTTATTCATACTATAGCTTTGTTCTCCAAAACACCTACATTTATATAAAAGTGATTTTTTAAGAAAACAAATATTTAACCTACTTTTAACCATTTTGAACCATTTCATATGCATTCACTACCTTATCCATCTCAACATTATGTATTACCTCCTTCATTGGTAATGCTACATCCACTTGTTCATCTTCACCTTCACTCTCAATTGCACCTTCATTTTCTAATAATTTCAAGTCCTCCAAAGGACATTCATCCACTACTACAACATCATTTTCCTATTTGATTGTTGCACTTTCTTTTTGCTTCTCATCCTCTGCTACAATCTCAACATCTTCATTTACGCTATCCTCAAAGTATACTTATGCAATATTCTCTCCCTCATGTTCACCTACATACACAACTACAAAAAACTTTGTCTTTCTTCTTTGTCATTTTGTCAAACACTTGCCACACACTCTCAAACTTAAACCTCTGAGGTTTCAAAAATGTAAACTACCTCCCATTCATAAACCTGTTTACAAATCTTCAACACCTTTAGATGTTATTTCCAATCCACTCACACACAACTATCATCTACCCAACACAAACCTTGGAATATGCTTCCTCTACCCACTCTCTCTCAGTGGAGGAACTCTAAACCTTCTACCCAGCTTTATCTCTACTAGAGGATAGCAATTACAAACCCTCTTTCATGGTTGCAACAAACATACTTTCTACAACTCTTTCTCTTGATCATCTACAGTAGATCCTAATGCATGCATTGCACTCTCAAGATCTTTAGGCTTCAACCCACACTCACAGATCCTACTGTAACTACCTCATGTTCAATGTTATATTACAAATGCAGGAACTCCTACTTTGATACCACTGATGAAGGGTTAGACTCAATTCTTCCCCTTAAAAGCTTATTTTCACAACAACAACATAAGATGCATATAGAAAATGCAATAATAAAGCAAAAAATTATTTATTTACTGAAATTACATTACAGAGTTACAATGCCATCATATGGGCTATCTCACTATAGTCATCTGCCAAATTGCAAATCTGAGCTTTTGCTCTCAACTCTACATTCACCAGCAAGAGATTTTCTTTCTTCTCTGCTCCACCATCTCATCACCTTCAGGCTACTCTACCACCTCTACACTCCACTCTTCATGATGGATATATATATCTTCTCTTTGTCATCACTAGCAAGCCTTCTCCTTTACATCAGCCTTGAGATTCTTTCTTTCCATGTTACTTGTCGCCCAATCAGCAATGAAATCACTAGGTGGTTATCTTGTTATCAACAACTTCACCAAGTCGGCCAATGAATATATGTATTTCACAACAATGATGTGGAATACATCAAACACTTCTCCACCAGGTGTTGTGACCAACTCACCATCCACTGTCGTTGACCACCTTCGTGTATCTACCACCATCCAAATGTTTCCAAGACTCTAACTCATCTTCCTCCGAAACCACCATGTCACATCAGTAAAGCCTAATCAAAATGTCGAACAAACTCCAAAAGATCTCCCACCGAAACATGTATGTCTCCCCGACATTGCCACCACCACATCATCAAAGAGACATGCCTTTTCGAAGAGACTTGGAAGTATCTCCTACCGAAACCATAAAGTCACCTTGACACAACAAACAACTAAGCCACAATCCATTGAAATGTCAAAGAGACATTCATGATTGTCATGCCGACTAGCATGAATCTTGCCGACATGTCTCCACCATGTCCTTATCACTACCGCCCATCATCAGTATGTCAAAGATACATTCATGATTGTCTCATTGACGACCATCACTCGCACTGATAAGTTGATACACTGTACGTCAAATGACATAGTAGCTCCTCCCACATGTCAATTTCTCTACAAGCCCAAACTCAACCCTTATTAAGTGGAATAACTCAGATTGATGCAAGATCACTCTCAGACCCAATGACTTGCTCATTTGAGAACCTGGGTGATCATTGAGCAAGAGGCCAAAAGTTACAACTATGCTAGTCATTTTCTTTTCTTACTTTGCTTTGTGTAAGTTTGTAGTTTTCTAATTTATTTTTTTTATTTTTCTTTGTTAAGGGTTTGAGCCAAGAAATAGGGGTAAGCCTGTGATCTTTGCACCTAGATCACCTTAGGTGCATGGACCAAATCACATCTCAATGGACACAAGTATACTACAACACATGGGCTAATTTAAAGAATGTGGACTATTCAAAGTAATCCTAGCGACAAATAAGTCAGATAACAAACTACTTTTGGAAAGTTAGGACAATCTTCTCTTCTTAACAAAATATAATACTCTTGTCCTATTGAATTTATTTGTAGGCACTTCAACTACATAGGTAGGATATAGCTACCTTCAATCATCTTCTCTAGGGGAAAGGACCCAATAGTTGAGCACATTCTAATAGTTGAGATAGTGTTTGTAGATTTGAAAGACCTATTTTTTATAGTATAACATTATTAGTTGTGACTTCAGGGTTGTTAATGTTGACCATTATTATTTTTAATTGAAGGAAATATGCTCATTAGATTCAAAAGGCTACAAATCATGCAATGTCACATGGACATGCCAATAAAATATGACTTAATGAACAACTACAAGTCTAATCCTTTTTGGGGCGTTTTTAATGACACCTCAACAAAAGCATGTTGATGTGGAAAAGACGTGGACCTGAATGGACAGTAAAATCTCTATTGTCAAGGAGTACGAGATCCGATGGGATACTCTACTTGACAAATATGAGAGATTGATCTTTGTCATTTGTAGTGTTATAGCTAGTGTTCTGGTTCCAGATAAGTGTGGTCATGGATTTCTAGTAGGATGTGGTTGTATGCTGGTGGGCATGATGGATGAAAGCACAATTTATGCCTCGAGCCCTTGTGTTCTTTCTATGTTGTACTTCCAGCTTCACGATGTTGCATATAGGGGAGCTTTCTCTATTGGTTGTGGAGTCACACTGCTCCACCTATGGGCATGGGAGTATATTGTTGTTTTTAGACTACTGGTTGTAAGAGATCTACATGCTAGACTACCATATGTTTTCATGTATGGTGGTGTTGTTACTTAGAGGCATCTCGGGGATGTTGGCTACTGGAGACATGAGATAGACTGGCTTATCGATTTTACATGGAGGTCGTACAAATAGTGTCTGACCTGGGATGATGATGCAAAGAACCTACCATATTGCCAACAAACACGGTATCTGATTGGACGTACAATCCAATCACAACACATCATAGAGAGACAACTTTCATAGAGAGTACTGCTACACTTTGGGGAGTTCCAAGGCATTCCCATTTGTATAGATATATTTTCTTGTCTTCTTGAGAGGTTGGGCATTGGGGACTGATGATCAGTCCATAGGTAGCTTTCCAAGAGTTTGATTAGCTGCAACTAGTTTAGTGGGGTGTTGGATCAGAGGTTGCAAATGTAGGGACTACACAAGAGTATGATGCTTGGTGGTTGCAACGTAGACCTATGCCATTCACAGATCCTGGGGTACTGGTTCCTCGAGAGAGATTGGGACAAGGATGGAGAGGTCGATCGAGGGGGAGGGGGAGAGGTAGGGGAGATGATGGGGGAGAGGCAAAGGTAGGGAAGATGGAGGGGATGGTGGAGGAGGTGGAGGTAGAGAAGGGGGCAGGAGAGGTGGCAAAGGCAAAGGAAATTTTCTTCCTGTGATTCTGGGACAATTACCACCTATTGCAAAGGAGGAGGAGGTGTGGGAGGAGGAGATGGCACAAGAGGAGCCTACTCAAGAGGAGGATGATATCCAGGTTGAGGAGATGGAAGTAGATGAGGGGTTGCATGATGTCCCTATCAGGGAGGTTCTCAGTGATGTACTTGAGGAGGAGGCTAAGGATAGGGGGATGATGATACCTAGGCTTAGATTCTAGCATTACAGACACAAGTATCACAACTTACTACAAAGAGAGATACTGCAGTTATTAGAGCACAGAGGGTTGAGCAACAATCCATGAGTTTTATAGACACCGTGGTTGGATCAAGTGTCAAATTTTCACATATGTTATATTGGGAAGGTTAGGAGATCAAGTATTATAAAGAGTTATATGAGGATGCAATTTCACCATCATAGAAAGCATTGAGTTATACGTAGATCAGATCATAGAGTAGATCTCATTCTGGGTGGACAGTGAGCAATGATGGGGTGTCAAGACTTAGGAGGTCACCTTATCCACCACCATGACCTCAGACGAAGCAGGACCAACCAAGGCCATCACGACATAGGCACGATATGCCATCCCCGAGGCCATCACCTATAAAGGAGAGGGGTAGCTCAAGCTATCCTGATTGATTATGTATATAGTCACTTATGTATATTTTGATCGAGCCTCAAGCTTCATTTTTGATAGACATTCCAATTTTGTACTATGACACAATTCTGATATATATATGAGATGCATCATTTTTGGCGGCGACTATATGATGTTTATATGTTTTATTTGCATGTTTTTATTATGTGATCTTATGTTATGCATTATATGTGTATATGATGGTTCCTATATGATGTGCATAAGGATCTATGATGTATGGTATGCTAATGTACAGATGGATGGATAACTTTGATTTATGCTTATATGTATGATGTTATGTATGGATATCTAAATTTTAATGTTTATGATTTATGATGGGATTAATATGTACATATGACCTATATACAGGATGGTATTATATGCTTATGAGATTTTATGACATGCTTAATATGATGTTATATTTGATGATAATTCTATAAAATGTGATGCAATGCTATTTTTTTTATTTTTATGCAATATGAATAACCTAACATGCAAATGATGATGTATATGATATCTAACATGATTATGGATGCAATATGATGCAGTTGATGCATTTTTTTTTGTCTATCATAGCATGCCATCAGAATGATTGTAGGGATTAACAAAAAAAATATTAGCAAGAGGAAAAAGTTAATATGAAGTGAAGAATGGTTAGATGGACCATCCATCCAAATCATGAGAAATGAGATCAATGAAATGGATCAAGATTGATGTACGTTTGGTAAGATACATTTTGAGCTTTAATTAGTGCACGATTATCATCATGGAGTGTTTTATTATGTGACAAGCGGATGTATGCACACCAAAGCATGAATTGCAATGGCGATGTTTGCTTCTATTTTCCTAAAGATTTTGATAAATGACAAGTGGATATATGTACACCAAGTTGAGACAAACCTTGGTGATGTCATTATCCATTTTCAAAATTAAGACACAACAGACAAGTAGTGCCATGACTCATACTAGTGACAATAGAACCTTGTTGGAATATGTGAGGAAGTACACAAAGCATGTTAATCCTAATGCAAGAAAGCATTAGATGACCTTTAACTTGACTAGGATGTTATGATTATGCCAAATGGAACCCCAATCACACACAAGAAACTTAGTTGCCCTAGTATATTATCAAGATAAACCATAAATAGAAATCAACAGAAACAATCATGATCCATCCTCGCTCCTCTAATCAATTGTGGATATCATAGAGTAGCATAGGAACATGATAGAAATAAATCAGATAAAAAGATAAGACTAACTAGATCAAATGAGTCAACAACCATTTAACTCTTCTTACCAACAAATTGTGTTTGTAGATACGATTCAAAGGATTATGTCTATTTTCAAGGAAGAAACATCTTGTATAAGACATCTAGTCTGTTTTTGAGGATGTAGCAACTTGTATAAGACAACAGATAGCTAATAAAGATAGGTAGATTTCATTGATAGATAAGTGGGCAATTGATCAACCAGGTTGAAGGCTAGTTTGATAGTTTTGTAGATGTTGTTTCATAATTTCTTAAGATCAATTTTCTGTAGGATATTTTGTTTGTGTCTAATCAAAGTGTTGTCCTTAGCAAAGGAATTTACAATGAAAAGTGGATTGTGATGGGTGTAAATCTTATTATAGCTTGTGGATAGTTTATTATGAAACTTGGATTGTGGTAGGTGATTGTGATGATATCCTCTGATGCCTTTTCAAAGATCTTGTCTAGAAATATAGGTCGAGGATTACCCCCAGTTAGGTATAGGACCAATTTTATGGACAAGATGGATATGGAAAGCGGGTGACACTAAATATCAACTATTCTTAGGCCATGAGAGGGGTGAGGAAGTTTTATTATGAAGGATCCTATGCTCGATTTATTATGGATGGATGAGAAATATGATAAAATAATGACAGATGGAAGAGTAATGACTTACTACACATGGTGCATGTTTTCTAGGTTTTCACCATGCTACTTATCCAAAACGCCACTAAAATGGTTTTCACTATTGGACGAATTATTTCTCCTTTTTTTCTTTTTCTATTTTAATTATTTTTTTGAGTTTTTTTATTTTTTGAGATCTATGAACATCATGTATAGTACTTGTGAAGGTGCATGCTATTGATAGGATCACATAATGGTTCACCTTCAGAAGTAGCTAGTTGATAAACATCAGATCCATATGTTTTAGTGATAATGTAGGGACCCAACCAATTAGGTTCAAATTTTCTTGGTTTTTCTCTATCAACTTGATTCTTTAGGTTCCCTTTTAGGGCCAAGTCACCAATATCAAAGTGTCGAACTCAGACTCTTTTGTCATAGCTACGGCGTAGACAGTTTTGGTAGGCCTATAGATGAACTAATGCATTATATCGTCTCTCATCCAATAGCTCTAGCTCATGTAGTTTGGAAATTTGGCTAAGTTGTCAATTCCAGTGGAGGACCAGACATGGGTATGGGATACAGGTACACCAGTATGACGATTTTTTTTCCTTGGGTACGGCTGTATATATATATATTATATGCAAAAAAAATAAAAATATGCAAAATTGTAAATACATTTGATAGTATGATATATAGTATACTTCATGAATCATTAGTCATCAATTCATCATTGAATCATTGATCAATCGTAGTGATAAAGATAAATTCCAATTGATAGTTCAAAATTTCAATATTATGTCATATATCATATATGTCTCAAGTCACGATTCAAATGAAGATTGTTACAATTACAAACTTACAATGATAATAGGGATTTTACGGTAAACCATCTAGTTATTACAATATTGGATTAATGTCAATGTTCATACTGAAATGAATATTTTATAAATCCACTAAATTGACAAGCGACATTTAGGAAGTTGGTAATGAAATAATACCTTTGAAATTAATTTCAAACCCAAGCTAAAACAGATCATAAGCTGCTGCAACAAAAAAAGATGATCTTGATTGATATATGGCTCAAACTCAGTATAGGTATGGCTTGAACAAACAAATAAGTTGTACAGAGGTGTTTAGATGCATCAAATTAGTCAATGATAGGTTGCAACCCTCCTAGAAACATAGATGCTTCTTCTAGAACTGTTACAGACTATTGCACCATAGGAAATGAACAATTTTTGCACAAGCATATTAATTTCAATGATTCAAATTAACATTTTTTGCCTGGGAGTGTCTACGAGCACCTTGGGAGCGCCCTTGGAGTGCTTAGGAGCGCCCAAGAAGGACCCACAGAGAACTTGGGGCTGCTTGGGTGCTCCCAGGGCACTCCCAAGCACTCCCCAGGCTGCTTCCATACCCAAACGCTCTAAGAGTGGGCACATGGTCCTTTTTTGAAGAACCTAGCAAATTAGAAATCTGGTAATCCTTGCCATCAATAAACAATTGAATGGATACTCTCAAGGATGATAACTTGAGGAGTTATTTAATGATTCCAATGACCTTAGGAGGTCTAGAGGACTCATCTACCACTTTTTGGGGTGATTTCCAACTTTTGGTGTGGTTTTTGAGATTCTTGGAGAGGGCATCTATTTATAGTAAGTCACTCGATTGGCTCCACTTATCATTATTCTTCATTGGGATCACTCAAGTGTAGTTAGTTTTTTATTTGAATGCATTTGTACAATTTTTGTAAAATGGGTGTATTAATGGCTTTATTTTAATTATTTCACTAAGGTCACCAAATATTAATTAAAATATTTAAAAAGCACCTTAGTGTTATAGCTCATCAGAACAGAGATGAAATGATTTAAATCTTGGATACAAAATAAAAGGACCTTGCGTGTCACAATATTTTTATTCAAAAAGGGTCTTTTGTAACCAAAAAGGAGCTATTTTTTATTAAAAGTGAGTTTTTAAATATAACTTCTCAAAATTTCGGTGGAGAAGTATAAAAGGAGGCTTGGAGAGCTCATTTGGATATGCTTGAATATTATTTTGGATATGACATTTGCTAGTTTATGACTAGTGTCCATTTCCTTTTGAGGACGAAAACCCTTGGAAGGAACAATAGCTACAAGAGTGAAAGATTTCCCAAGGTTGCTTATTGAAGGCTTCATTTAGAGGTCTTGTCGGAACTTGTTAGCGCATATTTTTAGAGTTTGTTTATTTGAAAAATAGAGGTTTGTTTTGGTGATCTAGGCACAAGGATAAAGGAGATTTGGAGAGCTCATTTGTATATGCTTGAATATTATTTTGGATATGACATTTGCTAGTTGATGACTAGTGTCCATTTCCTTTTGAGGAGGAAAACCCTCAGAAGAAATAGTAGTTGCAAGAGTGAAAGATTTCCCAAGGTTGTTTGCTGAAAGCTTCATTCAAAGGTCTTGCCGGAACTTGTTATCACAGATTTTTAGAATTTTTTTGTTTGTAAATTAGAGGTTTGTTTCAATGATCTACACACAAGGAATATATTGCATGGTCTTGTTTGTGAATGCCTTTATTGTTGGTTGTTGGTTGTACCATTCCTTCAACCAATTCATACCACATTGCAATATTTTGGGAAGAATTTGGATACCATTTGCATTGTTATTTAGCTATTAGGATTTGACTGTGTTTTCCTGAGGAAAGGAAGAACTTCATTTGCTATTATAAATTGGAGACACTCTCCAACCACCATATTCCAGTCATTTTTGGTCACACCATCCAAGGAGGGAGGCATGGGAATTCTAGAGCAAAGTGCCCCATTCTAGGAGCTGGGTATTGTTTAATTTGAGGCGCCTTATGGTTTGTCGATGTTGTATATCATTTGGAAAGTAGTTGAACATTTTATTGACTTCATTTTAGAGTTATTGTTGTATCTAATTGGTTGTATTATTTTATACCAAACTTGCAATTTCTTAACAATGAAATGGGTATGTTTTATAATTGCCGAGAAACTCCATTTTGGGAACATAGACAACGTACCAGTCCCCATACCCAAAAATTTTGGTGAATCATTTACATATAAAATAGTTTTCTCCTTATTCATTTAACTCACGCACCCTAATTTGATTGGCATCCTCATCCTCATACCACTACTAGTACCTTGTGTCTCTCGACAACTATGGTATGTTTTTGTTGTGATTTTATTGATTAATCTAGATCTGGCTATTTCTCATTATTTTGTTTTAGATCTGGGTATTTTTCATTAATCTATGTATTTGGTTTATGGTTATTTCTTCTTTATTTATGCACTTTTAAACAAGCAAAAACACAAAAATTTACAACAACAATATGCAGAAAATAATACAAAAAAAATAAAAAAAGGGGGTGGGACATTACATAGTAACTTCTAAAACACCTACAGCATTGTCAAGGAGATTTTCCTTTGCTGCAAGTGATCTTATAGCAATAAAAAATTCTCATAGAATCGTTTCAAGTGACCTAGAAGCATGTGTCTAACTATAGAACCAACCCAATCAAAACATCCAATCCAATTTCAAAATCAATTATGTATTTCCTTTTTTGGTAATCAGGTAGATTATCTAACACTTATTAGCACACAATAAGAGGTTATCACCTCTTGATGCTAGCTTGGATGGCAAAGAACTAGCAAAATTCAACTTGTTTCCTTGATCAAGATGTCTATATTTTCTTAGGTGTAACATTCATTGATGATCATTCATGGTAGTGCTATAATTATTATTTGGTATTTATTTACAACTAACTATGTGAATGACAACACATGCCATAATATCAAACTCATCCATTTCTTTAAATTATGGACAAAGCTACTACTTGGACAAGGGATGAAGGCACAATTCTGTAATAGAAACTCAAAGAAAAACAAATAACTTAGAGAACATTTATGCTAAACTTCAATACTGAATACATCTTATGTTGATAAAGAGAATCAAAATTCCAAGAGGAAGGACAAAAAAAATCTCCAAACCTTATTCAAGTGCATTTGAAGATCATCTTCTTTTCTTTGTGCCTCTTCCTTCATTTTCTTCTTCATAATCTTAGTATTCATTTCAATTGAGGCTCTTTTTTCTTCTTCCTATATTAAATGCCAATCCCAAACTAGATAGACATCAAAATTGAGATAGCATACATAAAAGGACAGAGTAAACAGTAAAGGCTTACAACCAAATTTGTGGATTTCCTCATGATAAAATCAAACTAAATATTAACCCCTAGTCAAACATTAGAGAGTAATGTAGTCTAATGATCTAGAGGACCCACTCCTAAATAGTGCACATGAAATTTGAGGCCTTATTTGCAAGGTACTAATAAGGATATGATTATGAGGATAGGCATTATGATGTCTATGAATTCCACTCAACTACCAAAGCTACTAGAATTGAGAATAATTAGGAATGTTTTATTATCTAGGAACAAGAAAGACATCAAAATTATACCTTTAAATTCATTTTAAAACCATTGTACCTCGGGGACGTCTCCCCCCTAAATCTCGAGCATTCCTGGAACGAGGACGTCCCTAAGACATGGGGATGGCATTCCCAAGTTTCCAGCGGCACCACCAATTTTGGTGGCATGCCGCTGGGGACGTCTTGACACCCCTGGGATGTTGAGGGGGATGCCTATGTGTCCCTCAAGCGTCCCAAGGATGCCCAAGCGTCCCCCACGGTGGCAACTTAAATCACATGGTTTAAAAAAGAAATTAACACATTTTTTATTATTTGACATTTTGATTTTGTACTTGTTTTGATATCATGCTACTCATTGTAATCATCTTTATGATCAAATATTTTTGATATCATATAATAGAAATCTTCCATTTTTTGATTCAACAATTGTAGTATTGAGTATTCTAATTTCTAATTAGTAATTCGATATTGAAAACATCAATGTTCAAGTATTTACTATTTAGTATTTTAATTTGGCATTTACAATTTTGCTATTTTACTTGTTAATAGTCTTATACATCTTTTCATAAGTAGCATTTAAGTACCATATGTATAGTATATAGTATATACACCCCCCCTTCCCCCCCCCCTTCGTCCCCCCACCGTCCCCAAATTGAGACCCCTTTGTCCCCCCGTCCCAGAAACCTGTCTCCCCGTTCTGGCGTCTCACCATCCCCAACTGTGGTGTAACATAGTTTAAAAATAAACAACAGGTTAAGAGCAGTACTGCTAATGCTTTGCCATATTTAACATATTTATCGATTATTATGTTGTACCCAAACCAATTTTTTTGCTTCATTAAGGCATTTTTCTTAAAAGAATCTAAACCTTGCTAAAATGATGTCAAAATACAATTTTTGGGCAAGTCAAGTATGGACTTTGGTTAGTGTCATGTCAGTCGTTAGTAGCAATTGGTTAATTCCTAGAGCTCAAAACCTGAACTTGGGACTCAAAGCAAGATATATCATGGTGAAGTGCTTCATGACGAAATTATACCCTTGCATGGTCATTTTGGTAGCAAGAAAGGTGTTTATAGAAGATCAAATAAATGAAGATTTTTAGCAGAAAGCAAATATGTGCCCCTATAGCTCAGGGGCACCCTTCTCTTTGAAGGCCTAGATCTTGTTACTTTTTCTTGCAAATGCATTCAATCTCTTCAGAATTAGACAAGCTTTCTGACTAGCTATCAAGCGAAGTCATCTGAGTTGTAGAACTTTTGCAGTCAAGGTCAGAAGCTGAAGGTAGGAGAGGTTGCATGTCACAAAGGATTGTTAGTTCACAACTTTTTGCACCCTTGTAGCTCAAGGGCACCCTTGAATTTGGCTCCTCAAATGATTGAATTTTTAGATGTCATCATCCCGAGATCTTTACTAATCTAGTTTGGCTTCGTAATGCACTAGTTCACAAATCAATCTGACATTCTGACTGATTATGGCAAAGATTCTACCAGACATGTAAATCAGAGGGTGGAGAAATGTTGAAATGCACACCTCTACCTCTATAGGCCAAGGGGGCGCAACCTTTAGGCCTGTCAGATGGGGTTTCTAGCTTTCATAGTCTCCATGAGACTTGTGTGCAATTAATCCAACTATCCAACGAGCCCAACCATCAGCCTTTGAGATTTGGAAAACACTCATACATGTAAGGCTTGTGTAGAACGCTGAAAAGTGAAGACAACCAAAAAATGACTAAGTATAGTGAATACATTTCCCTTTGGAAAAGGAACCCTTCTCTTTGAGGTCTTAGAAGTAGTCTCTCGCTTCATTTCCTCCAAAGACATCTCTTGTAAGTTGATCTAGCTACACAAAGAGACAGACGGTGTGTGAATCGGAGCATTCCAGCTCCCAGTATCAAGGGTCAAAGTTAGGTATCTAGATGAAAGTTACATTTTTGACAAAATGGTGTTTGAGCCTTCACAGGCCAGGGGTGCCCTTATTTCTAGGGTCCTTAATGCAGCTTTCAGGTGCTTTATATACAGTCATTGGATGCGGAATAATTCTAGTCACGTAGTGAGCCTATCATCCAATCAATAGGGTTCATCGTTCACCATCAATGGCAGTTTGAAGCACCTCGTCAGATGGAAGAATGGAGAAATGGCTATCTAGTGACCTCACATCAATTTAATGAAAGGTGCCTAATCTTTTGGGGTGTCAAATGTTGATTTTAGCAGTTGCAACTCCTAGCAGACATTTCATCCTTACTCTGCAAGCTTCGTAGTGGATATCTTAGCCTGGTCTCAGCATCACTCAGTCACCCAAAAATTAGTGTTGAACATGGCCAACTGTAACTTTGCAGTTAGCTATAAAATAGGAAGTTAGCAGAAAAGTTAATAACTCTTGCAAATGGACACCTAGAGGGTCAAATGAGGACTTTTGGAATCAGTGAAGTTTGTTGAGTGCATCTAGATGCTATGCTTTTTTTTAACTGAATTAAAATAATATTTAATATTTATTTTGCATGTCAACATGAAAAGTGGCGATTTTTCAATAATTCATTAAAGGCCCCCTTTTTAAGATTTAAATTCGCATGTAAAGGAAAACTGAATATTTTTATTATTTTGTAATCCGAGACTCTGATTCAATATCAGTTCAACTAGAGGGGGTCCAATCAGATAATTCTTTTGACAGTCAAGGTTTTAAATCTTGCAGTCATCCTTTATGGTGCGATTTTGCTCTATTTAATTCATGGCGTACATCATTAATTCATTCATCCAACTTAGTAGAGGCTAATTTTCCTTTAGAGTTGGATGATATCATCAGCAATTAAGTTTGAAGACATCAAAACATTCCTTTTGTAGGTGCAAGTCTAAATTTATCAACATAATTTAAGAGAAATTAGCGATTTTAGCATAAGAAAACATAAAAAAAAACTCAATCTTTTGTCTCATATTCCATTCGCATGTTTGAAGAAAAGAAAAATTTTGGCAAAAAAAATCTTCTAGGTTGATTCAACATAGCTTCCTTAGTAAAACCCATGTGCTAGAATTTTTTAGGAAAATTTACTCCACAGCATCATTTCTCAAAGCTCTAATTTTCTCAACTGAAGATTCCTTGCATGGTAGAGCAAAAGTCAGATTTTAACATTTCTAATGTTTTGGGTTGTCGTAGAATCTTTTTCTGGACAAAACCCATATCTCAGATTTTTGTGAAAGTTACCCTTTGATATGTTATTTTTAACCTTAGTAGGCTATTATTAGCTTTCTAGAAAACTTGTTAGAATATAGCTTTGTTCACTGTCAATAGGAAAAAAATTTAGAATGTAATACACTCAACTCAATTTCAAGACTAAATCAGTCTTGACTCATGACTTCATCAGGACAGTTGATACGAATCTACATAAGGTGCTTCCAGAAGAAGTCTTAGACCTAGTCAAGATTAGAGATTCAATACTTTAGAACATTCAACAGTCTGGGTTGCTCAAGGCCGGTTTCATACCTATCTCAGTTCATTTCATAGAGCTTGTAATGGCTTGTGTTGAACATTACAACTCTACTACTCATGAGATAGTGTCAGTAGATGGAAGAGTTATATGTAGTCTCAAGCCCTTGGATATCGATAGATGTTTTGGTATCCCTCAGCACTCGAGCAGTCTAGTCATTTCTATGGAGCAGTGTGAGCAAGCATTGAACACTGATATGGACAAGTGTCAGAATAAGATGGTAGAAAGATGGTTGAAGCAAAAGAAGAACAAATTTCCAAACAATGTGGGTCGTGTTGAGTACAAGGATAAGAATGTGATTCTGATCACACTCCTAAATCATGTCTTAGGTCATGCAAATGCAAACATATTCCAACCCTGGATGTATTACATCATTGGTCGGATCATCTTTGGGCAAGAGCATTATGAGTGGGCATCCTTCATTAGAGATGTTCTCCATAGGAAAATCACTAGTTTTCTAGTTTCTGACAAGTTTCACATGTCTTCCTACCTTGTGTACTTGATCGCTTATCAGGGTCAATTTAGAGGGTTGAACACGATGGGAATTTTTAGTATTTAGAAAGTCTATCACTACTTTGACCAGCTTGAGTTCACAAAGACTTAACATCACTTCAAGCATGTTCATGAGGCTTTCTTGACATACATAGTGAGGAACTTGGACCAAGAGTTGCATATTCATATTCAAAAGTTGCTAGGGAAACGATGATTGATTGGGCCAACTGGTTCATTCAATTCCCTACATACACCTACATTCGCGTATATGGATTTACAGGAAATCTAGCCATGCTTCCATGTTATCCTTCCTATAGGACAGTCTTCATGGAGTTCCTAAGGCAATTACATGATGTTCATCATCATTTGCGCTGCAAACATAAATAGGATTCCAACTTTCCCATGTAGTTCAAAATCTATTGGTCCAAAACGACAGTTGATGCTAAGACTGCAGGAAAAGAATTAGAGAAGTTTCATCTCAAGTACCTTGTTGATGCACGTGCTTATGATCCCTAGGGTCATTACATAGCACACCTCGATCGTCGCTCATACCGTAAGCCTGCAATGGAGGAATATTGGGCAAATTGCAAGGATGACTTTGAGGTGCACAGACACAGCTATGGCCATTTCTCTCTCTCTCACAGATTTTTGTCTTCTTGGTAGAAGATGTGGGAGGTTTATCAAATGATGAGGGAGATATACTTCCTCAATTTTTCAGAGAGTAGGTTGATACTCAACCATTTCTGATAGTTGATTGGTATGCCAAGGAGTATGCATCAGTAAAGGAGAGGTCGAGTAGAGTTATCCAGAACAATATAGTTTACCTCGACAGTAAGAAGACTAGGAAGGTAGTTGTGCCTAGAACAGAGCCACCACCAATGAATTCTTCACTACCTTCCTCATCAAAGCCTAAATAGAGGAAAATGAGTGATCCTCCTAAGAAGAAAATTCAAGCACCTAACAACTCAAAAGGGAAGGCACTTTCCATTGATACACACATGGAGCTAGTTCAAAGTTTTCTAGAACATGAGGTTCAACCTTGCATTCCATCACTGATACTAGAGCAGTCTCCAATCCTAATTCACATTGAATTGGATTTAGACTCGCCACCTCGTAGTAGCACCTCTACACATTCACTCTCGTTAGAGCCTTTTATTGTTAGTATAGATCCTTCTAGTGGGATTAGTCAAGACTAGTCTTGGATTGAAGCTCAACTGGGAAGGAAGAGGAGGTAGCCATCCTATGTCCTTGATCATTCTAATTTTGATCATGCTTACCAGGATATGCCAGATGAGAGGATCAAGAAATAGGTCCATGTGGAGAGGAATGTTGATATGGAGATCATTTTTGATACTTCCATACCTCTAGAGGGGAAGAGTTTTGATGAAATTGAAGTTCAGGACTTTGAAGTGATCATAGTCAACCTTGGTTGTAACACTCGCTAGACAGAGGTTGATCTCCTACAGGTTGCAACCGACAGCACAAAGGATAGAATAGTCAAAGACAGAGAAGAAAAAGTAGCCCTCAAGGCTGAAATCAAGCAGCTTCGTCAATACATTTCTAGCCTTGTACATAGAATAGAAGATTTCACCATTACACTCCCACAATACTTGAGCCATCAGCCAAACAAGGCCAACTTAATCACTTGGTAACATATAACAAGCATTTGGAGGATTGGGAGGAGGAGTTTGTTACTAGAGGCCGCTTTGTGCTTGTAGAGCTATATCAGTTGCGGTACAATTCACGCGAACTCTGTCAACGTCTCCATGATGAGGAGCGAGACATGGTGATTAGTAGACCCTGGGATGAGATTATGATTGCTCACCTGAGTGTAGCATATGAATCAGTCACATATGCAGAAGATAAAGAGGCTATCTATGCTTGGAAGACATAGTTGGTATTCAAGGTGAAGATAGAGGAGACAATGGAATCAGAGTTGGTTGAGAGTGGAGAGCACGTCACTAGTGCACTTTGATGTGTGAGAACTCTCATGTCTCACATACCGTGTCAGTATCAAATTGAGGGTGGTGCATATGTTGAGCTTGTTGATGTCTAGTTAGAGCTCCATGCACTCATTCATGGCATTTTCAATGGGGAGACCATTGGTTGTAAGATGAACTAGCTTACAGTTATGTCAGCATTGTTCGATGAAGCAATCAGGAGAAAAGATGAACTTCAGTACCAGATCACAGCTGGTGAGGACATGTTGGATAAACACAACATACTTCAGTAGAGTATCAGTGCTCCAAAAAGTGATGTAGTCAACAACCTCGTGGAGGGGTTAGTTGCTCAAGATCACGGCTACTAGACTTAAGTTCCCACCTCTTAGGATAGACATTAGACACAGTAGTTAACTCGGTTCTTTTTTCTAAGTTAACTCGTTCCACAACTCACACATCTCTTTTTGGGATTATCTATTCTCACTTGGAGTTTCATTTAGGTTTTCATTAACTAATGGTAGTATTCCAATTAACTTGCTTTCAATAAGGACGTGCATGCTTGCACATTGTCCATTTAGATTAGATGTTTCGGTTAATTGATAGTAGCTTTCTAGTTAACTATATAGTTTGCTTTATTAGGGTTTAGCAATAAATCTTGCATGCATTGCAAG
>VDFB02270651.1:218755227-218795681 GCA_007258455.2 Sequoia sempervirens
AGAAGAATGTCCATAGTTGAGATTAAGGGGGAGTGTTGGAAATATAATCTCACTTGCATTAAATTATCCAATTGGACCTATCTCCTCAACATGCTCTGTATCATCTCCATATATGCATTGATCCCACTATCCAGGTGTTCAAGTCACATCTATATCCTCCGTATCAATAGTCAATCTCATCAATAACGAGAAGCACTGAAGGAAGATTTCTTGATGGATTTTGAATGGATTTGAATTTACTCCTCCAACCTGTCATCTATCTCATCTACAGACCTCACACGTTTTGTGGGTGATTTATAAATTATTATTTTATGTTGTGTTCTCTCTCACCGTATGCATTGAGCATTCTATATAATGGTTGAAGACTGTTTTGGTACTCACTCTTTTAGGAGTCCAGCTTTGTAGAGTTGTGTGTTAGTTTGTGGTCATTTGAAACCACTTGTGTATTAGAGAAGCTGTAAGAAACAATGTAGTGGTAGTATGAAGAATGAGCAGTAGCTCAAGAAAATCTTTGTAATGTATTTTGTGATGAATATAAAATATTATGTCTTTTTATGTTTTTATTCTCCTTTGTTTAAAATCCAACATATACATGGTGCCACCTCGATGAGAACACAAAATTGAGAGCCATCAATGCTAATTAGAAAAACACTAATTTTTTTATTCTTTATTTTGTGGCAAAAGCAAAATCGGTAAATACGTAGCATACACTATTTACAACTAGCAAATGCTCTGAAAACAAATTTCTACATGGCAGTTTCCAACTGGTGAGTTTAAGAAGAAAATTTCCATGACATTTTTAGAAGAATATGCAATCCCCATCCAATATTAGAACGACTTCATTATTTGAGTCCAAAACGTCATTGGGTGTTTCAATCAAATGATTGACATCAAACATGGAATATCATTCATGCTCATGGCTTCACCGAGAAATCAACTTGAACAGCGAAGACCGTACAATCTTATTCTTGTGACAACCATCCATTTGAACAAAATATTAAACTACAGTATATTCAAGTTTCTTTAAGACTTGAAAAAAAAAATTAGTACTTCAAATATGCCTTCAGATAACTGTTCAAAAAATAAAGAAATGATATCTGAGAAGAATCAGAAACAGTCTAAATATCCATTATCAAAAAGATTGTCTCAACTTCTCAAGGCTTCAATGCCAATGCCAAACCAATTTTGGATTTCTTGTCCAAAGCCTTGGTGTCAACTTCTCCAGATATAGTAATGAGGGATTTGGGCCTCCATTCATGCTGAAGAAGCGCACCAAGTTTGCCCTGATTGTTAACTCGGGTTTTTAGAGTGGTCAGACGATCAATAGGATGACAACTCCCCACAGTAAAAGTATTCTCGTTGTTTGAAATCTTATACGTTATTTTAACAAGATGAATGTAAGATGCCTTCCTAGTATCTCCCTTGTCAGTCCTATTACCATAAGACCAATATAGTTGAAGTAAGTTTATTTCTAAAATTGTTGAGATAAAATCCTATGCCAATATAAACTTTTGTAGGAAGGATGCCAATAAAATGAATACATTTTAAATGCATGAAGAGAGAATAAGGTCAAATGTATACAATATGACAGCTGCAGAGAATTCTGGCTTTGAGACACCCACGCCTGCACTGTACTTTGTAAATGTTCCATATTTTGTGTCAAATGCCAACTCCCCGCCAAGTGAATATTCACTTGTGCCAAGTGCCCCTGAGAACTCCACAATAGGAGTTGCCTGAGAAGTCCACAAGTCATTCAGTCGGCCAGATACCTGTGATTATGCAAGAAAGAATTAGCTAGAATACTGATTACTCTCAGACCAAATAATTTTAATAAAGATTGAAGAAATAAAGATAACTGAAAAATAAAAATAAAACAAACGAAAAATTCAATGGCAGGCTGATGCCAAAACACTACTTACCCTTTATTTTTCCAATACTTCCTATACCAGCATTTCTTACACTGTAAATCCCCTGTGCTATCATTATAAAACACTGTAAAAGCTTATTTTTGGTTGTTCAATAATATAGTCGATGCCCAAGTCATATTAGTATATGAGTAATGATGGGAATATTTCATAACAGCAAGTCACGTTTCTCATGTTCGTCCTTATATAGCAGATTCTCAAGTACAGTGCGGTCCAAATTCAATGTCATCAAATTTATGTGATGGTTTAATAAAGCAGTCCTCCAATTAATTTTAAGCTCAAAGTTTAATAGAATAACATAGGTTAAAAAAATGCAGGAAGCGTGAAGTTAAACTCAAAGTTTAAAAGATTGAAAGAGTTTGAAACATGACTATCTCTTTTCCAAGGTTACTATTACATTAATTAATCAAAAAGTCTCTGTGACTACAAGTATTTCCAATAAAAATCTATTTGTGTGACTAAGTATTTCCAATAAAAAATATTTGTGATTTATCTCTTATTATGTTAAAAAAAACATTTTCATGTTAAACGAGTGATTAGAATTACTGGTGGAAGAAGATAAACATAAACAATACATAAGTAACTTACAATTGAACAGTTAGAAATTTTAGAAAACTGGAGAAAAACAAACATCTCTAATAACACAGCTTGAAAATTTGAAAATTTTACTACACATTCTCCCTAAAGAGTAATTGGTTTGTGTGAGATTCAAAAGGTGTGTCTTTATTTCTCATCATTCGAAAGAGGAACTCACCTTGCCAGACTTCTGATCTAGTATTTTGAAGCTGAAAGCAGTCTTAGCATTGTGAACAAATTGATCAAGACTGATATTTGTTGAAATCTATTTGAGAAACAGTCTCGTTAGAATCTTCCAGAAATAGATTAGAAAAGATCTCAGTCAAATTTAGCTAGGCATAAGTGAAATGAAAAAAGTTTCACTTCATTCTTAAAGTTGCATTCTTTTCATATAGGAGCTCCATCAAAGAAAATGTTTGTATCAACCGAGAAACAAAATGTTTGTCAAGATTTAAATCTTTATTGGTCAGCCAAGCACATACAGTGGAATTAGTGTCAACTTTCGCGTCAACAGTTGCATTTTTGTACTTGTGCTCTGTCTTCAGATCACCAGCAAAATATTCCCCTTTCTTTAAAGCAGTTGATGTAAAGGCCTGTATATCGTGCAAAATAAAGTTAGTTGTCTCCAACAAGAAAATAGTGTTTAAAAATTTGAAGAATATTACTTCCAACGTGTAAAATTCTGCATTTTTAGGTTCATAGGTAAAATTATCCTAAAAACTAGTGTATAATCTTTGTTCAATTTCTGCATCCTTCTAGTAATTATCTCTAGTTCACCATAATGCTTGTAGTGGGCAGCAAGCACACAATAAATGAAACATCTGCAAAAAAGTGAATACCATATGGCAATATAAAACATCTTAGTGCAGCCCTATTAGTAGACTTGTGAATAAATTGCACATCAGGCACATAGCATTAGGACCTGAAAGCAAAAACTATCACATAGCATAGGTGGCATATTCAAATGAAATGATTGTGAGGATTTCAAATTATTCATCCTTCATTATGGTTTAATTTTTTAAACAATTTAATCCACATGATGAAATCTCCCTGTGGCAAAAAAATAAAGAAATCATTTGATTATTACAATACAGTTCATCCTAAGGACACCTAAGGATGAAAGCTCAGAAATATCCTACATATCTTAGTCATCTAGTTATGAGTATTTTATCAGCTTCAGACATGAATGAATCATCATTATTAACACGGTTTCATCTACTTTGGTTAGGAGTTGTAGACTATGATTGATTAGTGAACAGAGTGTCTCTCCATTGAGCTGTTAGATTAACCAGTACCTTCACTTAATTGTTCCACTGACTGTCTCTTTTAATTGAATTTCTTAGTGCACTTGCTTATGCAGAGTGTATACAAACATGTATTTCCTAATTATATTTTTGGTAAGTGTTTTATAATGTTACTATCACTTATCCTAAGATAATTGTCATATTTCTTTGCAACATGAGGTGTTCTCAGTTTGTGATTTGGTTCCAAGATATTAGATTTAGTGACTATTTCAGAACTGTCAAAAAAATTTACATGGAATTAGAACCTTCGCATTCCAGCTTTAGTTTCTTCCTTACCCAAAAGCTCAAAACCCCTACTTATCATGTTTCTAGGGCACTTTCAGGCATTTCCAGCAGGAAACAATCCATCTTTAGTGCTTATTTGCCAGTGTAGGTGGGAGAATTTTGGCTTGTGGTGTGTGCAGAAAGGCTTGCAGGTCCCACATGATTCCTTAACAACCCCATTCAATAGGAATTAATTCATATCAAACAACACTATAGGAAGAGAAAGATAACCCAAAAACCTGCACATAAAACAGGTTAGTATCAAAAAAGGTAGAGTATCTAGTTTAGTGGATTCTAATCGTTGTCATATCTCTCGAGGTAGAAGAGGAGAAAAAAAGAATAGTGTAAGATCCTTTTTAATATATAATACTCAAAAACTCACTTATATTTTTGACAAAAATAAAAATAAGCATAGTTCCACAAAGTTTCCTCACAGGGGATGCGGGGACGGGTTTCTGGGATGGGGAACCATGGGTCTAAGTCTGGGGATGGTGAGGGCAGTGGTAGGGTGGTGATAGGGTGCTGAAATACCTATAGTATTTGAAAAAATAGTTATAAAAAGATGTATAAGAATTTTACATCTTGGAGACAACTAAGAGTCCCCTAGACATCTTGAGGACACCCTAACATATTTGAAGTCCTAATGGCATCTTGGAGACGGTGATGCTAGTGGTGGGCTAGTGGTGATGGTGGTGGGCCAGTGGAGGAGCATCCCCCAAGTCCCCAAGTCTCCAAAAGGGAGACGTCTAGAAAACGTGGGATTTTTGGAGGGAGGAGACGTCCCCATAGAACACTCAAAATAAGTGAATTGTAACTAATATATTTACTTGGAATAATAGGAGGAGTGGGCCAGAGGCGATTTCCGAGCGACTGGATAGGTTTCTTGTTTCTTGTTTTTGGGTTGGGGGCAGTTTGGTTATTGGCTCTGAGATTCTTGACTGGTGTGGATCTGATCATTGGCCAATTAAGTTTTCAGCTTCTCCTTTTCATATTCCAAAGAATCCTCCTTTCAAATTTCAGCTTATGTGGCTCCGTGATTCTTCTTTGTTTAATCTTATTGAGCAGTGGTGGTTGGATGGTGCCCCGGCCTATGGCTCAGCTATGTACTCTTTTGTTAAGAAGCTGCAAAGTGTCAAGTATCATCTTAAGCGTTGGAATTGGCTTTGTTTTGGAAATTTTCGGGCCAAGAAAAGGGAAGCTCAGGAGCGTCTTGCTGTTGTTACTCGCCAGATTAGGGATTTGGGATTTTTAGAGGCTCTTGGGCATGCTGAGTCCCAGGCTCTTAAAGTGGTGGAGGAGTGGGAACTTCGTGAGGAGATATTTTGGAAATAGAAGGCTCGGGTTGACTGGCTTCAAGAGGGTGATAGGAATACTGCCTTCTTCCATCATTCTGTGCAGGCATGTCGGAATAAGTGTTATATTTCTTCTCTTGTTAATTCCGATGGCTTAGTTTTATCCTCTCAACAGGCTTTATCTAGAGAAGCTCACCAAGTCTACTCCTCTCTATTTACTGAGGATTCTCCTCCTTCTGATGTTGAGGATAATATGATTCTTTCTTATATTCCTTCTTTGGTCTCTAATGAGTTGAATGCTTCTCTTATGCGCCCGATTACTTTGTCTGAAGTGGAGGAGGTTGTTTTTGGGATGAATAAGGGGAAAGCTCCTGGCCCTAATGGGTTCCCTATTGAATTTTTCCAAGAGTTTTGGGAAATTGTGAAGTTGGATCTGGTGGAGGTTGTCCGGGAATCTTTTCATAACAAGCAGATGCTTCGGGCCTTGAATGCTACTTTTCTTGTCCTCATTCCTAAGAAGGAGGGTGTTGATAGGTTTGATTTCTTCCGACCTATTGTGCTCTGTAATGTGGTGTATAAGATTATTACGAAGCTGATTGCAGAGCGGCTTAAATCTTGCTTGCCTGTTGTTATCTCAGAGGAACAAGGAGGTTTTGTGGCTGGTCGTCAGATTCTGGATGGGGTGGTGATCGCCTCGGAGGTCATTCATTCCATGGCGATCTCTAAGGAAAGATCTATGTTCATCAAGCTGGATATGGCTAAAGCTTATGATAGAGTTAAATGGAGTTTCCTTCAGAAGATTTTGTTGGCCTTTGGGTTTTCTTCTGACTGGGTCAGTTGGACTATGAGTTGTGTGACCTCCTCTTCCTTCTCAGTTATTGTGAATGGGGAACCTTCTAAGCTTTTTGGTGCTTCTAGGGGTCTTCGTCAGGGGGATCCACTTTCTCCCTATCTCTTTATTCTTATGGCTGAAGGGCTTGGGCGCTTTCTTAAATCTCGGGTCTCTCAGGGTGGGATTCATGGTTGGCAGTGGGGGATGGGTCTGCCTACTCTTTCTCACCTCCAGTTTGTGGATGACACCTCTCTTATGGGGTTAGCTCGTCTTCGTGAAGCTGATTCCTTTAGGAAAGCTTTGGACATCTACCTTGCTGCTTCGGGTCAGAAAGTTAATGAGCAGAAGTCTTCTATTTTTTTCTTTAATACTCCTTTGGCCATCCAGAGGAGGATTGCTGCTATTTTGAGGTTCCAAATTGGATCTCTCCCCTTTGTCTATCTGGGGATTCCTCTTGTTGTTGGGCGTCAACCCAAATCTTCTTGGCAGATGTTGCTTGATAAGTTGTGGAAGAAGATAACACATTGGACTCATCGGTGGCTGTCTACTGCTGCTAGAGTTACCCTCCTTCAGTCTGTTATCCAGGCCCTTCCCATCTATAGGTGTTTTGTCCAATCAGCCCCTATGTATTTCCTTCGGGAATTTGACGCTCTCTCTCGGCAATTCCTTTGGAGTGGTAACTTGATGACTTCTAAGTGGAGCCTTGTTAAATAGGATTCTGTGTGTAGACCAAAGTAGGAGGGTGGTCTCGGTTTACGCTCTTCTATTTTGAATGGGCAAGTTCTTGCGGCGAAGCTTTACTGGCGCTGGTGTACTAATCAACACCAGTTGTGGGCCCGTGTTCTTAACTATAAGTATCTTCGTGGTGTTGCTTCTTATGAGGTTCCTCGCTATCCTCTGGAGGGGAGTGGTTCTATGATTTGGTCTACTCTGAAAGTGGGAGCTCAGTTAATTAAGCGGGCGCTTTTTTGGATCTATCACTCGGGATCTCAAGCTCTTTTTTGGTGGGATTCTTGGGATGGTCACCCACCTATTCTTTCTGCTTTTCCTCATCTTCAATCCCTCTGTGATTTTTTTACTGCTGCTAGTTGGGACACCATTGAGCACTACAAGATTGTTGAGCATTGTGGCTCTGTTGTCTCTTTTCGCTGGAAGCACCCTTCTGAGTGGCCTCCTGGGGGCTCTGAGGGGGATAGGCGGGAGCTTGCTCAACTTTTGGCTTCCCGGGCTTGTAATTCGTTGAGGGGACCTGATATTTTAGCTTGGGATGGCTCTGATAAGTCTGGGAAGTACTCTGTGTCTTTTGGCTATAAGCATTTGGGTCGGTAGTTGTTTCGGGCTATTGAGGTCCCTTGGTGGAAGTATGTTTGGTATAAGTTCTCCTGGCCCAAGTGCAATTTCTTCATGTGGTTGGTGGTTCAAAACCGGTGTCTTACTTGGGATAATTTATGCAAGCGGGGTTTCCAGGGTCCCTCTTGTTGTGTGTTGTGTCGTGAGGCTGAGGAGTGTGCTTCTCATCTCTTCTTCCAATGTTCCTATGCTCGGGAGATTTGGCATTGTTGGTGGCAGGTGTGGAATGTGCCCTGTACGCATGTTTCCTCTTTGGTTGAGTTTGTGGATCGGGGGAGTAGGGCCCCTATTTCTACTTCCTTTCTTCAAGTTGCTTGGGCGATTGGCCCTTCCCTCATTATTTGGAATCTTTGGTTGGAGAGGAATCGGCGGATTTTTTAGGATGTGTTGATGGGAGCCCCTCGCTTGTGGTGGAAAATTTTGCATTTTGTGGGAGAAACGATCACGGCTAAGTGTGATCTGACTATTTCGATTGCTCCTTCTGATGTTGGTTGTTTCAACCACCTTCATCTTCCTCCTTCGCATCGGCAGCTTATGCGCAACAAGGGTAGGCATCCTACACTGAAGGTGAATAGGGAGGGAAGATGGTCTCCTCCTCCTCAAGGCACCCTAAAAATTAACACGGATGGCTCTTCTCGTGGAAACCCTGGTCATGCTGGTATTGGTGGTGTTGGTCGGGATAGTTCTGGGGATGTTCAATTCATTTTCTCTATTTATAAGGGTCTTCATACTAATAATCTTATGGAGGCTCAGGCAATTTTACTGGCTGTGGAGCGTGGCAGCCAGTTCGGGTGGCGTAGTATTCTATGTGAATCTGACTCCCAAGTTGTGGTGAACTTTTTGAATAGGCGGAGGTTAGATAATGTCAGTTGGCAACTGGCATTGGTTATTGAACAAATTCTCAATCTTTGTGTTTCTCTTGAGTTTGTTACTTTCACTCATATTCCTAGGGAGTGGAATGGTGTTGCTGATTGTTTGGCTAAATGGGCTTCTGATCATTTTCATGATTGGAATTTGGTTGATCGGGGTCAATTACCCCCTGATTTGTCTCAACAGTTGGACCATTTGGTGGAGCTGGATAAGGCTTTGTAATGACTTTGCTCTGTAATTTTCTTGTGTTTTAATAAATTTTTACCCCTCTTTTATGTTAAAACTTTTGATGGTTAAAGGTGAAACAGTCAACCATCAACCACTCAGTTGATCAGGGTTGAGCTTAACCAGCACACTCTAAACATTGACCACTTAGATTGTTGGTGTGGATCCATTCCTTTAGTCGTCCACATTCCATTTACACAATAGTTGTTAATTATTCAAAATTCAAATTGTTTCCAGTTGAAAGCATGGTGGATACCCCTAAGCATTTAATATTTACCTTTATTGTATTTAATCTTTATTTTGTGTACATGTCTATGCTTCTCGGCCATGGCAGAAAAATCCAGCTACTCGAAACAGGGCTTCCATGGAGATTCTAAGCCGTGAGTATCCCTTCTGCAAAAGGGTGCTTCACTGGCATCTGTTTATGCAAATGGTTGCTGCCACGACGACAATGGGAGCTTCAGAATAGGGTATGGGCATCCATCAAATCATAATGAAGTGGGGATGATTGTAGGATATGCACAAAATGCGTTTGTTCAAAAGGATTTATAAACTTCAATCAAATGTAATTGTCAGGCATAAAACCAAACTCTCCAATCTTTGCTAGTTCCAAAATTGGAGCTTTGGATCAAGGCGCCCACATCCATCACAATACGAAGGAAAGAGGAATTTTGTCAGATGTTGCAGCTGCAACTGCCCATGTAGACGTGTATGTAATGGAGTAAACCCTTTAAATATAAAAGCAAAAACTCTTCGCACAATTAGATCAGTACTCTATTCAACCCTCCTAGATGAGAGATTTTAATGTAGAATCACTTTTTCTTGTCAAAGTAGCAATCCTGTTAACCCTTCATAATAACTCTGTGGTTTAGTATTGGCAAAGATACTAAGTTCATTTGACATTATATTAGCAACATGCCACTCTTAAGAGTATATAAATGTAGATTGATATTAATTTTAATTTTATATTATTTTTCATTGATGATTTGAATGTATTATTTTAGTATATAATTTGATTATTTTGATGTATTTATTAATCTTAAATTTAGTTTATTAAAGTAATATGTCTTATTTTCTTGTTTAGAATCTTGTTGTTCCTAATTTGAATAGCTTATTCAATTTCAATAAAACTTGCAATTTGTCATTTTATTAGAAAATCCAAAATTTCACATATAAATTTTGACAATCCTTAAATCTAACAATTACTCCCTTAGAGAAGTGTCAAAATTTTAAAAAATTCATATATTTAGGGTGTGTATTTAAAAATAACATCTTGAGACATTTGCACATTATGGAGAGTATCACGATAAAAAGAATGTTTATAAAATATTTTTCTCCTAATTTACATATGCATCATTCAATCACATCATAAATCAATGAAAAGTAAACTTTATTCTATCAATTGTCATCCATTATCAAGCTAATAGTTCAAGGTACACTCTAGCACAAAATAACAATTAGCTTACATTAACAAGATTGGTGCTTGATATAGTGATATTCATTTTCCTATTGATTTAAGGGCTTATGGTTGGAATGTGAAAACCTACGAGTCATCAATTTTTGTGAGTAAACTTTAGCATGTGTTTGGAAGATCATGCAATGGCACGTATTGTTCCATGTGTACTCCATGATTGATAAACTCACATTGTATGTACATAATAGCAAGAAGATTTAGCACAAATGGTGATAGCTAATACAATGTTCACATGGTAGTTTTGCATAAGTGATAGATGCCAATCAAAAAGACCAAATTTAATTGTTGCATGTCATTGGATGATCCAATCAATATTAACTACTATATTTTTTAGATTAGCAATGGATTTTATGTCTTTAATGCATTAGAAAAAGTTTATAATTTTGAATGTTGAAGCAAACTACATTAATAAAAATTGATTGGTTTTGACCACTAAAATCTCATTATGAAATTTAATTAAAAGTTGTTTAGTGTAAATAGTCAAGGTCTTCTTGTTGGACTTACAATAAGATTTAATCTAAATATATAGTTAGGTTTGAATAATTATTTATTTTATCTACAAAGTTGTAATCTTTGTCATTCAAATCATTGAAAAGCATTGTTATAATACCATCTCCTTTTATTTTCTTCCTTATTGTAAGTATGTTCTCCATTATGATTCTTCTTGCTATATGATTAGGCATACCTTCACTTGGGACCTCATATTAAAATTGTATTAAGTTTGGCTCCCATTGCCTAAGGCTTGGCTTGTGGAGAGGAGAAATCATCACATGACATTGACTAAAGTTTACTACCAAGAAATTTATATCCTCCACAAAATTTGAGGATGGGTAAAAGGTAGTGCAAATATCCTCCAATGTGTTGGTCATTGTGTAGGTGTGGTGTGCATTGTTTTATAGGAAGAGTGTTGAGGAAGGAGACAATGAAAAATAAAGGAGTTATTATCAACAAATGAGGAAGGAACTAAGCACCTAGAATAAAAAATCTCAAGAAAATTTGGTGTGACCTCTATGAGATGTTGGAAGAAATAGATAGTGTACTCAACAAAGAGATATGGGAGTAGACTAGAGTGATGATGAGGCACAATCTATGCACATGAACAAGGTTGATGAATACCCAACTAAGAGTTATAATGAATAATCCTTCTACGATTTCCATAGAGTTAATGGACACCATACATATACGTGTATCATATTCGAGTATAAAATCATAAATCTCATTGATAATAATGTGGTTCATGTTGATGGTTTGAATGATGGGGAAATATGTTTGGTTCCTCCACTAGAACAAAATTGAAAAATTTATGCTAATACTTTTGCATTGCATACACAATTTGACAATATTGAACTCTAATAGGTATTCAATCATCCTACTAATTATATGATGTATACACATATGAATAGAGATTCTATGAATACAAAGCATATGTGTTCTTCTTCCCACACTTCTACAAATACGTTACAAATATTACTCATAAAATTTCACCTACTTATGTATCTTCATAAGTTCATTTTATGAGATCCAAAACCACAATTATTATGGTCCACTTTATGGTAATGGTTTTCTTTGTGGTCAACAATGTGAAGGTATTTACATTGATCTAGCCAATTAGTATAACATGTGAATAGAATAATATAATTGAAAATTTAGAATCAAACAATTATACACATGTATGTGTTGCTCTAAACATAACCAATGATATATTCTTGTGGACACTTTGGAGAGTATCAACCTTCCTCTTGACATCGGGATTAAGGAGGTGGATGATTTTTTCCATATCATTCCATCATTAGCTAGATTTTATATTTTACTTAGGAGACCTTTAAGAGACCTGGTGTCTATCAACCCCAAACTAATGCCAAAAATGCAATCTATTTTGATGTTTTGCTGATTTTTGAAGGTTTTATATTTTTTTGTGATTTTTGCTTGAAAAGGGTTTATGCAATGTTGACATAAAATGATGCTAAATCATATAGAAATTGAATGAATAATAAATATGAAGCAAATAACTACCAAAAGGATGACGAATGGATTTATTATGTTTATTGAATGATTACAAGGCTGAAACAATGTCATGCAAACAAAAAGGAAACAATATTTTATTAAAAACCTGGTTTATTTGCAGCTACCTCTATGGAGGAAGAATGATGTGGTCAGCTTGAATAATGCACTTGTCCCACTTTAAAATGAATTTCAAATCCTCCAGAGACCAAAGCATCACAAGCTATGAAGGCATATTTTAAAAAGGCAAGGCAATTTTCCTTGAATGAAAAGTATGGCCTTGCAGCTATAAGGTACAACCCAAATACTAGCAATTAATGCAATCGTATGGCTGAGAAGAGGATGCCAGATGTAAAATAATGAATAACCACTAAAAGGGATTTCTCTTCTAAATGAAATCAATCCAAACCCCTTATTTAAACTTCTCAATAAGCTCTGATATGACCTTTGAATGAAGTCACTTTGATGGCAAGCTTCAGTTGATCTTTCACAACCTCAATATGCTTGATTCTGAAGAGGGAATGCTCTCCAAAATCTAAAGATGGTATGAATTTGCAGAAACCCTTGTTTCACAAACTCCAATGTTCTTAGAGAGATAAAGACAAATTACAATAATCAATCATAATGAGTTCCATTTGTCTTTGAAAAATTAAATAATATTCTCAAGAGGCTCGACCCCCAAAAAGCAACTTATAAGCATTTAATAATATTAATTTTGACATTTTCAAGAATTAGGGAATATTAATCATTAAGTGGCATACTTTTCCTCTTGAGTCATAAATACTCATTAAATAATAATAATACCCCTTTATTATAAAGTCTTTTAATACTTTATAATAGTCCATTTGATTAATAAATCATTGTTTGACTTTATAAGATAATGTCACAATAATAATTATTTAATTATCATTAAATGCTCAAATATCCTCCATTTTCTCATCTAACTACCAAATTGGGTTGAAACTAAGAAAACCAACTGAGCCAGGTGCCCTGTCTGAAATAGTAAACCTTGATGGCCTAACTTACTATAAATAGTAAGTGCCTAAATAACACTCTATGAGCATCTACAAAGGCCCAAACCTGAATCAAACTATGGAGTAATGTCCCAAAACTCTGGATAACTGCAATAGAAGACCCTCTAATCACATCTGTCAGCCTACGAGGGTCAAAATGATACAAGTGTCAAAATGATAGGCTAACCCCTCAATCACCTGAACTGTCTAGGAAGGGGACATTACAATCCACCCTCCCTAAAATTGCTTGTCCTCAATCAATCTCAGCTTTGGATGCTATAAGATCTCCTCTGACTCCCATGTACCATACTCAACCGGTAAGTCTCTCTATTTTATCAAATACTCCCTGATAACCCACCTCCAAAGATGTCTCTCTCTGACATCAAGGATGGCCTAAGGTACTAGAATCAATTTCCCCTTGTCATCAATGGGTGGCAGCACTAGAGAGGGAATCACATGTTGACCGAACACCTTCTTCAGGCGTGAAACATGAAACACATTATGAACCCTACTATCTATTGGTAGATCCAACTCATATGCAACCTTTCCCACTTGTCTAATAACTTTGAATGGACCATAGTAACAAGGTTTCAGCTTCTCTACACCACTCTTCCGCAAAGTGGACTGTCAGTAAGGTTGTAACATGAGATACACTATGTCACCCACTATGAAGGAATGCTCAACCCTTTTTTGATCAACATACTGCTTCTATTGGTTCTATGCCTGCTGAATATTATCTTCGAGAGACCTCATAATATCATGATGATCTCACGAAACATCACTTGCATTGGGAACTCTGTTGTCACTCAGCACTAAATCCAAAAAATTGGGTGCCTCATACCCATATAGTACATGAATGGTGTCATCTGTATGGTCATGTGGTGAGTAGAGTTATAATAATACTCACAGAGCTATACCCACCTCACCCAAGCTCTCTGTTGTCCAACTACATAGTTTCACAAATATCCTTCCACCCACTTATTGATGATCTTTGTTTGCCCATCTGTCTGTGGATGGTAGCTGGTACTAGGTGTTAGTTTGGTTCCACATAACCTAAATAACTCCTGCCAAAAGTTACTCATGAACTTACTATCTCTATCGCTGACTATAGTCTAAGGCAAACCATGTAATTTGAATACCTCTCAAGAGAAGAGCTCTATAGTTTATGATGTGAATTTAGTAGTAATTGGCAAAAGTGTGCATATTTTTCCAGCCAATCAAAAACTATGTAAATACAATATTTCCCTTGAGCTTTCAAAAATCCCGTGATGAAGTCCATTGATAAACATTCCCACTTCCTATTAGGTATCAAAAGTGGTTGAAGCAAGCCAACAAGATATGTTTGTTCTTGTGTGTTCTGCTAACAAATAGGGCACTCTCTACATATTACCTCTCTGAATACCTTTCAGAAGAAGAGCTCTATAGTTTACGATGTGAATTTAGTAGTACTTGGGAAAAAGTGTGCATATTTTGCCAGCCGATCAACAACTATGTAAATACAATATTTCCCTTGAGCTTTTGGAAAGCCTGTGATGATGTCCATTGATAAACATTCCCACTTCCTGTTAGGTATCAGAAGTGGTTGAATCAAGCCAACAAGATATGTGTGTTCTTGTGTGTTCTGCTGACAAATAGGGCACTCTCTCACATATTGAAGAACGTCTAACTCATGTAATCTGAATACCTTTCAGAAGAAGAGCTCTATAGTTTACGATGTGAATTTAGTAGTACTTGGGAAAAAGTGTGCATATTTTGCCAGCCGATCAACAACTATGTAAATACAATATTTCCCTTGAGCTTTTGGAAAGCCTGTGATGATGTCCATTGATAAACATTCCCACTTCCTGTTAGGTATCAGAAGTGGTTGAATCAAGCCAACAAGATATGTGTGTTCTTGTGTGTTCTGCTGACAAATAGGGCACTCTCTCACATATTGAAGAACGTCTAACTTAAGTCCTTTCCAAGTAAACCATTCCAAAACCAGCTTATATGTTTTGAAATAACCAAGATGGCCTACTAGAGGAAAATCATGAAAGGCTCTCAGAACTATGTTCTTCAACTTTGAATCTGGAATCAAAAAAATCCTACCCTTGTAAATGATCAAGTCATTCATAATGGTGTATCTTCAATCCTGCTCTATCCCATCCACAATACCAAAAGCCTACAAATTCTTGGCATACTAAGCAATAATCTTATGCCTCAAGTCCTCGAAAATCTATGCCATAGCATTCAAATGGGGTCTGTGAGACAAGGCATCAACTACAACATTTTGTTTCCCCTTAATAAAGGTGATATCAAAGTCATACGACTACAGTTTGTTGACCCACTTTTGTTGTCTTTCATTTAAGTCTTGTTGTCCAAGGAAGTGTTTGAAGCTATGATGATCTGTATGCACATTGAATTTTCTACCCACCAGGTATTGCTTGAACTTAGCCAATGTGTGCATGATGGCTAACATTTCCTTGTCATAGATGTTGTAGACCCTCTCAGGACCCGTAAGCTTCCTACTCTTGAAAGCAATAGGGTGTCTCTCCTGCATCAATACGACACCAATGCATTCTCTTGAGGCATCACAATACAACTCAAAATGTTTCGAGAAGTCTGGTAGCGCAAGAAATAGACACAAAGTCATAATCACCTTAAACCTGTCAAAGCACTCTTGAGCTTGTGGTGACCAAAAAAATGCCCCCTTCTTTTTCAAATCAATAAGGGGTGTTGCGTGTCAAGAGAACCAACTAACAAACTACCTATAGAAAGCACACAACCCAATGAATCCTCTTAGATGGGTAAGGTTCTCTGGTACTAGCTACTCCACTATAGCTCAAACCTTTTTCAAGGTCCATACGAACTCCCTTGGCACTGATGATGTGGCCAAGATATAACAACTTAGTCATGCCTAACACGCATTTGGATTCCTTGGAATACAAGGACTTCCTATCCAAAATGCTCAAAACTATATCCAGGTGAGCTAAATGCTCCTCCCATGACATGTTGTACACTAGAATATCATCGAAGAAGACCAAAACATATCTCTGCAGCTAAGAATTGAAAATCTTGTTCATCGTGGCCTAAAAGGTAGTAGGAGCATTGGTTAAACCAAACAGCATAACCAAGAACTCAAAATGACCACAATGGCATCTAAAAGCAGTCTTTTCTGTATCTTGCTCTCTCATTCGTATCTAATGGTACCCAGATCTCAAGTCATTTTTTGTGAAGTAGCATGCTCTGTGCAACTCATCAATCAAATCATCTATGCGGGGTATAAGATACTTTTTTTTAAGTGTCCTCTTATTTAACTGGTGGTATTCTATACACATTATGAGTGTGCCATCCTTTTTCTTCACCAATACCACCAATGAAGCAAAAGGTGACTTGCTAGGTCTGATATTCCCCATGGCTAACAACTCACTAGTTGTCTTCTCTATTTCATCCTTGAGGCGCTTCGGATGTCTGTAAGGGGTGATCATAATGGGCTTTGCGCCCTCCTCCAACTCAATAATATGCTCAGTGCCTCTATCTAGAGGTCTACTAGGTGGAATATCACTAAACACTTTAGAGTGTTTAATTCTCAGTTCATGTATATCAGGAGGATAATCATGCTTTTGTTGCTCCTGCTGTGTCGGAAACAACATGCATTTGATAGCCCAGTCAACCATATCATGACGAATGAGTCTCTCCATCCATCTGAAAGAAACAACTCTCAAATTACTTTCCTCGATGGCTTTTATCACATGAGGCTTCACATTAACTTTTAACTTCATCTCCATGTCCCAAAGATTGAGTGTGAACTCACCCAAATCATGAAGCCATGCCATACCAAGTACTACATTAGTATCCCCCATACTCACAACGTAAAAATCAGCCTTGAATTCATAGTTGTTGAGCCACATCAGAATATCTGATATTTTCTTGTCACATTTGAGGGTGTACCCATCAACCACCTTTACTCAAATACCCTCAAACTCCTCTATCTGTATACCACACCTCTCTACCAAACGTGCATCTATAAAGTTATTTGTTGCACCAGTGTCAAGTAGAGTAATAACTTTCTGACCAATTAGGAGCCCACGTAGCCTGAAAGATCCATCTCTCTAAAGACTAGTCAAATGTTCCTCTTGTAGTTTCTTTTCACCCTCACTTCCACTGTCATTTTCAGACCTTTCATCATCTGAATGGTCTGAATCAACTTGTTGGTCTAATAGATCAGATTGCTCTTCCCCTTCAAAAAACAATTCCATTTCGTTACTTTTTTCCTTAGGATGAAGAGGACATACATATTTTTCATCATAGGGGGCCTTGCACCAAAAACATAACTTTTTCTTGCGCAAATCATTCAAAGTTTCTTTGTCAAAAGGTGGTGCATTCTTCCTCTTTGAATCTGATTGTTCTTTCTTCTTATCAAAAGATCTGTTAGGCCTCGAATATGATGATGAAACTGAAGAGAACTTGTTTTGAGGTGCTGCAAGTTCCATACTGCGTGCCTTTCACATCACCTCCTGAAGATTAGGGGTATCAAATGCTTTGAACCAACCTCTCATAGGCTCATACAATTCCTCAATAAATAGAATGACAAGTCTCCTCTCGGATATACCTATCACCATAACTGATGTCTTCTAGAATTCACCAATGTAGGCATCTAGACTGCCTGACTGATTGAGCCTAGCTAGCTCTCTGAAATAGAGTTTTGGATCCTTATTGTCGAAACGCTCTATGATTCTATGAGTGAACTCCTGATAAGTGGTAACCATGTGGTGGCCAAGTGTATTCATGTTGTGATTCCACCAGTCATGCACTAAACCATCAAGATGTAGTGTAGCAAATTTGATGGCCTCATCCTCCTCCATGGGTCTCAAAGATAAATAATTATCTAACTCCTGAACCCAAGACCTCGCTGAACTCTTATAAGATCCATCAAAATAAGGAAAGATGATCTTGTTGACTACATGCTAAAGGTCTCTATTCACCTATGGTGGTGGTGGCTGGTACTGGGGAGCTCTACGCTCAACTCTACCTCCACCTCTAGGTCTATGTACATCCATGAACTCATGAAAAGATAAAGACTATCGGATCTTAGGAGCCAATGTTGAATACTCAGCAAAGTATCGGGTCACATTTTCCACTGACATACCCTGTGGTGTCTAAAACTCTGGCTGAGGAATGTGTTTCTCTATCTATTAAACTGGAGGGTCCTCTCTGGTAATAAAATTAGGTTGTCCAGGCCTACGATCAAGTACATTGAATGATGATTGTTGTTATATTGTACACTGCAGCTAATCTACTCCTATAATCCCACTCATCTGCCCTATCTGAAAGACATGCTAATGTGGAGTATACTATCTCATCATACCCATAAGTTGAGACATCATATCCATCATGTTGTCATGCCTTCTTCTGAACATCATCTCCGGACTCTCCCCTCTAGCATGTTCCTTCCTTGAATCTTGAGGAGTCTCTTTCAAGCTCTCTCTATCTGCCATGATTGTGGTAATATTGTTCTCACTACTGCTAGAACTAGATCGGTGTATGCCCAAAATTCCTGAAGGTATTTCCCATTTTGGAACTAGTGGACCTATCCAATCTTCTTTACCTGTTCCTCTACACGTAGTGTAAAATATAATGTCTCTACTCATGAAAAAGCATCTAAAAAGCATAGGATGGCAAGAAAATTGTGCTCTGATACCATTCTAAGAGACCTGGTATCTCTCAACTCCCGACTAATGCCAAAAATGCAATTTGCTTTGATGTTTTGCTGATTTTTGAAGGTTTTATTATTATTTTTATTTTTGCTTGAAAAGGGTTTATGTGATTTTGACATTATATTATGCTAAATCATATAGAAATTGCATGAATAATAAATATGAAGCAAATAACTACCATCGAAGGATGGCGAATGGCTTTATTATGTTTGTTGAATGATTACAAGGCTGAAACAATGACATGCAAACAAAAAGGCAACAATATTTTATTAAAAACCTGGTTTATTTGGAGCTTCCTATATGGAGTAAGAATGATGCAACTAGCTTGAATAATGTACTTCTCCCACTTTAAAATGAATGCCAAATCCTCCAAAGACCAAGGCATCACAGGCTATGAAGGCAGATGTTAAAAAGGCAACGAAATTTTCCTTGAATGAAAAGTATGGCCTTGCAACTATAAGGTACGACCCAAATACCAACAATTAATGCAGTCATATGACTGAGAAGAGGATGCTAGATGTAAAATAATGAATAGCCACTAAAAAGTATTTCTCTTTTGAATGAAATCGATCCAAACCCCTGATTTAAACTTCTCAATAAGCTCTAATATGACCTCTGAATGAAGTCACTCTGATGGAAAGCTTCAATTGATCTTTCACAACCTCGATATGCTTGATTCTAAAGACATAACGTTCTCCAAAATCTAAAGATGGTACGAATTTGCAGAAACCCTTGTTTCAAAAACTCCAATGTTCTTAAAGAGATAAAAACAAATTAGAATAATCAATCATAATGAGTTCCATTTGTCTTTGAAACATTAAATAATCTTCTCAAGAGGCTCGACCCCCAAAAAGCAACTTATAAGCATTTAATAATATTAATTTTGACCTTTTCAAGACTTAGGGAATATTAATCAATAAGTGGCATACTTTTCCTCTTGAGTAATAAATACTCATTAAATAATAATAATACCCCTTTATTATAAAGTCTTTTAATACTTTATAATAGTCCATTTGATTAATAAATCATTATTTTCCTTTATAATATAATGTCACAATAATAATTATTTAATTATCATTAAATGTTCAAATATCCTCTGTTTGCTCATCTAACTACCAAACTGGGTTGAAACTGAGAAAACCAACTGAGCCAGGTGCCCTACCCGAAATAGTAAACCCTGATGGCATGACTTACTATAAATAGTAAGTGCCTAAGTAACACTCTGTGAGCATCTACAAAGGCCCAAACCTAAATCAAATTGTGGAGTAATGTCCCAAAACTCTGGATAACTGCAATAAAAGACCCTCTAATCACATGTGTCAGCCTACGAGGGTCGAAATGATAGGCTAACCCCTCAATCACCTAAATTGTCTAGGAAGGGGACATTACAAGACCTTAGTTACAATAATTAAATGTGATATCCTTTAAGATACATCAACATCTAAAATATTTTTGTGAAGAGAAAATTATGAAAGTGACAAGAGATACGTATATGTACTTATTTTAAAGTCAACAAGTCCAAACTTAAAAATTATGTTGGCACTCTCAAGGATATTTGTTATGACTGTAAATGTAAGGAACATCAAGTAGGAGATCCTTATGAAACCAAATATAGAATCAATTAATTATAACAAATTCATTTACAACAAAAGAATTAAGAAAAAATAAAAAGGGAAAATAAAGAGAAAATGAAGCACTCTTCATTGCTTCCTAATACCCCTCTAGCAAGAAACCAACTTATAACTCTTGTACTCCACCAATAAATAAAGAATAACACAATTTCATTCCTTCATATGTACCAAAGCAAGGATGATTTCCTCCTTATGCTCCAAAGAAGAATAATAAAGAAACTTTTAAAAATCCCAATGCCACCTCTTTTAAAGGTGCTACTTTCATATGGGTTCCAAAGAAAAAGTAGAATATTCAAAAATAACAATTGAATCTAACCCCACAAGTACAATAACAATATTACAAAGGGTATTTCTCCTATTCTACATATATCAAGCACATTCAATGACATCATACCATGACAACATTCAAAACATTAAAGGTGGTTTCAAACCACATAAATAGTGACAGAAATCTATTAGATGGATTGCCAAATAGTATTATTGGTTAAGATTTAAAGCTTCTATTCTCTATTACATGTCTATTTTGATTGTCTCCCCCATTTGGGAGGCATATCTTTTGGCATTTTTCACTACCCTAATATATCAATAAAAATATTCAATATTTTATATAGGAGTGTAATTATAATGATTATATTTAGCATTTTTATCACATGTTACTAACATAATATTTCTCATGATGATTGCAATATTTTTAATATATTCCACATGATCTAAATGATTATTATTACATTTCAGAGTCAAGTTTTTTCACATTTGAAAATGATATTGGACATTCCCAATGACATTCTTTATAACTATAAGAGTAAGGAACATTAAATAGTTATTTCTTGCGAACAAAAAGATAGAATTTATTGATTATACCAAATGAATCTATGACAAAGAACCAATAAAAATTAAATAAAAAGGAAAAATAAAGCTCGCTATGAAGCCCTCTTCATTTCCTCCTAGAATGCTCCTAAGCACGAAAACCAATTTGTAACCCTTGTTCTCCACTAATAAAGAAAGAGAGATAATTTCATTCCTCCATACATTTCAAAACAAGGAAGATTTCATCTTTATGCTCCAAAGAAGAATAAGAAATAAAATTTCAATAATCACAATGTCACCTTATTTGAAGACACTACTTCCACATGGGTTCCAAAAAAGTCAGAATATTCAAAAGCTAATTAATCATTCTACATTTATGAAATCATTTAATTTAATTAATAATATTGAATCCCACTGATCCCTAAAATACTATCCATTCATTTGTTCTAGAAAATCCCAACCCTCCACATTAAACATGTGATCTATCATGCACATGTGTGAGAGGAAACTGGTCATGTCTCTCTTCCCCATGTGATCTCTCACATATTTGAGAGAAGTCACATGTCTCATTACCTTATCCCCATGTGACCTCTAACAAATGTGAGAGGAGTAAAATATTCTATTCCACTTCCCTATGTGTTCTCACACATGTTTAAGAATAAACTTGTCACAATCCTTATTCTCTATGTGTTTTCATGCATGTGCAAGAGTACACTTATCAAAATACCTATTTCTTATGTGTCCTCACACATGTGTGAGAGGACACTTACTATAAGCTCTCTTTCTCATAGTCTTTCTCACACATGTGCGAGAGGACTCAATCTCATCCCTTAGATCTAGTAAATCCAATACTAGCCATTCAAATCTCTTTTATCTTCTTCCTCGATAAGTGCACAAATCACATGGTTTCATTTGGAGGATTTTCATTCCATGTAACATCTCAAACATTCATATCCTTTGATCATCAAATCAAATCCTAACCTTGATCCTCCATCCTCAACTTCTATAAATAAAACCATCTTAAATCCATTTGAATAAATCACTCCATTCCAAAATCATATTGTCAAATTCAAGAGCAACAATATACCATCAACTTATCTAAGAGCACATCAAAAAAATTATTGGGGGTTCATTGAAGATTTCTCAAGTTATTGGGTGCTTCATCCTCTTTATCAAGATCAAACAAAGATATATGCATAGGCAAGCTATAAAGGTTCTTGTTTGTTGCATTTGAATCTTGCTTCTCATATATGGACAAATTAAAACAAAAGATATATCACTTTTAACATTGGAGATAAAGTATTATGAGAGCACAACTTAAAAGGGAATATTAAAATAATAGATATATAGCCCCCCTTGGAATTCTTGAACAAATAATACTAGTGACCTACAAACTTGTTGTACCATCACACTTATTTAGAATACTTGATTCCTTCTATGTGTAGGTTGGAAAAGTATCACCCTAACCTAAATCATGTGATTAACTAGTGTTTCTTGCAAATGGATGTAGATGTCAAGCTTTAGGTAGAACCAACACAAATATCGGATTGGTACATAGTTTGGCTTTGACACTATAGTATTGTACTCAAGTTAGGATGCTTTGGGACTACTATATGACTAATTTGGAAACATGTGAAGAAACCCAAGAAATACAACTTCTATACCCATTGTTACTTCTAAATTACAAAGTTTTAAGAGGGAACTCCCTGAGAGGGGGAAAAATGTAATGCCCTAATGTTCTTTTCTTTTATATATCTAAATTAGTATTAGGATATAATTCTTAGAGCCTTGTGAATTATGACCCTAAATGCCATAAACTAAATTAATTTTAAGGTTAGTGGATTATGATAAACTATTTTATTAACTATATCACCTTTAATAATCATATCTTATAACATAAGTAGTTTATATTAGGCATTATTTTGATTAAGGAACTTTGATTCTAAAATTGCTTAGTATAACTTTAAATGATTATTTTTTGACTAACCCATATGCAAGATAAGACACACATGATAATAGTAATAAAACATGAACCAAACTTTAATTCAAGATCTCAAACCAATGAATTTAAATTTTTTTAAAGTTATTGTTTAGATTTCTATAAATTTAAAATTTGATTAGATATGTGTCATCCCTTGGAGGGACTAATAGTTTTTTTAAAATTATTTAATTATGATTTTGTAATGCTAGTTGTATATTTGTGAAGGGAATCCTTATCACTAGTGTCCTAAGATTCCAATATAATGCAACTGTGTTCATGTGTGTGTAGTGTGTAATGTCACAAATTCAAAGAATTGACTTAGATCCTTCATATTGTTTCCTACATTAGAACTAAGATAAGATATCAATCATTAACATATAAATTAATAGTTTAGGGAACCCATCAAATCCTCATTGTTAAAGAATACTCCTATGTCATGTTTAGGTTCAAAGAGCTTCTTAATGAGCTTATTTTTTAGAATACATTAGACCCTTTGTATATTTATTCCCTTCAAAAAATGTTGGTTGAGCCCCTAATACTACTCAGGTTTCAATTAATATCATTTTTTTAACTTGTTTGGCCTCAAATTAGAAGATGGTATGCCCCTATGATGATATTTTATAATATATAAGTTCTCTATTGGTGTTTTCTATAATTGTATTGTGTAAATTTGGCAAAGAGAATGACCGTCATTGATCTTGTTTTGATCCAATGGCTTGCATATTTGTAGTCATTATCAAAAAACATTAGTATCCCTAGAGTGAATTAGTCCTCTAATATTCAGTTCATCCTATAGTTCACATTACTCCTAAGAAACCCCATAAAATTTCTCAAGGCCCTCATGCACCATTGGATGAAACCTAATTTTATGTTCTCAAGTATGGAGATGTTAGCAATGATTACATCTAATTACCATATTGCATACTCTTGCTACCAATAAGGATTGTTTAAGATTTTTCCTTCAAGTGATGTACCAATTATTTGCTGAATGATCTAATATTATGTGTACTCATATACTTGGCTTCATAGAGAATGTCAAAATAACATTATTTTATTAGTTGATAGTATTACACATCAACTACAATTGGTCCTCTATCTTATGCCTTATTGAGTTAGCTTGCCTAATGAATCATGACATTGAAAATAAATATTACAACCTCTCTTACACTAGGTGTTATCAAAGCTTCCAAGCTCTTATAGATGCACCATTGGCTAGTTCATAGCCATGACTTTTTGTGGTGGGCCCCCTTCCATATAGGATTGTAGGAAGCTTGTGCTATTGGTTATTGTTCAAAGTAAAATTGATTGTTGATCCTTGATCATTAAATTGTATATAGCCTACATAAATTTGTTTGAGTGTTGGGTCAAAATCCTTTCAAGGTGGAACATATGAGATTGTTTTCTTTAAGGAAAAGTGATTTTTTTTATAATTATGAGTGAAAATATCTATTATTGAGATAGATAGTTTGAGGACAATCGCATGCTTAAGGGGCAAGCTCTCTTTGTGCCAAATAAAGATTACATCAACCATTCATCTCTCCTCCCATAAACTCCCCTTGGTTTTACAATTAAATTCATTTTCCTCTAACTTCATCATGAACATTTAGTCATAACCATCTAGCATTATTGATGATTAATAAATAGTATTAGTTTCAAACAAACACTAAAACCACCCATGTGTTCTTGAGCTCATGACTATTCTCACTAAATAAGACTAGAATGTTACCTGTGAGAAGCTTATAATGACCTATTAAAAGAAGTTACTATACTATCAATCCATACTTTCCTAATTATAGATAAATTTATTGGGATTAAGTAAATAAACAAAAGAAATAGGTCTATTTTTCTAGTGGCTTGGAAGGGATATATGACATGTCATCAATCTAGAAGATGGTTGCTAGGAGTCTTCCCTCTATTGGGCCTTCATCAACCTTGTCCATGTGCATAGATTGATCTTCCTTCTTCCACACACATGCTAAAGTTTACTCACAAAATTTGATGACTTGTAAGATTTCGCATTCCAACCATAAGCCCTTAAATCAATAGGAAAATGAATATCGCTATATCAAGTGCTAATCTGGCTAATGTAAGCCAATTGTCTACATGGGCTGTTGCAACTACAACATTTGACAAAATTCCTCTTTCCTTTATACTGTAATGGATGTGGACGCCCCGTTCTAAAGCTCCGATTTTTCCATAGGCAGGTGGGATGTTGTCAAAGATTGGAGAGTTTGGCTTTACACCTGCCCATTACATTTGATTGAAGTTTCTAAATTCTTTTGAACAAAAAAAAATTGTGAATATCCTGCAAATCCCCATTTCATTATGATTTGATGGATTCCCAATACCCTGTTCAGAAGCTCCCATTGTCCTCGTGGTAGAAAATATTTGCATAAACAAATGCCAGTGAAGCACCCTTCTGCAGAAAAAATAGCCACAACTTGGAAGCCCTGTTCCGAGTGGCTGGATTTTTTTGTCATGGTCGAGAAGCATAAACATGTACGCAGAATAAAGATAAAAAATACAATTATAAAGGTTAATATCAAATGCTTACGGGTATCCACCGTGCTTTCAAGTGGGAACAATTTGAATTTTGAGTCATTAACGACGACTATTGTGTAAACGGAAGGGACGACGAAAGTAATGGGTCCGCCCAAGCCCAGCCGCTAGTCAGAGTGCAAAGAGGAAAAATGAAAGAAAAAAAATGAATACATTAAAAATGGGAAAATTGAGTCTTCTCTAATTTCATAGAAAAATTCAGTTCATCATAGAAATACACATAATAATTAGAATTGTACCCTAACCCCTGGTTCTCGTCTCTCATAATAAAGTATATATGGGGACACCTCCAAATGTCAAGAAACTTCAAATGAAGTTTCTTAGCATCTATATGTCTCCACCCTAACCCTTGATACTCATCTCACTTATCAAAAACACATCCCCATCTTAGAGAAACATATGGGGACATCAATAAACTTCAAATGAAATCTCTAGCTGTCTCTATACATCCCTTGGAAGCATATTCCTTGAAAAGGGAAATTTCCCATAGACATACATTTCTTATATAATCGTATAATTTATATCGGTTCTATCCTTCAAGTGTTGATACATTGTTGACAAGAACTGAAAGAACTACAGAAATTAACAATGTAATTTTCATTTTTTACACTAAAAATTATGAGATTTTTTAAAACAGAAAACTTTCTTATCTAAGTACAAAAAGGTTAAGGTACTAGTACGAAGAGAAACAATTAAATGGTTTAAAATGTCTATAAGCACTAAAGTTTTATCAATTGATTGAAAATGGGAATGAGGGGTGCCCCATAATAGTAGCTTGTGCTAATAACTTTTAGTATGTATGTATCCTAAAGTTTAAACACCAATACATGCACACATCCATCTCCAGGGACCCCCAAAGTGATTAAAGTTAAAAACTTAAAAGCAGTGTCCCCGCCATCTCCAAGATGGCCATGCAGTGGAGGGAACATGCCTGGGGATGTTCACCTCTTGGGAGAAAAACAAAGAAAAACTCATATTTTGAATTGCTGTTAATCTCTGTAAATTTTCTTTTCACAAATTTTTTGTGAGTTCCTAAATCCTCTTTACTATTTCCTAGGAAGAAGGTGAAATAAAAACAGAAAATAAAATGAATTGCAAATTTCAAATTCAGTTGTTCAGTGTTTACTCTTAATTTGGTTAAAGTATTGATTGCATATAAAAATAAAAAATAGCAGTACATACCGAATAGAGTAACAAGAGATAACACAATAGAAGTTTTATTCATTACCAGAACAAAATCAAATGCATTCCCTATCTTACTACTATTCAATATAAAGGAAACCAATGGCTGCCTGTCAGAATAAAGCCATTGATAAGTGTTACAAATAAACACAAACAAATAACCCATAACTGACAAGTGAACTAACAAAATAGTCAGCTCTAACAAAACATAACAAGTTAATTTATACGAACTACATCATTCCCCCCTTTAAAGAAAAGTTCGATTCCAAGCCAACAAGCAGAGAACAAAACAGAGTCAGAACACATATTATCAGGAAAAAAATTCCATAGTTTCGGAGACACTAAGGAAGAGGGAACAGCAGATTCATAAACTCAACGTTCCACCATATAGAATTGACAGAGATCCTTGGAAGGCTGATCTTCTAGTCCACCCAGACTGACAATACTATGCAGAATGTGCAGAGAGTTAAGGCGTATGGTGAACGTATCCACCAATGACATTAATATTTGATGAATTAATTTGTATGGTTGAGTCAGTTATATTCCCTTTCAGATCTTTTGTTTTCAGAACCCTCTACCATGCTAGCTGAACAACCTGTTGTAATATGATTCACAGGCACAAATTTCAAAATCCCATTGAGCTGAATGGCCTTTGGAGTTTTCATCTTATCTTTGCCACCAAGACTTCCTAGAGGATGAATCTGAATGTTGGGGATATTTACATGACCACCATTGACTTGCTCATTTTCAAACCTTGAATTCACATGCCCAGATCCAAGACTAGGCATATCGCTGGATGTAGACACCGCTACAACATTTATCAACCTGTTTTCAATTCTTCTATGCATAGATCACACCTGCACCAGCTTGACGTTGAATCTCTTTCCCAACTCCCTCCATTCAGTTGTGGACATCATAGAGATGGCATAAACCTACACAGGCACATTAACATCTCATTTCTATCAACATGTAAGGTGGAATAATTGCTCAGTACATTGAGGAAGCAGCAGACCCTAAAAAAGAATTATTTCTAGCAAACCATACATATGTATAAGGCACCAAAGGGCATATGACAGAATACTGAACAAGCTATGTTCGACATCAAGAATTGATGGAGGAGCATTGGAAGGATTTGCAGACATTTCTAGGCTTCAACTTAAGGGGATAGTACTCCAAGGTACCATATTGCATTTGAAAACTCTACACTTTCCCATGTTGACCGTACAGTACAGGAAAACAGTCCTAGCAATATTGGAGGCAGGGCAAACTTGGGATGCCTGTATGGTAGGAAATGAATAGCATCTGGGTGTACAACAGGTATAAGACCACCTGAAACCTTATTTTGATTATATGGGAAATTCATTGTTGCAACCTTGCCATACAGTGGAAAATTTGTAAGCATGTACTGTGAATTATTTATAATTTTGTTCTTTTCTACCCATTCTACAGTCACTTCATTTTTATTTTTTTATTCATTCATGTGGGGACCCATAGTATATTTCGCTTGCGAATTTCATTAATTTTCCGTATGTGTTGACTTATCCAATATAGATAGGGGATCTTGTATAACTTTTGTCAACACACAAATGAACTGGCTTGAGATAAAAAAAAATTATAGCCTAGAAATTGTTGCTCATACCGTTGCCCATTCCAATTATTTCTGCTAGCTTGGTTGAGCCTGCATAATCAAACATTGGATGAAAAATTGTTAACTAAGAACCCATGTACATTGTCTAACACACTTGAACCGTTCAAATTTTTTGAATCATTCTCTTGTTGTCCTGAAGTTTACATAATTCTTTTATGTACTTCTTGTCATCTCCTCGAACAAATTCATTGATCTCTATGGCTTCAACAAAATTGCATTTTGACTAAAATACTTCATAGTCCTCACTCCTCTGCTTGCAAATGGAACAGTCCATTGAGGGAACTTGTTTCCTCTTCCCAACATTGATTTGTTTCTAGGATTTCTTCACATTTGGCTGCATGGGGTCTTGATCAATGCTTATTTGTCCGCTCATCTCCAAAGTTGAAATCTAATAAATCTAAGGAAGCTACTTCCTCACTCACTACCTAATTTTTCAATCAATTATATATTTTTGGCCTTTGTTTCAATGGAGTTTGCATTAATTTTCAAGTTGTGGTCAGCTTTGGTTACTACCAACATACCCTAACATTACATTGCATCGTATGCCTTCTTGTGTAATGAGATGATAACAAAGTTAAGTAGAAATGATTGAGTTCCAATGATTGAGTTATTTCTCACACACTTCCTAATTCTTTAGAACAATTATATATTTCCAACCGTAATTTTTCAACGGAGGTTACATTCTTTTTCCAATTGTGTTTGGCTTTGGCCAGTATCAATCAACCTGACCCAACAATAAATCACATTCCTTCTTGCATAATAAGATGGCAATGAAATTAAACAAAAATACTTGCGTTCCAATGATTATCTTTCGCCTCATGAGAACTCCAATCACTTCTATCCCTTGTCGGTCCACTCCTACCACCTAGAAAGTTGGTGACTAGATAATCAGCTTGTCCAAGCTTTGCCAAGTATCTCCTAGAAGTACATTCATGCTAGACCCATTGTCAATAATTGTATTTTTCAAGTTCTTTTTGAAAATATCAATATGTACCACTCCAAGTTTCCTTGCCAAATTCACCATAAGCTGCATAGGATCAATCACATGATATTCCAACAATGGAGGTTCAATTATTAGGACTTCATTCTTTCCAATTCCAAATTCTAAATGCAAAGTAGCATGAACCACCTCATCCTTCTCAGTTATAGTATTAGTTATAGCATTTAAGTTCGAGGATATTTTGTAATAATCCTCTTGTTTAATTAGTATGGTAGTTTGAAGTACTTACCTTGCAATAATTTTATTTGATTTCAATATATTAGTTTCCATACTTGCATTTGCATTTGAGTAGTAATATTCATTGTCCATAGTATGCTCCGGCTTGATTCTTTCTTCGCAAAATCTTTTGTTTTATAGAGGGATCCAAAGAAACAATTTTCTTTGCTTGGGCTTGAGTAATGACCAATACTTCATTATTTCTCTCTACATCAATCATATTGACACTTTCCTTCACTTCGGACATCCAACATCATCATTGTCTCCAATTTCACACCATTTATGAAGTTATTTCACACTACCCTAATGTATCTTGGACAATCCCATGCAAATTGACCCAATTCACTACACTCTAGACATTGTATGGTAGGCTGAGATCAAGAGTTAGATATTTATTAAATTATTTTTAAATGTTTATTTGCAAATTTGTATAAATAGCTGACTAATACTAGTCAAATTAGGATTTCACCTTTTTACTATCCTCTACTTTTGTGCTTCATACAATCTTAAGTAAGAAAAAACAAAAGTGAAATTTTTGTTTGGAAAAGGTTGAAGGACAAGGACAAGGATTCATATTTGTGAGTATCCTTTTCTTTTGGGTTTTGTACAACTTGAAGAAAAATAAAAAGAAAATCCTCATGTCTTGAGCTCTTGCATAATAACATATATATGGTTTAGAAATTTAAACCATAAATTTCATTTCATGCAATGTCATTGAGTTCTCACAACACAAGTAACAAAGAGTGACAAAAAGAGCCTATGGAGGTCAAATTTGACACTCTGGGTATAGATGTGGGTGGCGGGATGAGGCAGCTAGTTCTATTGGGAGTGCACATTTTAATTACCCTTAATTTTGCAAAGGGTCCCTTCGATAAGAAGTCCCATTTGAAACAATTTGCAACCAAACTACAAGCAAAACTTAAGACAACAAAGGGGAACTAAGTTGTAGAAGTTTCACTTTCGTCAACTTGAATTTCAAAGCAACACTACAAAGGTATAGAGGTATGTGGCAAGTTGTCACTCAAACAAAAGGTTGCAATAAAATAAATTGTGGGGTTGTGGTGAATAAAAAACACCTACAAGTGCTACTATGCACTGAGGGGTCCTACACGTACTAGTATTAGAACTTTCCAAGAACCACAACTTTCTACTTTTCTACCTAATTCAAAGACAACCGAACCTAAGGGGAAACATAGAGTGACTAGTGATGCTCCAAACATAGCAGAAAAAATATTCAATGTGCAAATTAAGAATGAAATAGATGATGTCATTAGCATTTTCTTATTTTCCAATGGCATTCCACTCCATGTGGCTCATTCTCCTTATTATAATTAAGGAGTTGCAAATATAATAAGAATAAGATCATCATATGTGCCACCAAGGGAGACATAATTGAGCACAACAATCTTGGATAAGAACTATTCCAAGTTGAATATCTAATGGAGAAAATAAAGGTTACCTAGGTCACTACTAATGCAACATAGTCATGGATAGGTGGATGAACATTAGGCATTGTCCACTCGTCAACATCGTAGTCACATGTATAGAAGGCCCTTACTTCCTTAGGGTTGTTGATTGTTCAGGGCACCACAAGGATGTAAATTATCAAATCCAAATTCTTAGAGATGTTATTGAGGAAGTTGGGTAACAAAATGTAGTGCAAGTAGTCTCAAATGTGGCATGTGTATGCAAAAATGCAAGTTTGATTGAGGCAGCTTACAAACTTATTTGGTAGACTCCTTGTTGAGTGCATGCCATGAATAATGCACTCAAGGGCATGAGAGAAATTGGTTAGATGAAACATATTGTTAATGATGCTAGAGACATGCATATGTTTATTTTTCAACTAACACACTTCACATGCACTATTTAAGAGCTTCTCCAAGCAGGAATTTTTGAAACCTATAATAACTAAATAAGCATTATACTTCATTCTCTTGGAGAGTATGCTTGAGTTGAAAGAGTTGATGCAACTAATGCTCATAACAATAGAGTGGAATTGGTGACCCAATTCAAAGTTGAAGCAAGAGAAGAGGGTGAAGGAGGTGATGAAGAGTGAACTGTTTTGGGCTAATGTGAAATACATTGTCTCTATCATTAATCCTCACAGTCATCAAATATGGGGATGGAGATGCACCTAGGCTTGGAAAATTGCATGAGTGCATTAACAGTATGTAATTATATCCTTAACCTACTCAACCAATCAATCACCAAAGGTGGGAGAAGTTCAAAACTCCCTTGCACATGACTACCTATGCATTGAACCTAAAGTGGTATATGCAAAGACCTAGTATAATTTCCCCCATGGAGGATGTTGGAGTGAAGACAATCTTCATGAAGGTTATTCAAAAGGTGTACAATGTCAAGAATATGGCCACCATTTGTACTAAGCATACAAAATTTTATGCTCTTAGAGAATATCAAGAAAAAGGCCAAGATAGATAAGAGACTCTGACATGAGGGGACCCAATTTTATGGTGTACTATGCACGGGCCTTGATCTTGGACAATAATTCAAGCCATTCATCTATTGTCCCAAGTTTTTTTTTTCTATTACGAGGAAAAAATTTACCTCTAAGAGAGGAGAGAAGCTTGTAACCATATGTAGTACCTTGTGTCTCACTAATCACAACCTACTTACATACAAGGAGAGTTGAATAGTCCAATGGGATGTAAAGCCGAAGAAGCCAACATAGGTTGATGATAATGCAACACAAATAAGATTGATTGGTATTAGTTTGGAGGAGCTCCATCTCAAGGAGTGCAATAGTTTTGAGTGGTAAGAAGTTTGCAATGGACTTTGAGGATGATTTCCATCGGCCAATTGTCTTTGAAATGTAATCAACACTGTGAATATGATATATTGATATCTCATATTCAACATTTTCATTATACAATGCAATGTGTTTAGTACTTTAAAGTTTCATTTACTATTCCTTATACATTATAATTTTTTTATAAATAATTTTCAAGTACTATGCATATTTTCAACACCATCCCCCCATTGTCTCCAAATCTAGGCCCTTGGTCCCCTTGTCCCCCAATTCCAAGACTCCATGGAACTATATTTCATTGTCTTTGAAATGTAATCAGCACTGTGAATATGATATATTGATATTTCATATTCAACATTTTCATGATACAATGCAATGTGTTTAGTATGTTAAAGTTTCATTTACTATTCCTTATACATTTTTTTACAAATAATTTTCAAGTACTATTGTAATGTCCCCTTCTCAATTGTGATCGATTCAGTTGACCGATGGCCTATTCCGAAGACCTGTAGGCTACTTTGAAGGAAAAATTAGGGTTTCCTATTTTTGAGGAGGTTGTTGTTTGAAGATTGAAGATTGGATTGCAGATTCTTTCTGGGTTTTCAGAAAGCTTCGCGGTGGTATAATTTGTTTGGTGATTTAAGCAACTTCATGAATTTACTATTTTTAGTAAAATCTATTTCTGGCAGTGGTCTTGTTGGTTACAGTGCGGTTGGCTCTCTTCTAAAGCCAGTTCAGTTGGTATTGGGATTTTTGGCCTTTTGGTGCATTTTTTATGGAGAGATAAGTTATTTTCATATATTAATGTTATATTTTAATATTATAACCCCCCCCCCCTTGGCCTAGCATTATAACTTTATGTTGTTTTAAAAAGGGGGACTTTATGGGTGAATGCCTCATCAAGAGATAAATTAAATTTTTAAGGCCAAATAAAGGGTTGGAGAAGTGGGATGCCTACTTGAGGGAAAGATTAAATTTTATAAAAGTGAAATATTGTCTTATGAGAAAAGGATGCCACCTTTGGAGGGAAAAGAGTTGAAATCAAATTTGAAATTTGGGCACCCTTCTTGAAGCTTCTAGAAGATTCTCCTCAAGTCTTTTTATGCAAGCCTCAGCTCTTCATTTTTCCATCTCTTGTCTACCATACTATTATGCTGTTGGAATGACTTCAAGCAAGCTTCAAGGGAAGCGTACCTCCTAGCACTTGGCTCAGCTTCTTGCTTGAAATATAGCAACTAGTTGAGAGTTAGATTGTAGTTGAGTGAATTTTTTGGTGAGATTTTGCATTGTAGTGGTTTTCTTGAATTTGTAAATCAGTTTCAAGGATGTTAGTGAAGTTTTCTGAGTTGCTAGTTCATGTAGCTGATTGTAAGTTTTCTTCATATATTCCAAAATAAAAATAGTATCATTTTGTGTATTGTCTCATTGTGTGTCATTGATAGGGGAGCCCCTTTTGACTAACTTGAAGATTTTATTATCAAACTTTGAATTTTATATCAGCAAATCACCCTCCTTGAAGGGCCGTACCATTTGGGGCTCATTGGGATTTATGCAAAAAATAAAGGAAGCTGGTATTGGGTGGTTTTATGGTCATGTCTTGGGCACCATCATCTAGGAGGAGTAATGCATTCAGTTTTATATGTTTTGGGTGAGTATAGAGTGATTTTTGAGAATTTTAGTGCAATCTAGGGTTGTTGGTTATCATATTTTAGTTGTTGGTCTGACATATCAGAATTAAGAAAATTTTCCTTTGGGTTGGTATTGAGCATTGGAAGCCATATTTGGTATTTGAAAGACATTTTATTCAGTTGCAGCTTGATAATCTCTTTAATACAGTGTGCTTGCAGGATATTACTTTCATTGTAAGGTTGTTCAGTAGTACTGCCAACCATTTATCTATCTTGCTAAGTCATTGTAATTTGTTAGTTGCAACCTAGGGATCCTCTGACCATATGATTGCCATCCTTGGCACATTCTTGGTTAGAGTTACTTTCAAACAACAGTTCATAGGGATCCTCTGACCATATGCTTGCCATCTCTCAGCGCATTCTTGGTTAGAGTTACTTTTAGCTCAACATGCATAAGATCCTCTGACCATATGCTCATCTCTCCTAGACGTATTCTTGGTTAGAGTTCCTTCCATTCTGCATTATGTTAGATCCTCTGACCATATGTTCGTCCATCTTAGGAACATTCTTGGTTAGATTTATTTTCGCATCATTTTGGTTTTCAAGCTAACCTTAACGGGCGCGTGTTACTTTGTAATTACATTTGGAAAACAAAACAAAAAAATTGGTTTGGTTCATTATAGTGGTATCAGAGCCATGATCCTACCAACCTGTGCCTACAGTGATTGTAGATATTACACCAAAAGTTAGGCTAGAAAGCAACAGTCACAGTTTCCGCCAGTGCCAGAAGCAGATACTTTTTTAGAGGCTTTGAGAGAAACAAGGAAAGCAGTAGATACTGGTGAAGCAGTTGAGAAAATGTCAGACAGTCATAGATGGACCATGGAAGAGAAAGAGGAAAGAATGGAAAAAAAAATTTGAAGGAATGATTGATATGATGTCCCATTTGCTTGCACGAATGGACCAGGAAGTTGCTCAAAATCATACTTCTAATCAAAACCATGCTATAGGAGAAAACAGTGGAGTCAATGGGAACAATGGCAATGGAGGGAATAGAACTATCGGTTAGTACGAGGCCACCTCTAGAGGATCGGCTTCTAGGCCACTTTTCCCACATTCACTCAAAGGAAGAACCACAAGTTGAGGCCACTCCTAATCTTGCAAATGATGCAAGACAGGCCTACATGGAGTATGTTACCTTACCCCCTGATCTTAGAGACCATTGGTCCTTTGATCAATTCATGAACCATAGGAGTAGAAGAAATGGTGGAAGAGTTGATAACCATGCTCATATGGCTCCTAGAACTGATTATTAGAAAGCCCTTGGGAAGGTGTCATTGGATCACTTTGATGGAAGTGATAAATGTTCAGCAAGGTCATGGGTTCATTAGCTAGACAGCTACCTCTCACTTTGTCCCATGCCAGAAGAAGATTCCATCAAGTTTACAACACTGCATTTGGATGGAGTTGCCCATGAGTGGTGGCACCATGGTTTGGTCACACTTGGCCACAACCTCATTTGAACCTATGATGAATTCACCAATAAGTTGATTGATAGGTTCGACACTAAGGATCCTGAAGTGAAATTTCATGAGCTTGCACAATTGAAGCAGCATGGCTCCTTGGATGCTTACATAGCTGATTTTCAAAGGATTTTTGTGATGGTGCCCAACATCATTGAAAGAAAGTTGGTAGTATTGTTCTCTAAAGGATTGGTTGAACCTTTGAAAGGGTGGGTTAAGGCTTTCAATCCACCAAGTCTCGAAGAAGCAATCAAAAAATTTTGAAGTATGGAGTTATCAACCCCTAGGCCAAAATTTCCACCAAAGCCCTTTGCCCACAAGAAGGATAAGAAGCATTTTTCAAATCAGCACAAGAAGTTTCCACCCAAGTTGACTGATGAGCAACATGAACAGCTTAGAAAAGAGGGAAATTATTATACATGTTTGGAGACTTGGATTAAGGGTCATAGATGCCCTGGAAGAGGGAATTCTAACCAAATGGGGGCTTATTTTGACTATGGGTTAGAATCTAATATTTATAATCAACAGTCTTATTTTGGGGACAGCTAGGAAGAGAGAGCTGAGTCTGATCATGAGCAAGGAGTTGAGGGCCCTATTGCCCAACTCTCTAGTTTTTAAAAGAACGAGTGTTTCAAGGTTTGTGGTGGGATTGAAGGTCACCGTATTGTTGCCTTAATTGATACTGGGGAAACACATAACTTCATTGATGAAGGTGTGGTTGCAAAGAGAGGTCTCAAAACAGAAGAATTTGAAGGTTTCAAAGTCATGGTGGTTGATGGGTTTCATATTTCTTGCAACCAAAGAGTTCCTAACATGTCTATACAGTTAGCCAACTATGAATTCAAAGATGACTTCTATGTAGTTACTATTGGTGACATGGATGTTGTACTTGGTATTCAATGGTTACGCTCACTTGGTGAAATCTCTCTCAATCTACAAACAATGGAGCTCAAGTTCCAATATGATGGAAAGAAGGTAGTGCTAAGAGGAATGTCCAATGGTGGTCCTCGAATTATTTCATTCAAAAGAATGGAGAGGTTGATTCAACACAATCAAGTTGAGTGGGTTGCAAAATGTGTGGTTCTTCCAGCTACTCCGGTTAAAACAAAGAGGGATTATCCTCTAGATATCCAGTCGATACTCACCAAGAAGAGTAAGTGTTTGTTGATCTACCTCTTGGGCCGCCTCCTGAAATGGGAGCTGAGAATTTCATTGAACTCAAGGAAGGGGCCAATCCTGTCATCACAACACCATATCAGTATCCTAAAAAGCAGAAGGAAGAAATAAAAAAAACATAAAAGAACTCTTGGAGATGGGCTTCATTCATCCAAGCAAGAGTCCCTTCACTTCAGCAGTAGTTCTTGTGAAGAAGAAGGATGGCACCATTGGCATGTGTGTGGATTATCGTGCCTTGAATCAAAGCACAATCAAAAATTAGTACCCTATTCCCTGGATAGATGAGCTCATTAATGAGCTACATGGTGCCAAGTTCTTTTCAAAAATTGATTCGAGGTCGGGTTACTATTAAATTTAAATGCGAGAGTCAGATGTTGAGAAGACGACATTCAAATGCCACTATGGTCATTTCGACTTTTTAGTCATGCCTTTTGGGTTGACTAATGCTCCAGCCACCTTCTAGTCTTGTATGAATAGATTTTTTCAGAAACAGTTGAGAAAGTTTGTGTTGATCTTTTTTGATGATATCCTCATCTTCAGCAAGACGTGGGGAGAACATCTCAAGCACTTGGAGGAAGTGCTTAGCATCCTAGAGTCAGAAAGTTTTTTTGCAAAAGAGTCCAAATGTGAATTTGGAATGAAGGAGTTGCTCTACCTTGGTCACATAATCAGTGCTGATGGGGTGAACGTTGATCCTGAAAAGATCAAGGTGATAGTTGATTGGACACCTCCAGAGAACTTGACTCATTTGAAAGGTTTTTTGGGTCTTTGTGGCTTTTACAGAAGATTTGTGAAGGGCTACTCTCAAAGTGTTGCTCCTCTTACTAACCTCACTAAAAAGGGGTCTTTCTTTTGGTCAGAAAAGGCTCAAAGTGTTTTTGATAAGTTCAAGAAAATCATGAGTTCTTGTCCAGTGTTGGCCATACTGGATTTCTCCAAGCCTTTTAAGTTATAGTGTGATGCATCCAGAGAAGGTGTTGGGGTTGTTTTGATGCAATATAAGCATCTGATTGTGTTTGAAAGTAGGAAACTAAGGGGTGTTGAAAGGACCTACTCCATCTATGAAAAGGAAATGCTTGCAATCATGCATGGATTAGCTAAGTTCAGACAATATCTGGTGGGGAGCAAGTTTGTGGTCAAGACTGATCACAATAGTCTCAAGCACTTCATACATCAAAAGGATTTGAATGCAAGACAACAAAAGTGGGTGAGTAAGCTTCAAGCTTACGATTTTGACATTGAGTATGTCAAAGGGAAAAACAACATTGTGGCAGATGCTCTATCTAGGAGGCCTCATTTGAGCTCATTGTGTGAGCTTACTACTGATTGGAAGGAGATGTTGCTTGTTGATTATGCCAAAAATCAGTTTGCAACTAGCATCATTGAAGGTACTTTCCATGACGAAAGGTAGAAAGTGGTTGATGGTTTGATACACTACAAGGGAAGGATCTTTCTGGTGGACGATTATAAGCTCAAAAAGAATATTTTGATGACTTTCCATGACATCCCACTTGCTAGTCATCAAGGTTACTTCAAGACATATAGGCAGATTCAGGAGAGGTTTTCTTGGAAGGGGTTGAAAGAGGAATTCCAACACTACATCAAGGAGTGTCCCACTTGTCAGATGAACAAAAATGAGCATTCTCTTCTAGCTGGTCTATTGCAAAATCTTCCCATTCCCAACCAAAAATGGGAAAGCATATCAATGGACTTTGTCACGAGGTTGCCAAAGGTTCAAGGCAAAGATTGTATCTATGCTATAGTGGACAAATTAACAAAGTTTGCTCACTTTTTTTCCATCACTAGCACATTTTCAGCAGCTCAAGTTGTAGATTTGTTTTCCCATGAAGTGTTTAGGTTGCATGGGTTGCCGAAAAACATTGTGAGTGATAGGGATAGCAAGTTCCTAAGCACCTTTTGGCAAGAATTTTTCAGGATGAGTGGTACAATGCTTACTCCAAGCACTAGCTATCACCCTCAAACTGATGGTCAAATAGAGATAGTGAACAAGTGGTTGGAGGGCTATCTTATAAATTATGTCTCGAAGCAGCAAAGGGCATGGGTGAAATGGATTCACATAGGGGAGTATTGCTACAATTCATCCTTCCACATGTCAATAAGGATATCTCCATTCATGGCTCTCTATGGTTATGAGGTTCCTAGCTTTTCTGATTTGGTGTTTGGTGATAACAAAGCCCCTCAAGCCAAGGATTGGTTGCAGAAAAGTCAAGATATTTTGAAGTCCTTGAAGAACAACCTTCAAATAGCACAAAATCAGTAGAAGATGTACGTTGATCCACAGCATGTTGAGCGTTCATTTGAGGTTGGAGATATGGTTTATCTTTGACTTTAGCCTTACAAATAGTCTACTGTCAAGAAGAGTGGAGTTGAGAAGCTCAAACCTCACTTCTATGGGCCATTCAAAGTCATTAGAAAGGTTGGAGCAATGGCTTACGAGTTGGAACTACCATCAAGTAGCAAGGTTCACAATGTCTTCCATGTGTCTCACCTCAAGAAGGCACTTGGACACAATGTTGTTGATTCATCATAGTTGCCTCCCTTGGATGAAGAAGGATAGTTGACCTTGATTCCAGAGGAGATTATTAATTCCAAAGAGAATTCTTTGAGGAGAAGAACAATCAAAGAATAAGGAAACGGATATGAGAGCTACTCGGGGAGTCATTACAACTGCCCTAGTAAGCCATAAATTGAAAAAGGCTCGCTTTATGAGACAAGCTTGTATTGATTTTGATATAAATTGTAAAAAATTGGATAGAGCACTTGCAAGAAGAGAAATAATAGATGATCCTCTTCAAAATGATACATGGGCTTTTGTCGGGAGGCTTCCACGTGTTGATAAGAAGCTAACCGATAATGTAAAGTAGGTAATTCAACAATTTTGGCGTGATAACTCTAGAGTATCACCCAATGCAAAGGATATTTTAAAGTTAAGAATTGGAAATTGAGACCGTACACCACATCCTAAACATTTCTTGGAATCAAGCCAAACAATGTTGTTCAAAAATTTTATTGAAACACATAAAAATATGGAAATCTCGCAAAGGACTTTTGAGGGTTTGAAGTCATTTTATTGTGTGCCTCTTAAGATTCGTAATACTTGTTGTTGCAAATACCATGTGGAGTTTTCAATGTACCATGAGCTATTATGCTATATCCGTTCTACTTTGCATACTAATGAAATGTTGCAGGAGTGCGGTGCAATGCATCTTCTGAAATCATCAAGGGACTTGTTAGATCTTTTTTTATGTTGTAGAGATGATGGTTACTTTTTCTATAGAAATGATTGTTTAAATGCAAAGTGCTCACAATGTGGTGGTTTGTCAAAGTTTGTTCAATGTTTTCATGAGAGTTTCGAACATGAATTTGGAAAAAAGCTTGTTGAGAAAAAGAGATATGAGATAGTCAAATATACTTTGTAAAGTGGAGGTGAGGGTTCTAGATGTGAGTTAGTTACAAAAGAATGCAGTGTTGCTGATTTTATTTCAGA
>VDFB02270651.1:218803000-218903080 GCA_007258455.2 Sequoia sempervirens
CTAGCATAAACATACCCATCTGTACATGTTGGAATAGTCCATTTGGTCGTACAAGTTGCAGAATGAAAGTTGCACCACTTTGCAACTTTACACTGCTTGCATCTGGCAACTTTTCCCTCCACTGAAAAGTCATCACCATAGGAAAAAGCCTTTGAGATAGAAAAAAATGAGAGAGGCTTTTGTAGATGGTCACAACACGATCCCATAGCCCTAGACGGAGAGTCTGTAAGCATCACGGTCTCTGAAAAATAGACCTTCAAAGATTGTTTCCTTTTAGCACATTAGACTCTTAAGGGAAATTGTCGGTCCAATGTAGCTCAGAGTGATTCGGCGTATTTGGGTGCAAGAGAGGACCATCCCTGATGTAAACGTACCCATCTGAACATGTTGGAACAGTCCGTTTGGTCATATGAGCTGCGGAATGAAAGTTGCACCACTTTGCAACTTTACACTGCTTGCATCTTGCAACTTTTCCCTCCACTGAAAAGTCATCACCATAGGAAAATGCCTCCGAGATAGCAAAAACTGAGAGAGGTTTTTGTAGATCATCCCAGCATGATCACATAGCCTTGGACAAAGAGTCTGTAAGCATCACAGTCTCCAAGAAATAGACCTTCAAATATTGCTTCCTTTTAGCACTTTGGACTCTTAAGGGAAACTAGTGGGCAACATAGTTAACTTCTTCACAAACTTGGTTTGAAGTAATTTCATTCCTTTTTGTGCATTTAAAATGGATTTTTAAGCCTTCCAACCTAAAAGTGACCTCTAAATAACTTCAAACACATTAACTACCTCATTCTTATTCATTTGTTTTGCAAACAAGCATTTTCATTCCAAGAGGCAATATAACTTTTGAGACTGCAAGAAGACATCTGATAACTCTTGAGTGTACTAAAAGAATTCTTATGATTTTTGAAGAATGTTGATAACTCTATTGCAGGAAGGTGATGAGAGATTTCTTAGCCATGAAAATCTTGAGGCATCTTATGAGGAAGTCATGCCAACCAAAGAAATGATCAAGCGTGAAGTCACAACTTGCAGCCATGGAACTGAACCTACTGAACCTGAAGAAGATGGTTGTGTTCTTGACCAGAAGAACACCTCTAGATGGTTGTGTTGTTGACCAGAAGAGTACTTAAAGATTCAGAGGGAGCCTGCTGAACCTAAAGAAGATGGTTGTGTTGCTGACCGGAAGAGAACCTTTAGATGTTGTTTCAGTTGAGGTCTGCGATGAACACTTCTACACACCATAGTATGGTTGTAGCCATTATGGTTGATATCATGTTGAGGCGATATCTAATATCATTTTGAGATGATATTCTTCTTTTCACTTATAGTTGTAGCCATAGTACTAGGCATCACGATGAGGTGATTTTCTTTGTGTAGCTGGAAGTATCCTCCCTAGCTGAGAGGGAGTGTTGACGATTATTTCAGCGTTAGTCATATCCTTCTAGCTATCTCCTCTACATAAGAATAAATTAAATATAGCCAAAGCTATTTAATTTATATATATCGATTTGTGATTAATGCTAATTCATCAAGAGATATGAGTTAATGAAGAGGTGCATTTATAAAGAGGTTGGCATGCTTGAGGCACAATTTATGTCAAATAATATTTATTATTTTATGAAGGCTGACTTCTATCTTGGAGGCGCAATCTTTGAGGAGGCACATTCTTTATGGAGGCTGACCTATATTGTGAAGAGTCGCATCTCTCTCAGCTTGTATATATATTAGATACATTTCATTGTTTTGAGACATACATTTTTCATACATTCCATTTCATATCAAGTGCGAGTTAGTGAGAAACTCTTCAAGTGTAGATTGAGTTATTGTGAGAAGGCTGAGGATTATCATTTGAGAATTACATCATTGTATTGATGTGTTGGCATCAGTCTGTGGTGCATATTATTAGGCCTCATTATCAGCCTTCATTGTAAAGGAGTTTCTATTGTGATTCAATAATATAAGTGATATTATTGGCTGGTTTTTTCTCCCTCAAGAGGAGGGTTTTCCCATGGTATCTGCTGTGTTATTGTGTTTGATTTAGAATTAATTTTATGTGCATTAAATCTGATCATAAAACTAACACAAGTAAATGGTTGCATAGCATGTGGAATGAGGGGGCAATAGGCTTGAGACCCCTTTAAAGTTTGTTTGAGTGCTTTCTTTTCATTTTTTGTGAGTTTTGTGCCAAATTTCCTCAAAGAAATGTGGTCTCATAGAATTCCATGACAAGCTAATGCAATTGATAGCTACTCCTAGTTATTAGTTATGTAATGTGAAGTAATTGCATAACTGCTTAGGTTGACTTTGTAAAAACTATATTGTTATTGAAATTTTTTCATCTATCAGCATCTAGTTGTTACTTATGCAATGTGAAGTAATGCTTTGAGTTTGAAAGATGTGCAATGCAATTTAATCAACAATATGAATATAAACTACATAATATTTAACCATTCTTTTTATGCTATTGTACATTGAAATTTAACCATTGCTCACTCTGATTATATTTTCAAAGAGTTTAATCATGCAATAATGAGGAGGATATTAAATTTTGATTGTCAACTTCTATATATATCAAATTATCCAATAATCAAGTGTATGTCCATATACAAAAATGGCATCAACGCCAACTCAAACAAAGTTTTACAATATGTGGCATATGCCATCTCGGTATCTATTCAAAATTTACATGCCAAAATGTCTATCTCATCCTAAACTACTGGTGGATCATCAAAATGGAGCCTCTTTGAAGCACTCGTTGGCTCTGAAGGTAGCTGCACAAGAAAAAGTCAAACCACAATTGAGATTAGTTATACTATATAATTTAAACCAAATAAATAATAAAAATCAATACACATTGAATTATAATTGAACTCTAAAATTGAAATCTTGATTACCGAAATATATGCCTTTAGAGGGTCGGAGTCCTAGAATATACCCTCTCAAAGAACTAACCAAACCAAATTTAACATCAATCTATATATGTGAACAAAAACATGAAATTGATCCAAGCTAGCATAGAATTGTCAGTAATAAGAACATATTTACCAAGCACAAAATAAAATAAACACATACCTCTTTAGGCTGATTTTTTTTTGTATCTCCTTTAGGTGTTTCAACACCTCCTCCTTCAGGTGTTTCAACACCTCCTCCTTCAAGTGTTCAAATACCTACTCCTTCAAGTGTTGTGGCAAGTACATATGAAAACTATGAATCTATGTCAATGTATGCATAATCAATAAAATATCTTATAAATATTAATTCAATCAAATTTGAGTTCAATTACCTTTCCCTTATCTAACGTTGTGCATCCATAGTCTGGAGAGCGTCGCACCTCGCTCACACTAGGTGTTTCCTGCAAGCAGACAATAAGATAAACATATAAGTTAATATATAATTTCATTAATGACAAGCAAGTATATAGTAAAAAAATGTAAATGAGTGAGTGTGAAAATACATACTATGTGCATCTCGAGGCCAAATGAAATGGCCCTAAGGGTGCTATTAGTCACCCATGTGAGCTCCTCCTCAAATATTAACTATTAAATAGACCATGTAAATAAATATTAGTACTTGATACTATCTCTTATTAATATTCATTTAAAAAAAATGCAAATTATGAATTTACACCTTAAATATTACCTGTGTAACTTCTCCAATGTCCACCTCTCTAGCAAGAGAGGACTCTGTAGGGTGTGCTCCACTCCTCTGTGTGTGATCTGCTATAATCTCCACATCCTAGATGTCATAATTAGAAGTATCTAATGGCTACTCAGGGGGTTGTACAATAGGACCCAAACATATTGGTTGGCACGTATTGCAAATATGTGGCACACAAATATGTGGAACCCAAGAGGATGATGCAGCAGCACTGGATCCATTGCCAAGATCACCAAACTGTGGTTGAGCTACTAAAGAAGCATGGGAAACCAAAAGACCACTCCAAGAGTGAATGGCCTGGATTGTTTGTGTGGCTGCATCCTCCGTAATATATGGATGTTGTACTGGAGGTGGCGGAGGAAGGGGAGGACGTGGAACATGTGGGCACCTAACTACTCTAGCTTCCCCTAGCCTATCCTGGGGCATACCTCCACCAACACCCTGGAAGGGTTTAATGTCAAAGTAATTGACATGATGCCCTAAAAAAAACTCAGCATATAATTTTTTAATAAAGTAAAAAGGTAGATCAAGATTATTGTTGGGTGGTTTATCAAAAACCATACACCAACGATCCCAAAAGTTATCTACTATGCCCCTATGTGTGCACCATTTTATAAAAAAAATTTGGTTTGTTAACATTAATTGGCAAACCAGTGCTAGGGTTAATAAATAAAGAGGCTATTTGGGATTTTGTTGTTTGGAGATCTTTCACATCATCATAAGACAATCCACATGCATAATATTTCCTCATGGTTTCTCGCCATGAATGAAATGCATTATGTTGGGTGGAGAGGGTTTCTACATTTGTAATTATTCCTGTCAATGTGGTTGACATACAGGATAATCAAGGGATTTTTTTATAAACATCACAAATGCCCCTCAATTTCTCCATTTTTCCATGAATTAAGTCTTCAATTGATGGCTGCAGAGGTGGTGGAGCATTTGGCATTTCTACATTTTGATTCTCAACTAGTGGATTTTCATTATCAACTGGTGGAATTTGTGCATTCTCATTCTCGACAGCCATAATGCCTGATTAAAGTTAAAAAATAATTAATCTAAAATTAGACAATATAAATGAAACACTATTTTTAAATCAAAATCTATTAAAAACATTCATTTTTTTTTATCAAAATCCATTCTAAACTCAATTGTTTCATATAAATTCAATCAAAAACCCTATTTTGAAAAAAAAATCCACAAAAAACATTCATTTTTTTATCAAAATCCATTCTTAATTCAATTTTTTCATAAAAATTCAATCAAAAACCCTATTGTGAAAAAAATCCACAAAAAACATTCATATTTTTATCAAAATCTATTCTAAACTCATTTTTTTCACAAAAACTCAATCAAAAACCCTATTTTTTAAAAAAATCCACAAAAAACCATATGAAATTATTCAAATCTAAATCAAAATTGAATCAAATCAAATAAAAATAAAAAAACTTACCTTTCCAAATCGAATTTTTCCCAAATCAGAAATTCGTTACGCGAAGAAGGAATGCACTATGCGCCCGTGGGTTCTTAACTGTCAAATGACTTCTAAATAGCACTGGACTTTCTTTATATGTGCTTTTTACAAATCAGATATCCGATCCAAATCGAATACCTGATTTTTAAAAGTAGGTTTGGTGTTTGCTATGGTGATACCTGAGCCTAAAAATATTCAACACATTCTTTTCACATTTTTTGGTCGATGAAAGACGTGTTTTTTTACTCATTGCCACTTTTTGGCCCACCAGGATCCTGCACATACCCTAATACTTATTAAATCCTAAATCCATGCATAATTAAAATATTCTAAAATTAAAGAAAATCTTTGAAGTCGGCTTCAAAGACTCAAGGGCATCTCATGCATATTGTTTATTGACCACGCATATTATGATTTGAGTTTTGTTTGACAAAAAAAATAGGCAAAAATAATAGGGCAAAGCACAAACCCTAATCACAAAAACTACTGCCAAGGCATTCATTTCAATTGATTTTCATTTAGCAAACCCCATTGTACACCACCATGGAGGATCCTTAATGGTATGATTTGGAGTCAATAGGAAGTAACTGGTTGAGAACTTCGAGTCTTTGAAGTCGAATCATCATGCAAAACGGCTCGAACAGAAGGTAAATCTGGTCATTCTGAATACCTTACTTCATTTCAGTCAATAATATGCTCGATTTGAGCTCGAAAACTACAAAATGAATGATTACTTTTGTTCCCTCCATGCATCCCTTGTTTTTTAAATCTCTTTATTCATGAGAGCTCTCTATATTTTTCTTCACCATGGTTGTCTTTTCTTCTTTTTGTTTTCTTTGTCTCTGTTGGATCCAGAACAAGAACAAAAAATTTTCCAAGGTTCATGTTCTTGGTTTCATCCCAATCCCAGTTCCTTGCTTCATTCGAGTGTCATCCTGACTCTGACTCCGCCTTCTCTATTGTTTCTCCTTTGTTCTGTTGGTTTTTTTCAAAAAAATCTTGGATTGGCCCGTCCTCTTGTTTTTTGGTTGTTTCCTTGTGTTTTGTTTGTTTTCTTGTGCAGAACCAGAACCGGGATTGAAACAGAAGTATGAAATTTCAAGTTTCCATTTTATGTTCCTGTCTCGACTCTGTCTCCACTCATTTCCTTTCTCATTTTCTCTGTTCCTTTGAGCTAGGTCTAGTGTTCACTCTGGTCCCGCTTCCCTTGTGCTAGTACTTTTTTCTTTTCTTTTTGGTCGGGACCAGATCCAAACTTGTAATCGAACTTCAAACTTTGTGAAGTTCCATTTTGGTTTTGTCTCTGCCCCATCCTGGTTCTTATCTAGTTCTGATCCCCGGCCCAAGACTGCCTCAATTTTTTTCGAAGCCCAAACCATATATGAAACTGCACTAAATGAAAATGTGTCTCGTTCTCATTTCATTCTGCCCCCACAGCCTTTTGGGAAATGGACCCAGGGAAGATCCTAAACTAGACACAGGAGTTGTCTACATTCTGACTTTGGTCCCATCCCGCCAAGGCTAAGGTTCTAAGTCAAACACAACTCCGCTCCTGCTTCTGCATGCAAAGGAAAATGAAAGGTGCAACATTTATTTCGTCTCTGCACTAGAATGGTCCTACCTCCTGCACTACACTTGCACCAGAAATAAAACATTCCTAGTTTGTGGATGGTCCCGATTCTTATAGAAAATGGTGCAACCCTCAAGTGGGACCCACATTTCTCACTATTCATAACAATATCGAGGTTGATTGAAATGATCTGATTATATGTATGTTCCTATCAATGATGAATTCAATTTAGCTCTACCTATTTGAGCTCGTAGTGAAAAATAGGTAACAAAAGTGTTAATCTTTGAGATGCACAGAGCATAGTCCAATCAAAGTGTGGATTAGCATTTTAAGATAGTCTAATCACATGAATTGAAGGAAAAAATCACACTATCAATGGATGGTGTTGAGAAGACATGGCAGTGGGCAATCAAACTTCTTTGAACATGTAAAAAGATTGATAGAAGCCCTATGTCAAAGAAAATAGTTTCATATGACAGTCATAGATAGGAAACAACATTATAGGGGGACAATCAATACTGTAGAGTTGAATGAGAATATTAATGGTAGAGGTATGTTATCATAGTCACAAACAGGGGTAGCAGACTTAGAGATTGCATCCCAGATGAAGAAGAAAGGAAGGGTGGTAAAGCTTTTCAATTTCCCTATTCGGTGTCACATAATGATCAACCACAACTTTCATTTACATTTTCTTGAGTTGCTCAGACCCAAGGATTACCTCTAGAATTGATATGTGTAGTTGACAATAACTTTATTGATGGAAATGGGGGGAGCAGTCAAGTTTCACAACTTACAAGTGTAACTTTTAATGGGCATGATGAAAAGGAAGTAAAGAAATATGCCTCTAATTTATAAATCAATACAAAAGAGGGAGGCTTCCAATGCAATTTGCAACTTGAGAACACATGCATAAGTATTTGAAGCATATTAAAGGAACTACATGAAAAAGAGGAACTCTTTATTCACCAATGTCAGCTATTGGTGATTCCCTGTGTGTTAAGGATGTTGTTTACATAAACATTAATAACCATATGGTTCAGTCTTCCAAACAAGAGGATGATAATGAAGCATCAGAGACAAGCTTTACATTACCATCAAATTCCAACAAAGAGTTGCAAGGTAGTTCTTCACAGGAGCTATGAGTTAGTGAATCACCAGGAGAAAATGTAGATATTGGCCATATGACCAGCTTGTTAAAGGAAATGGAAACTAGCAATCATGATGCACAATGTTAAATATCAAGTACATGGACAAGCATCACAATCATGAGTCATATGAAGAGAAATTAGGACTATACACTAAATATCTCAATCCATTTTGGAGAGTTTATTTGAGTGCAACAATAGAATTTTTCTTTCAGAATAAACGAATTCAAAGAAAAAGTAGTGAAGGCAGCCAACTATGCTATAGCCATGCATACATGCTAAACGTGCAATTTAGATAAGGACAACCTTGAAAATGATGACTTGCAGACATGAGGAGAGTGTGTGAGTGAGGAATATGAGTATTTTGGAGAAACATGTGCTATTTTGGAGGCTATTTTATCACACCTTCAATGTGAGCTTGGACTTGCCTTGACTTTTCACCATTTTGGAAGCCTTTTAGAGTGTTTTTAGAAGGTTATTTTCAATATTTTGTGCCTCATTCGACTAGAACCTTCTAGATGGGCAGGCATGAGAGTTGTGTGATCTTTTTACTTAAGTAGCTTCATTTTGGCATTTTGGAGTTAGTTCTTTCTTTCTAGTAGAGTGATAGCTTTATTTTTTGGAGTTATTTTTCATCATGGAGAAATATTGTAACTCAAATGGAATTGTGATATAATAAGCATTTTGAATTAATAAAATAGAGCATTTTACCTTCTCATTTCATGTTTCATGGTATGTTGTTAGTGATTGATTAGTTTGTCTTGTAAAATTTATCTTTCCTTGCAAACTTGTCTCATGTTTAGGCATCTCTTTAGCAGCAAATGCATGTTAACAGGTTATAAGTTGTGATAGTCAATAGTGTTGTTAGTTGTGAGACTTGTGTTTCCTTCTAAAATTCTTGTTTAGAAACCTTCTTATAAATTATTTATGTGAAATGCAAGTGAAAGTGAGTTGTGTAAGCAAATTTTTATGATATTGATTTGAATGTGAGAGGCTGTTAACAAGTCCTGGTTAGTTTTGGTGTATCACCTTAGGTATTTTTAGTTTATGTTCATGTTTCATGCATTTATTACCCTTTCCCTTAGAAATCAATAGTTAGGTGGCATCAAAAAGGGAAGCCAACCCATAATTCGGAGGTCTGCTTTTGAATAGGACACCCACATCTAAAAGTAATCCCATGTTACATCCAAACCTGCTAAGTTCATTCACAGCTTGGCATTAGGGTGCAGATTTGGATCCATAACAAGACCTAGATGCATAAAACAAAAATTCTTAAAACTTTCTAGACTCATACAGTGGGTTACCAACAAGACTAAAAAGTGCAGAAAACCACAAAAAAGCTTAGAAAAGTTGGTTTTTGTAGGCCTCCAAGGACTCATTTTCCTAGGGGCGAATGAGTTCTGGTATAGGGTTTTTTTAAATTGAAAATAATAAATTTTGAGTGATTAGATGTGTTCTCTATTTCAAGTCTTAGACTGGTATTTCTGTAATAGAATTTTCTAGAATTTGATCTGTAAATGCAAGTAAAACTAATGAAAAATGATGAAATATGTGACACTTTTTGAAATGCAATTTTGATCCAATTTTTTAATATTAATGATGAAAATTACACTAATATTCAAATACTATGCAAAATTAATGTAATATGCATGCAAATTTTTGAATTTTTTAGATTTAAATATTGCAAAAATGAAAATTTAAACCCTATATGCAATGCAAACCAGTGAAAGATTTAAAGAACCCTAAATTTAATGCAACTAATGCAATCCTAATGCAATCTATTGCAAAGCTTAGATCTAGGGTTCAAAGGACTCCAATTTTTAAGAATGTTGTTGTAAAAGGTTGGGTTCACCAAAATGAAACATAGAAAAGTAGGATATGGGAGTTTCCTAAAATGGAAAAGTGGATCCAAAGAGGGAAAAGGGGTCCTACTTCTCTAATTACATTAGAAAATGAGATCCACACAATGAAAGTACTTTCAACCAAAAGGTGAGTCAAGTCAAAGTGTGAATCTATAAATTTCCCTTTTATGTAAGGATGAGGGTCTAGGCTAAACAACACTTTGGGGAGAAAGATTAAAAATAGAAAATCAACTCCAAATTGCAATCCATCAATTGGATTTAGAAGATTTAGCATAATATTGATGGAACCTATAAAATTTCTAGAGAATTTGGAAGGGATAAATCCTATGTACCTCTCACAAAAAAGTGTTTTCAGAAGTTGATTGAGGACTCATTCGCCTTATGGTGAATGGGTCCTAGCTAGGGCTCTATAAAAATGGTTTCTTGGTTCTATTCCTCTATGCCTACACTCTTAGATTACCAAATTTCACAGTTGAAAAGATGGAAATAAATTTTGTACGTCAGTTTCTGTGAAATTGCAAGAATGGTGACAACAAATGTAACTTTGACAACTTCGCATTTTTTTCACTTCAAGAGATCTTCCACCTAAAACCTGCAAACACAAATCAATAGGGAAAAATGTTACAGTTTTTTGGTGAATGGGGGTTTTCCTTGGTCAAGCCCCATTTTTGTAATCAAACCTTATAATGAAATGAAATAGCATGAAAGGAATGATGAATGAACAAGCTTATGTCACAACTCACCAAACCCTTGGATGAACCTTGATAATGGAGGTCTGCAACTTGCATGAAATGGATTCAATGGATGTGGATCTTGACTTTTAATCTCTGGTTGAAATGATACTTTGAATGCTTGATTGAATCATGAAACCTACATCAACATGTTAGCTCCAAAAATATGCATGACTCCACATAATTTTGATATAATGCTTGGATCTTGATTTTTGCAACAAATGATGAATAAATTTGCTCTTGAATACTCTTGACAATTATAATCTTGGCTCTTTGTAATGGATCTCTCAAAATCTAATTGAAATATTCTATACAAACTTAGACTTGATTTAATGAAATAGCCTTGTATTTATAGTAATTTATCCTTAACAAAAATATCACAAGCCAAAATTGAAATATAGATTTAAAATCATTAAAATATCACAAAAAATATAATTTAAATTAGGGTCCTAGGTCACTTACCCAGGACACAGATTGCTCAAGGTAAAGTGCTATGTTATGGCATTAATGAATGTGGGTTTCCTCTTTGAAAATTGCAATTAATTAGGGTTGGATTTGAATTAAAGGGGCCAATTAAGTAAAATTAACCTCAATTAATTAATAATTCCCTAGATGAGTGTGAAAATTTAAATAAATACACTTTACAACACCAAAAATAAGGCACAATTAATTCCATTTTAATTAATAAGGCCCTAAACTTAATGTGAATATGTAAAACATATTACAACACTAAATTAAAGCATAATTTAATCCTTTTATTTAATATTAATTTCCAAATTAAGTGTGAAAAAGGGATACTTTTTCCTACACTACAAGTAACAATACATATATGAAGGTAAGCAGGAAGGGTTCTATTGACTTGGGAGAAGGGAATTTTAACGATGTACTTTGTGTTCCTTCCTTGTCCACTAATCTCCTTTCTATTTATCAAATTACCCATGGGGGTCAAGGTAAAATAGTTAAGTTCACTCCTGATAGGGTGTACATAAGGGACTTGGAGACTAGGAATAATGTTGCTATTGGGATGGTTGATCATTCATCTCATCTATATTCCTTTTCAAAATTTTCAGAAGAAGAAGATAATGTTCCTTTGAATGCATCTCACACTCCTTCATTGAGTGTGAACCATGTTTGTGAGGAGAAGTTTGGTCATATAAACTTTGGCCTTCTACAGACCACTGTTGTTCTTCATACTCCTCTACCTCCTGCTTCTTCAGTCATCAATTCTTCTATTTAGCAGGATGGTCATAGTTTTTCTAATCTTGCTTTATGGGATGAGTATTTGATAGGTATTTATAACTTGTTTGTGAAGTCTCATACTGTAGATTTGGAGGACACACTTGAGGGGGTTTCTCTCCTCTTTGATGATAGTTTGAACACAACTATTATTCCATCATCTTTGTCTTTGGAGATTGGCATTCATGAGTCTCCTCATTCACTTAATTTTTCATGTTTCTTGGTTGATTTTGACTATGATTATATTGTGACTTATTCAATCTTGGAGACTCCTACTTAGTTTTCAAAGGCATACAAGTTGAGACTTCATCCTTCCTCCTTTCAATTGGATATGGAGTGGCTTCTTCATCAGCCTATGGATTTGTTTCTTCCTAAGGGAAAATGTGTTGCTTGGAGGAATTGAATCATATTTTATTTTTAGGAATTCTATATCAGCATTTGTGATTCTTCATTGTTTGGGGGATATCTTGTCTCTCTTTTTCCCTCTTATGGGGGGGTCATTGGTTGTATATACATGATGGATATAGTCATTGGGGGGTATCATTGATTCCTCCATACATCATGTTTATTTTTTTATTTTTTTTTATTGATGGATATAGTCATTGGGGGGGTATCGTGTTTTTTTTTATATTCATTTGTGAGAGATTGATTGCATTTGCATTGTACATGGGTACCTAGCCTGGTCTAGTAGAAGAGACCAATCTCCATATTCATCTTCATCTTTGCATATTTTGCATAATAATCTTCTTCTTAAGTTGTTCTTAAGAGGGGGTGTTGGTGTGAATAGATTTCATGTACCTAGTTAATTCACTCACTAGGTAATTAGGGGACATTTTCATATGTTAAATTTACTTAGGATATAAAATTATTTCTAAAAGTCTTAGTTTTCATGTCTAGACTTTATCTTATCCTAGGTAGTTAGTTTGTTATTTGTATCGCGTTAGACATGTTTAAGAAACTTGTCATGATCTTATCTAATCCTATCTCTCTTTTGTGGCTTTATAAGGAAGGCATCTCATGTACATTTGCATATTCAACCATTGTTCAATATTGCATTGTTGAAGCAAGCTTTCTTTCCATTTTCTCTCTTTTGTAAGATATTTTGGTCTAGCAACTATTCCTGGGGGTGTTGGGGAGTCACCATTTACCCCCACAAAATGTAACTCTCAATAAAGGTGAAAAAAATTAAATTAGGATAAAATATAAATAATGATAGCAAATAAGCTCTTTTAAAGAAGAGCTTTATAAAGAAGAATTTGAGGAAGTATATCTTGATATTATACATCTAGTGAAAAAATAAAGTGGAGGCAATGTTTATAATAAAAAAATTACTTATACAATTTTATCTCATTGCTCAGTAAGAATTTACATCCCAGTTTAGATGGCATTTAAAAAATTAAAGCAATTCAAAAATACATCTTAAGAAGAGCTAATTTTTTCTTTAAATAATGAGCATTGCAATTTAATTATTACAATAAAACTCTATAAATAAAGCATTAAAAATGAATCATATACTAATAGAATACACACATAGTATTTGCTCTCATGAGAAATTATAGAAGGGAGCTTCGCAATATGCTACATGAAATAAATTCATAAATGTCAAGTGAATATGTGAAACAAAGTATAAATTATATGAAAATGAAAAAAATTCTAAAACTAGTAATCACACCTCAGGGTGCAATGGATATGTCGAAGAGGTTTGGAAGGTCAATTAGGACAAATTTTGGTCTGACTTCTATGTACATTTTTGCAATACATGAGGTCAATTGGTAGTCCATTTAGCAAAAGATTTTGTTTGTGTAACAAATATCTGAATGGAAAAGTAATAGCTTCAATCAAATATGCATCCACTTACAAGGATATGGAGAGGATAGTGAAAGATAAAGAAAGAGAGGGAGGGAGAGAGAGGGATAATGAGAGAGGGAGACAAAGAAAGATAAATATAAAGATAGGAAGTGATATATATAGAGAGATAGAGAGGAAGTGAGATATAGGGGTAAAAAGAGATGCAAAGATAATGAGATAGAGATAGAGAGGAAAATAGATATAGATATAGAGGTCTAGGAAGAGGGAGAGGGAGATAGAGAGGGGGAGAGATGGATGGAAAGAGAGAGGAAGACATGTCTATAGATAAAGGGGGGAGAGGAAGATAGAGGTAGAGCTAGATCCCTCTCTATCTCTATGTTTCTCATTATCTATCAATATCTCTTTCTCTCTCCCCCCCGCTCTCTCTCTCTCTCTCTCTCTCTCTCTCTCTCTCTCTCTCTCTCTCTCTTTTTATATCCCCATTTATCTACACCTCTCCCTCTTTATCTCTTGATCTCTAGATACCCCTCTCTCTATATATCTTTGTCTTCTATTTCTCTTTAACTCTCTATCTCACTCTCTCTATGTTACTATATCTATCCACATCTCTCCTCTTCTCTATTTTACTCTCTCTCTCTATTTATCTTTCTTACTATCTCTATCTCTATCTCTCCCCATCTTTATTTCTCTATATCTCTACCTCTACCTTTGTACCTCCATATCTCTTTATCTCCCTCTCTATTTCTCTATTTCTCTATTTCTCTCTCTTCTCTCTTTTTGTATCTCTCTATTGCAAGCTATTTATCCATTCTCCCTTTGTTGTTCAATGGATATGCCAAAGATGTGTGTAAGATCAATTAGATAAAATTTTGGTTTATTTTTTGCTTACATTTGTGTAGTACATGAGGTCAATTGGTAGGAAATTTATCAAATGATGTTATTTTTGTAGAAAAAGTATCAATGGAGAAGTGATAGCTCTTCAAATCATCTATGCATCCACTTACAAGGATCCAAATAGAACTAAAACAAAACCTTTGAATTAGGAAGATAATCAAGATTCATTATTAATAGGAAAATGTTATGTTTGCAAAAGGGAGAGAGATCTTTATCCCTCTATCTCTCATCTTTGTTTCTCTCTTCTTCTTTTTTATCTCCCTCTTCCTCTCCCTATCCCTCTATTTCTATCTCTATTTCTCTCTCTAACTCTCTCTATCTATTTTCATATCTTTCTCCTTTTTTGTCTCATTTGCTCCCCCTCTCTTTCTTCCTTTCTTTCTCTTTTTTCTCTCTTTTCTCCTCTTTATATTATCTCTATTTGCATTCCAATTGATTTTCTCTATGCCTACGTGGGTCTATAAAGCTAAAGAGACTCGCATATAAAAAACTTGAAGTTGCCATTTATTTGGTGGATTATTTCTTTGATTGGTGATAGATTTGTAGAAGGTAAAGCCCAAGGCTTTATGAGTGAAACAACATGAGGCAAAGCTAAGGTAAAAAAAATCGTAAGAGAGGATGCAATACATGGAAAACGAATGGACTCCTACAAAAAAGCCGAGGCTTAAGACACAACAAGACTTTGTTAATGATTATATATTATTTCATATATTTATATTATATTATCTTATATTATATATTTATATTATATTATCTTATATTATATATTTATATTATATTGTTTATTATACTTATATTTTTATTATCTAATATTATATTAGGCTATATAATAAATAAATAATAAATAACATTTTATATATATCATTATATAATGTAATATATAATTTATAGTATATGATATAAAAACAAATATAATTAACAATATAATATAAATATATAAATAGTGTAATATAACAAATAATATAAAAAAATAATAATACTATACTATAATATATAATATATAATATAAATATAAATATAATACATAATACATAATATATAAATAATATAATATTCTTATATACATAAATTAATATAGTATAATTTTATATAATAATATGGTGTTTATTTATTAGTCTATATTATATTTAAATTTTATATAATATAAATTATTAAATATATATAAAAATATTATTATATTCTACAAATATATATTTGTATTAAATATGTTAAATATTTAACATATATTTATTATTTAATTATATATAAAATGAAAATTATATTTCTATTTATTATTTATCATTATTTATTATATTCCATATAATATATAATTAAAAATAAAATATAATATAATTAATATATAATATTCTTCAATACAATATTTTTTACATTAATTTACTAAAAAAAGTTAAAATATAAGACAAGCCAATTACTTAAGTTCATCTGCATAATAGCTTACCTCCGGACATCCACTAAAGAGATTTTTTCCTACCTGTTTAAAAAACGATTGGTTAAAAAAGATGAAAAAAATAAGGTATTTCTTATAAAGAAAATTTTGATTTGAGAATAGAATTTAAAATAATAATAATAAGACTCATTTTTCAATGTGATTAAATGAATGCGAAAAGTGCAGTTTTTGAAAAAAACAGGGTAAGTCTATGAAAGCAAGAACTAAGAAAAGCCAGTTTTATGGACTGAAATTGGAAAGTTGCCGCTGATGCAATCTCTACATGAAAAAAGCATAAACTCTTTGTTTTCACATTCGCAAATAGTGAGAAGACGCGGTTTCTTCTGCAAGCAATTAGAGAAGACTTAACTTTTAAGTTAAACCATCGAAATCAGAAAAATCTCATGCAAAGACTCAGGTATAAGAGGCAATAATTGTCTCTCTTCATTCGCATTATTATATACCGTATTGTGCAAGCCTATTCTTTCAAGGAATTTGTGATTTTCGCATAGCACATTTCCTGACATAGTCTTGTTTGAATGGCAGAAGTACAGAGCGCTGGTTATGACGAGTTCCCCTCTGTGGACAAATGCGTAAGCACAGGAAGAGAAGGACAAACGGTGGTGGCAGACTTGGACGGGACCCTGTTGCGAGGAAGAAGCTCCTTTCCTTATTTCGCCATCATCGCTTTTGAGTTGGGAGGAATTTTCCGCATTGCGTTCTTGGTGCTGGCGGCCCCATTGGCAGGCCTGCTATATTATTTCATCTCAGAGGCCGCCGGCATTCAGGTGCTCATTTTTACAACCTTTGTCGGGGCCAAGGTTTCCGACATCGAGGCCATTGCGCGGGCGGTTCTTCCTAAATTTTACTCGGATGACCTCCACCCGGATTCGTGGCGGATCTTTTCTTCATGCGGGAGGCGGTGCGTGTTGACGGCCGACCCGCGCATCATGGTGGAGACGTTTCTCAAAGACTATATGGGCGCAGACATGGTCATTGGGACTGAGATTTCTTCACGCGGAGGGCGGGCGACCGGTTTCGTGAAAAGCCCTGGAGTGCTGGTGGGCACCAAGAAAGCCTACGCCCTAGAGAAGGCACTTGGTGAGTATGTTCCGGACGTTGGCCTTGGAGATCGAAAGACAGACTATCCTTTCATGAAACTCTGCAAGGTAACAAAATTGATAAATGTATTAGTAAGATTTACTAATTTAATAGTGATTAAATAGTGATGGTGTTGTTTTGTGTGTAAAGGAAGCGTACGTTGTGCCTGCAACACCCATGGTGGAGGCCGTAGGCAGGGACAAACTCCCGAAACCGATTGTTTTCCATGACGGTCGTCTGGTACAGCGCCCCACGCCAATTCTAGCCCTCATTACAATTCTTTGGTACCCAGTTGGGTTTCTATTGGCGTGCCTCCGCATAGCCGCGGGTGCCCTCCTCCCCATGTCCATCGTCTATCATGCCTTCCTTTGCTTAGGCGTGCGGGTTCGCATCAACGGCACCCCACCGCGCGCCACAGATAAAGAAAAGAATCGGAGCGGCGTTCTCTTCGTCTGTTCGCACCGCACTCTGCTGGATCCCATCTTTCTTTCCACAGCCTTGGGGCGTCCCGTTTCGGCCGTCACCTACTCCGTCTCTCGTGTATCCGAGTTCTTGTCTCCTATAAAGACAGTGCCTCTGACCCGGGAGAGGGCCAAGGACGCCGCCATGATAAAGTCCTTGCAGGAGGAAGGCGACCTGGTGATATGCCCAGAGGGGACGACATGCAGGGAACCCTTCTTGTTGCGCTTCAGTGCCCTCTTCGCTGAGCTGACGGATCAGATTGTGCCCGTGGCCATGCGCAATGAGATGTCCATGTTCCATGGCACCACCGCCCGCGGGTGGAAAGGAATGGACACCTTCTATTTCTTCATGAATCCCAGTCCCCTTTATGAAGTCACCTTCCTGGACAAGCTGCCCGTGGAGCTCACTTGCACGGGTGGGAAGAGCTCTCACGAGGTAGCCAATTACATTCAGAGGGTCATTGCAGGGAGCCTGTCATATGAGTGCACCAGTTTTACTCGCAGAGATAAATACAGAGTTCTTGCTGGGACTGACGGTATCGTAGCCGAGAAGAAGCCGCGTGGCCTCTTGCCCAACAAGGTTATGGGTTGTTGAGCAATGGCTCTCCTCTTGTCTTTTACTGCTTTCTCTCCTTTGTAACCTTGCTCAACCTTTATTTCACTGTGTTCAATCCGTTAAAATTGAGTAAAACGTGTTTGTGTGATGGCTAAGCTCGTAGAATGAAAGTGGAGGATTATGAAGTTTCGGCATCTAAATTTGAGAAAGAAAATTCCCTTGAAAATGTCACAATAATATTTTGAAGCTCTTCCAGTTGTCATATGGCGTTTAACATATTTTGAAGATAGTGAATTGGTTAACTAAAAGAATGACATACACATGCACAAGGTGTCAGCACTCTATTACCTATTGAGATAGTATTTCATGGGGTTGTGCTGCCTTGCTCTTTCCCATCATCTTTGTTTGGGATAAAAGCATGGATATAGCTCTTCCAATTTCTCAAATAAACTTTAATCATTTTGTATTGCATCAATAATAGCAATGATCCTCATTGTTAAAAAAAAATCATTTAGATATTTTCAGTAGGAAGATAGGAGCCTCTCGTGGTAATTATTCCAAGCGAGTATACATGAGCAACCCTTTCTGTCAATTTATCCACTCCATTCTCCACGCTTTTCGTCAAAATCCCATAAAGAATCACTCTCTACACATGGGTCCTCACCTTTCATCTTTTCCTCTTGTTGGGAAATTTTTTTATTCCTCCGTTTTCACGTGGAAACGAAATCTCTTAAAATGCATTGCGAATGAAAGTCAGAAAGACCAATTATACTAAAAAGAAATCACGTTTGTCTTATTCATTTTTTTTACTCCCACATTCATTAGCGAATTAAATATGGTGTAATAAATCCTTACAAATACCCCGTTTGAAAGAAAAATCGTAAGCATGGACTCAGAGGATTTTCTTTCTAGAGAGAAGTCGAAAACACTAACTCTAGTATTACGCTGTAAAATAAGTAATTTAATAACAAAGATTTTTTTAATTTATATAATAGTTGCCCTCCTTAAAAGGGAGATGGCTTAGGTGTAGCAAAGTTTAATTAGACCTAAGAATTATGCATTACTATAATAAGGGTGTTCAAATATTGAATTAAGAAATAATGAAGGATGTTAAACAAATACTATGGTTTCAAAATATAATAAAGAAAATAAATACACATTGTTTTATTATAGAATTAATTTTACTATATGAATTAAAATAAATTTAAACACAATACAAATCTAATTTTACCTTATAAATTAAATTTTTCTAAACACAAAAAAAAATTCTTTAATTTTTAAATATTTATAAACATAATAAAATATTTTAAGTAAATAACAATAATAATAATCTCTTAAATAAATAAAAATAATTATTATTATTATAAAATAACTCTTAAGAATAAATAATGCTAGTGTTAGTTTAAAATGTTTTTGAAGCATCATAAGTTTAAAATACCTTATAGCAATGCATAATAAAATTATATTTTGCATAAGTAATTCAACTCATTATTTTATTATGTGCCTAAACATACACACTCTAAATGCAAGCATAAAATGATCGCAATGTTAAACACATTAGTATAACCAACAAACAAGGATTACATGTCCAAGTTAGTAATAGGAAAATGAAACACTATATGTCAAATACAATCACATTTAGTGATATTACACATTGATATCACCCTCTCTCTAAGAAAAATTCTCTAATTTAGTCTTTCTCCATAGCTTGTATTATACTATGAACAACTCTTAATATATTTGCGACTTTTTTGGTAGGTCTAGCTTCATATGTGAGCATACCTAGTCTTCTTTTGTGAACTATATAACACAATACTCAAAATAAAAATTAGTGTAAATCCAAGTTATGATTTTTTTTTGTGGGTTAAATATCTTCCTAATGACTAACTTGAAAAAATTTCTATTTACTAGAATAAAAATATAAGTTAGATACACTTAGTGATATACTAAGTTGTGTTCAGATTAAGGAAATCTAGATCAAGTAAAAGTGACTCATCCTACACAAAAATACAAAAGAAAACAATAAATTTGATAATTTATTTCAAAGTTTAAAATTTAGAATATAATTTGATAGGGTTTGAGTCCCTTAAATTTATTCCTTAATTAAACTAAATTATAGTAATTAAATTTTATAATCTATTACCTTCCTATAGAAACTAACTATTTAAAATTCTATATATTGAGCCAACCTCATTATAAATTATTATGTTATAATATTATAAATGAAAAAATATATTGTCAAATTTAAGATAACTTTAGATAATCATATGTAGGAGAAAAATTTAAATGAAAACCTTATAAATAAATTAAAAAAACACAACCAAACTTAATTAGAGGATATTATTGGATGCTACAAGATCACACTTCGACCTTTACGTGGAGCCATGGTTGAAAATTAATAGAGGGTATAAAACGTTTTTTTGTATTTTCTTACCAATTTTTTTACTATAACTAGTGGTTTTTTTCACAATGTGGAAGAACCCACCATTTTCTAAAGGTTAAGAGTATTTAAAATATATATTATGAGGAATCCCCCTAGCTAATATGATTATGTTAAACACATTTTTCTATTTCAAGTTGCAAGCACTAACTAAATAACGAGGATTTTAAATCTAATACGAAACAAAAATTTACTTATGAAGCTAAAAAGGGATTTATTTTTGTTTAGTAAGGCTCTGCATTTTGGTTTGGCTATGAATATGGAGGATAATCCTCCTCTGTCATTGTCATTTTGGGAATGGGCATGTGGAAAGTGTGGCTAGAAATTCATTGAAATGAACTCTTACAAAGTACACCAAAAGACCCAAAATCGTATTCAAAATTAGGCACTTATAAAAAAGAAAGATTAAATTTATATTTTAGAATGGAAAATGTAGCAATAAGAAAAAGATCACTCAAGCAAACACTGATGTAGTAGAGACAATAATTACTTCTAAGCATTGACATCATTACATAATGTGTTGTATGAGTACATTTTTTTAGGTACATTTAGTGGGTTGATCTTATTTAAAAAAAAAAAATAGAATTATTTTTAAAACACTTTTTGCATTCATATCATTATATAATGTGTTGTACGAGTGCATTCATTTGGTGGCTTGATCTTTTTTTATTGGAAAAATTAGAATTACTTCTAAAACAATCTTTAAATTCTATCATTATATAATGTGTTGTACGAGTGCAGACTCTCTAAGCACATTCTGTGGCTTAATCTTATTTTAGTGAAAAAATTAGAAAGTGCTAGTTATGATGAGTTCCACATAGTACACATATGTGTTAGCATTGGAAGAGAAGTACATACAATGGTGGTAGGCTTTCTTCAATACAGTTCGATTATAATGGACTATAAAAACCACGTTTCTTTCAAAGAGAGTTTCAGAAACCATCATTCCAAAGATTCTTCACGAGTTTTGTGTCACACTTTGAAAAGAGTGGTTTATGGCATGCTTCTGACAGCATACTCTAAGCGTTCATGTGGGGCCCTCTTAGTCGATTGCTTTTGCCAACGCCCGTTTCCGTTCTGGTAAGCAATCCAGTTAACTTCTACAGCCAATAAACAAGCCGACGATGAGGATGAGGAGGCAGTGGAGGAGGCATGCATTTATCACTAGACAATGGCACCATCAATCATAAGCAGTACCTTCCAGTTACACTATTATCAAAGGTGGTTGCTAAAATATTATTTAGTTTATTTTTCAAATCACTTGTTATTCTAGTTATTATTTCTTCATATTTTCGTGTGTGAAGAATCTTTGTTATTTCTACATTTTTTTCTAAATGATATAGTTACTTTTAAATTAATAGATTCATTTATGTATTCTTCATACTGAATTAAGTTGTTTCTTCTATAAGTGATTCTTTGATGGTAGTATTGGGTGCAACTACAATCTTATTTGTTTCCATTGAAGATATCTATTTTCTTTGTCATTGGGAATCATCAATTTAACATATCTTGCAATCTAACAAGGTCCATGCTCTAGTACCACTATAATGACGTCATGAATAATTTTGACAAATAAATTTCAGATTTGAGTATTTTAACAAGATCTTTTAAAATTCCTAAATTTATTCACAACTTATACAACGACATTAACAATCTACTCTTATCAAATGGGGTTAGCAAAAAAAAAAAATCATAGTTTTTTGTTAGTTTAGATAGAGGGGACTAATATTTAAGCCTAAAGTCTATACTTTCATTAGGACCTTGTTGATAGTGAAAAAGGCCTTCATAAAGATAACTTGCAAGATAATGTTCATACAAGACTGTTCTAGAGTAATAGACCAAAACAATCCTTCAAATATTAAATGAAATGATTTGAGAGTAGAGAACAAAACCATTCTAGAGTAGCCCCCTTAAGATATCTAGGAAAAAAATTGGCTAAAATTTTGTCAAACAAAAATACATCTATACAATTCACCTAAAAAGTAGAAATTGTGTTTAGGGAATACCCTTTACCATTATAATTTTCAAATTTGATATTCATCAGCTAAGAAGAAATAGGAAGTATATTAAGTATTTTTGGATGATTCATTTATTTTTCAATAATTGATTTGTGATGAGGTAAATATGGAATGTAGAAGAGGTCATAATAGTAGTAGTTGAGATAATAGAAATATATAAAAACATATGTTGAGAGGAAACAATTAGTCTATTCAAATAAGTAAAGGGGGGAGGGTGAGAAGGTAGGGTATAATGATAAGTAGAAAATGAGTTAGTAGAAAATCCACAAGGATTTAAAGAAGATAAGTTCAAATGCAAGTGCATCTACACCTTTTCTAAGATACATCCAATTCATATTAGATCACTTGCAAATCATTTACATAATTCTTTAGTCTTCAATATCTTCTTGTGGGCCAGAAAGGTCCATCGAGTTATTGTGTGTAATCAGCCTCTAAGTGGAATAGGTGGAAAAACCAAGCCCATCTATAACTTTCTACATGTTTGGTTTTGATGGAAAGTTTCTTAGATGATTTCAATAAGTGATAATGTCATCATAAAATAAGAAAAGAGGAGTGAGATGAACTAGGAATCCCTAGATATGATGATCTTATGATGACATAAAAAGGGTGGAATGACATTAGCATGACATCATCTAACTACAAATGCATGGAAATGATGTGGATCAACCATGTTGGTAAAGTCATTTAAATAGGATGAAGAAACTTTAGAAACATGCAGTTCAAATGGGAGAGGAAATTCCACAAAAAGAATGGTGCAAAGAAAATGAAGTGAATCGGACAAGTGTACTTGAAAGGAGGATTTCACTTGAAAAATATCAAAAAAGAGAAGATTTCATCATAATGACATATGTAGGAAGATGAGGTCTATTGGCCTACAAAATCTTTACTTAGATTCTTTCAAAATGCGCTTGTGGGAAAATGTCAAGCAAGTGGAAAAATGTGGGAAATCTGTCAACATGTGGAATTGGTAAGTTCACATGGAAATGGTTGAAAATTTTTGATTGGGGAAGATTTTCCCACAAAATATAAGATTCTAAGTGAACCAAACATGTGAAGGGTGAAGAGGTGAAGTTTGAATGGAAGACAAGTTTGACACTTAGTTATTTTTTAGCACTTAAGGCCTTTGCAGGAAAAAACATGGTGAACTACACCATCCAAGAGAATGGTCTAGAACAACACATTAGCATGGAAATCCATCTGAATAGGAAATTTTTAGGTTGGATGGAATGAATCAAATGGAGGGACAAAATATGCAAGAGCATTGTAGTGTCAAAAATTATCTTTGGTGACATTTTCACACTTGTTTGGGCCCTCCTTGCAAAATTGAGCTTAATGATGCCTTTACTTAGTGTTGTAATGTGTTTAACACACTCACATTAGGTCTTGGGCCCTTGTAAATTAAATAAACTTAATCACACCTTATTTGGAGTGTTGTAACACACTTTCACATTATTCTAGGGTTTTATTAAATAATTGGGCCTCTTTATGCCTTAATTAGCCCCATTTTGCATTCACAAGCCTTAATTTATGCATCTTTCTAAGGATAATCTATACATAAACCAATATCCAATCAAAATCTAGGCATTTTTAGGTTGTGTGGCCTAGATTTAGTGATCTGGGACTCATACGCCACCTTGGGCGTATGAGTCCCACCTAGGGTTTTTGGTCCCGATCTATATTTTACACCTTTCTAAGCATTTTTGAAATTGGTCCCATAATTTATGCCTAATGAGACTTATAGTGTCAAAAAATGTCGTCGGGGAAATTTTCACACTTGTTTGGGCCCTCCTTTTGAAATTAAGCTTCATGTTGCCTTGATTTAGTGTTGTAATGTGGTTGACACATTCACATCAGGTCTTGGGCCCTTGTGAACTAATGAATTTAAAGCGTACCTTGCTAAAGTGTTATGAAACTGTGTTGTAACTCACTTTCACACTTTTCTAAGGTCTTATTAATTAATTACACATAATAAACCCCTTTTAATTAAAATAAACATTAATCTTGCCTTGCTCAAAGTGTTGTAAAGTGTCGTGACCCACTTTGACACATTTCTAGGATTTTCATTAATAATTGGGATTTCTTATGTTTTAATTAGCCCTATTTTGCATCCACAAGCTTCATTTATTCCATCTTTTTTAGGATAATCTCAACACCAATAAGTACCCAATCATAATTCAAGTGTTCCTAGCTTGTGTGGCCCGAATTTAGTTATCTGGGACTCATTCGTAGGGATAACTTTAAAAAAAAACCCCTCAGTGAAGGTGTAAAATCCTAGCAAATCTTGGCTAAGTGATATAATTTTCCCGGTGAATCTTTCTTTTTATTTGAAAAAATTATTCATTTTTCTGGTGAATCTATGCACATTATTAAAAAAATTGTAAAATCTTGGCAAATCTTAATGAATAATTGGTAAAAATAATAATCACAGTGATGAATCCTAGCGAATAATCACTAAAAAGATTAATTACAATGGCATATCTCTCCTTTAAAAATTTGCATAGTTGGTTGGCGTAGTTCCCCCAAATTTTTTTATTTTTTGTAATATTGAAGTAGGGGCTCGGGGGTAGCAACCACTAGCAAGGTCAAGGGGGCAGAGCCCCCTTGTGGGGGTCACGGAGGCAAAGCTCCCTCACGGGGTTCAGGGACAATGGCATTGGAGCACACACGGATTAAGTATTTTCTTAAAATCTCACTTTAAAAATAAGACTAAATCAAAAGTGAAATTGTTACCATTGATTAGCTTTTTAATCGGATGGATGAGGTTGATTTCATGACATATATGCACGTGCCTTTTAAAAGGAGCTTATTGAGGCTTGATTGTTTTTTTGGGCCACATGATTAAATCTAATTGTGTGGCTCAAAACAAATTTTGGGCCTCAACAAGCCTTTTAAAAGGCACGTGCGTATAGGTCACAAAATCAACCTGGAGCCATCCGATTAAAAAGCTAATTGATGGCAATAAATAAAAGCCCTAAATTCAAGGCTAAAATATCCCTAAAATTAAATGGTAATTTATTATTAGTGGCCATATTGCCCCAAAATTAATGGTAGGAATATAATATTATTGGCAAATATAATTAATATTTGTAATTACAGTATAAACTACTGGAGAATTAGTTCCAATGATGCATCGTTTACATGGCAAATCAATTTAATTTATTAGTTTAAAAAAATAATGCATAGGAGAATTAATTGAGATGAAATTAATTTATTGTAAAAACCTGGCAATTTAGCCTCCTTTTTAGCTTGTACTATTCATCATTTTTGGAGGTCCCAATTTCAATTATTTGCCAATTGGCGAAGATTCACCACTAAATTTTTCCTTGCTCATTCACCACCTTGGGCGAATGCGTCCCACCTAAATTTTTGGGTCCCAAACTTGTTTTTACACCTTTCTAAGAACTTTTAATTTTTGATCCCATACATTATGCCAGATGGTACTCATTTGCCATCTTGGGAGAATGAGTCTTGTGTGGCCCAAAATTAAAATAAATTCAAATTTCTAGCAGGATTTTACTGTCCTAGATTTTATATCAACTTGTAGTGTTGTAATTTGGGGAATTCTTACATAAATGAGTATAAATACAAGGTTCTTTCTCTCATATTTTCACCTAGCATTCTAACAAGCAATCAAGTGTTCACAAGAGTATTCAAGAGCAGATTTTCAAGCATTCTAGAGCAGCATTCAAGCATTCAAGCATCATGTCAAAGATTTCATGCATTATGTTCTTTTAGAGCTAACAATTGTGGTGTAGGATTATGTGATTCAAGCAAGCATTACATTCAAGATCAACATCATTCAAGCAAGAATCAAAGTCTACATCCATTGTAGCCATCTCAAGCACAGTTACAACACCTTATTGTTAGGGTTTGGTGAGTTGCGACATTGTTATTTGTTCATTCATCATTCTCCATTCTTATTTGATTTCATTTCAAGGATTGATTTCCAAAACGGGGTTTGGCCAAGGAAAACCCCTATCCACTAACCCCCCAACATTTTTCCCTCTCCTTTGTGTGTGATTTGCAAGTCTAGGTTGGGTGAAACCACAACAGTGGTTTGCATTTGAGAAGAGAAAGGAAAATCAACTTTTTTAAATTTTCAATAGGAAGACTGGTTCAGTTGAACATACATGTTCGACCGAACCCATAAAGTGGTTCAGCCGAACCACTTTATGGTCAACGGAAAAATACTATTTTAAAGGGGTTCAGTCGAACCCAACCGAACCCTGTTGAATTAGGGCATTTATAAATCAAACCCTATCACTGTCAAACAAAAAAAATGGTGAACTATCAAACCTGGAGCTCGTGTGCGGGGAACAACAAACGTGATTGACAAGGAACGGTGAAAACTTGCAACAGGGCCACCATTTTAACTTGAAATATCGACTTGGACATCCATTAGTAGGTTAGCATTCTTTCACAGTGATTTAAAATTCCATTTGTTTGTAAATTTGTAAACTCCAATGGATTCCATGAGACCAAATTTTTCTGGTGAAATGAAAACAAATTGAATGAAAAGAAAATTCCAAGCAAAATTTTCATTTAAAACTTGAAGGCACATTATGAGAATGAAATTTATTGTTTATAATGAATATACCATGTTTCAAGCTCTTATTTTGGCTCATAGCTGTGAATTGCATTTGCTTGAAAGTTTCTAAAACCTTTCAAAAACAATACCCATTATTTAAAATTTGCATTTACAGCTACCAATTCCATTTGCTTGAAATTTTTTAAAGCCTTTTAAACAAACCCATTTTTCAACCAAATTTGGATCTACACCTGCCAATGGCATTTGCTTGAAAGTTTCTAAATCCTTTTAAACAAAATCATTTTGTAAAATTGGGCTTTACAACTGCCAATTGCATTTGCTTGAAAGTTTTTAATATTCATTTGGCTTTACAACTACCAATTGCATTTGCTTGGAATTTTCTAATATTTTTCCCAATAGCAATGCATATATGCATGATATTATAAAAAAAATTGGGACCACTTCAATGCTTTTTTTTCATAAGAACACATACCCCAATTGGGGCCTCAACCTTTGTAAAAACACTACCTTCTATTACTAATTCATTATATCATTTCTTATATACTAGCATTAACCTAACAATGAGATCTTCTTACTAAAATTTATGTTCATCTTTAAACCAAGTTTACTCAAACCTCTAATTAGAATTTAAAACTATTAGAAGTATGAAGAAAATAGTCAACATCTATAGCCCGAAGATTCCCCCAAAATGTATAATCAAAATTTAGTTTTGTTCCATCTTGAGGATATTTCCAGCCTACAAGTATATCCATATTTTAGTTCTCTATATATCCATTAATAGATTGTGTTGAAGGCATTGCTTAAATTATCAACATGGAGATATTATTTGTGAATATTATTATAGACTTATTTTTCTTGTAAACTTGAATTCAAAATTATACTTGAATGGAACCTTAGGGTGACTTCAGAATAGTGGTTTACAATTTATATGACGAAGGAAATTTTGTTTTTTTTCTTTTCCTCAAACTCAAGGGGTTCGGTCGAACCATATGGTTCAACCAAACCTCATTAAGGGTTTGGTCGAACCATTGGTTTGACCGAACCCTAAACCCTAAATTAAAAAAAATCATATTTCAATGGGTTTAGTCGAACCTGGGTTCGACCAAACCCCTTTACATAGGACAAAAAAACAAAAAATCACATTTTGACTGTCACTTTCTAAAATTACTAGTTGCTTTCCCTGCGTGCGGCGAACCGAGACCATGACGGTGAGTGAACTAATTTCTTCTTTCCAGTGAACACAACTTCAACTTGGTCTCTCCAAACTTCATCAACCTGACTTCCATAACGAGCACCAGGTATTTGAAATTCAAATTTTTTAGAGTTTAAAATGCATTGATATATTAAATTTCAAAACCCTAGATGCAATTTTTTTCAAATTTGTTGAATTCAAATTGGATTTGTTTGGAAGTTTTTAAAGTGTTTTCAAATTTGTTGAATTCAAATTGGATTTGCTTCCCCATTTTGAACATATTTTTATGTTCTATGTGTAAATGAAATATGCCTTCCCATTTCAACAATCAAAGCTATGGATAGCCTGCTCCTAAATGGAAATACCAAGTGAAACATATATAAGAACTTAATAGCATATGGAAACAAACAATATAAAGTTATGAAGTTCAAATAGAACCACAAATTGTATCATTTGTAACATTAAAAATGTCCATATTAACCTATCAAGAGATAAATATGCAAAATAGATTTAATTTTAGTTACAAGAAAAATGTATAAATTATAAATTTATAACATAATTATGTACATGGGAAAATCCTCTTGGAAGAAAAATCCCACAACCAAAAATATGAACCAATTATATTATTTGATAATAATATCATTTACAATAAAATATTCATGTGCATACCCTTATAGGAGTATCATCAACATGTGATTCATATGGAGTAATTTCTAGTAGCATGATGATACCTATAAAATCATTATGCTTTCTCCATCTCAAAAACCCATAAATAGGAAAAATTTAAACCATAAACCAAGTGTGGTTTACCAAAGCCATGAGCCAAAATAATGACCTAAAAATGGCACCAAATTTGGCACAAATTCCAACACCATATTCCTTGACTTGGTTTATAGGATGTATTTAACAAATGCTTTACATCTTGTCAAAAAAATTCAAATCCTCCTCCTCATAACCGACACTCCATTTTTGAGATATTCAAACCCATTATTTAAGATGATCTTGATGATTTTCATAATTCTAATCAATATTCTAGTGTACAACCCCCCTTTTTTATTCTCTTATGTGTCATATAACATTTCATAAGTAATTCCCATCTTACAATTTCATACAATGCTCTTACAACTTCTTAAATATATAAAAGGGACAACCCTAGTTCAATTAGGATTATTTAATTATTATCACCTACATCCATTCATTACATGTTATTAGTTTTTAGTTGCACACATTATTAGGAAATATGCATTGTCTAAGAAATTGGGGTATATTTCATGTTTGAGAGTGTTTTCCTTGATCTTTTATCTAGTTAAATTAATATCCTTTAAAATCTTGTTTTATGGAGTTTTCATCTTAACTCTAATATGGCTAGCAAATAAAATGACGATTGAATCATTTTTTGATATAATAGCTAATGACAACCATATAAAGAGCCACATTAAAGAAGATGAAAAATAATGATCAAGACTATGATTTAGATACATATGTTGCTAAACAAGATATTTTCTTAAATTGATAATTACGTATTGATGCACCTCTCCACCCTAAATATCCTCACTCATTGGCTAGTAATTTATATAATGTATTAGGTGGCTATCCTTAGGGAATTAATACTATTCATAATATTACCACCCTAATGGATTTTAATAATGTTGTACCCTCTATGCATCCATCTACAGTTCATCCTCTTATAATGATTCCTCCTATCATACTATAGTTACCACTTCCATGGGATCCACCACCCATGTCCTATCGCTTTTCTCTCCACTACTATTTTTCTTATCTCCCATCCTTTTATATATGTTTACACCATTGTTACTACTAGCACTATCCTATATGTAGATATGTTCTTCATACCATTCCTCCTTATCCTATGAAAATCTAACATTATAGTGTAACTTCTCCTTCCATTACCATGTCATTACCTTTCTAGACTTTCCCCTCTTTATACATTCTCCTTTTTATCCTACACTACTCCTACCACTAATATATCCCTATACCTTGGATATACTATTGAAGAAATTTAACTGACTTTCAATATCATAATAATTAGACCCATATTTTTAAACGTAAAATGTGTATAATAAAGCACAATACATGCTTCCTAATTCAACTTCACTAATATCTATCAAATTAACTTAGGTTCATTACAATAAGATAATCATATAGCTATAATTAGTTGTCAAGATAATGGTAAAGTTTCAATATCCATATTTATCCTTCCACATGCCACCATTAGACATACACATAAGATTCATGAACATCCATACCTATGAGCATCCAAATACAAGAAATATAACTATATATATCATGCACATCATCAACATACACATAAAATATCACACCCATCATCAACACAACTAATAGTTCCCATATCATATTATCTATGTTCTCATGTACAAATGTGTCTTCAAATACATCAAAGCACTCATGAGTAAATCCACTCTGTAGAGCATACACACAACTAAAAAGGTGCCCCTAAGGTATTTGTCTCCTATATCTATCCTCTTAGCCTATCCTTCTCTATGGATATGTTCCACTCATATCTACCACCCTGAGGTGATCCATGTCTCAATCCTTGTCAAGGTCACTCCTCCTCTCTACCTATATCCTTTCTCAATGAGCTAGATCTATCACTGCTACTCCCCAAAACACCTACATTTAAATATTAAAAAAATGTTTAATAAATCATACAACATTGATTAAAACTAACTAAACAATGAAAGTATTTAATATTATAACACCTTTTGAATTATATTGAATGACCTTGAAATTTATAGCCATCGATGTCAATCACTTATTCATACTATAGCTTTGTTCTCCAAAACACCTACATTTATATAAAAGTGATTTTTTAAGAAAAATAATATTTAACCTACTTTTAACCATTTTGAACCATTTCATATGCATTCACTACCTTATCCATCTCAACATTATGTATTACCTCCTTCATTGGTAATGCTACATCCACTTGTTCATCTTCACCTTCACTCTCAACTGCACCTTCATTTTCTAATAATTTCAAGTCCTCCAAAGGACATTCATCCACTACTACAACATCATTTTCCTATTTGATTGCTGCACTTTCTTTTTGCTTCTCATCCTTTGCTACAATCTCAACATCTTCATTTATGCTATCCTCAAAGTATACTTATGCAATATTCTCTCCCTCATGTTCACCTACATACACAACTACAAAAAACTTTGTCTTTCTTCTTTTCCATTTTGTCAAACAATTGCCACACACTCTCAAACTTAAACCTCTGAGGTTTCAAAAATGTAAACTACCTCCCGTTCGGCAACCTGTTTACAAATCTTCAACACCTTTAGATGTTATTTCCAATCCACTCACACACAACTATCATCTACCCAACACAAACCTTGGAATATTCTTCCTCTACCCACTCTCTCTCAGTGGAGGAACTCTAAACCTTCTACCCAGCTTTATCTCTACTAGAGGATAGCAATTACAAACCCTCTTTCATGGTTGCAACAAACATACTTTCTACAACTCTTTCTCTTGATCATCAATTGTAGATCCTAATGCATACATTGCACTCTCAATATCTTTAGGCTTCAACCCACACTCACAGATCCTACTGCAACTACCTCACGTTCAATGTTATATTACAAACTCAGGAACTCCTACTTTGATACCACTGATGAAGGGTTAGACTTGGTTCTTCCCCTTAAAAGCTTATTTTCACTACAACAACATAGGATGCATATAGAAAATGCAATAATAAAGCAAAAATTTATTTATTTACTGAAATGACATTACAGAGTTACAATGCCATCATATGGGCTATCTCACTATAGTCATCTTCCAAATTGCAAACCTGAGCTTTTGCTCTCAACTCTACATTCACTAGCAAGAGATTTTCTTTCTTCTCTGCTCCACCATCTCATCACCTTCAGGATACTCTACCACCTCTACACTCCACTCTTTGTGATGGATATATATATCTTCTCTTTGTGATCACCAGCAAGCCTTCTCCTTTACATCATCCTTGAGATTTTGTCTTTACATGTTACTTGTTGCCCAATCAGCAATGAAATCACTAGGTGGTTATCTCGTTATCAACAACTTCACCAAGTCGGCCAATGAATATATGTATTTCACAACAATGATGTGGAGTACATCAAACACCACTCCACCATGTGTTGTGACCAACTCACCATCCACTGTCGTTGACCACCTTCATGTATCTACCACCATCCAAATGTTTCCAAGACTCTAACTCATCTTCCTCTGAAACCCCATGTCACATCAATAAAGCCTAATCAAAATGTTGAACAAACTCCAAAAGATCTCCCACCGAAACATGTATGTCTCCCCGACATTGCCACCACCACATCATCAAAGAGAAATGCCTTTTCGAAGAGACTTGGAAGTATCTCCTACCAAAACCATAAAGTCACCTTGACACAACAAACAACTAAGCCACAGTCCATTGAAATTTCAAAGAGACATTCACGATTGTCACGCCGACTAGCATGAATCTTGCCGACATGTCTCCACCATGTCCTTATCACTACCGCCCATCATCAGTATGTCGAAGAGACATTCATGATTGTCTCATCGATGACTATCACTCACACTGATAAGTTGATACACTGTATGTCGAATGACATAGTAGCTCCTCCAACACGTCGATTTCTCTACAAGCCCAAACTCAAGCCTTATTAAGTGGAATAACTCAGATTGATGCAAGAACACTCTCAAACCCAATGACTTGCTCATTTGAGAACCTAGGTGATCACTGAGCAAGAGGCCAGAAGTTACAACTATGCTAGTCATTTTCTTTTCTTACTTTGCTTTGTGTAAGTTTGTAATTTTCTAAAAAAAAAAATATTTTGCTTTGTTAAGGGTTTGAGCCAAGAAATAGGGGTAAGCTTGTGATCTTTGCACCTAGATCACCTTAGGTACATGGACCAAATCACATCTCAATGGACACAAGTATACTACAACACATGGGCTAATTTAAAGAATGTGGACTATTCAAAGTAATCCTAGTGACAAATAAGTCGGATAACAAACTACTTTTGGAAAGTTAGGACAATCTTCTCTTCTTAACAAAATATAATACTCTTGTCCTATTGAATTTATTTGTAGGCACTTCAACTACATAGGTAGGATATAGCTACCTTCAATCATCTTCTCTAAGGGAAAGGACCCAATAGTTGAGCACATTCTAATAGTTGAGATAGTGTTTGTAGATTTGAAAGACCTATTTTTTATAGTATAACATTATTAGTTGTGACTTCAGTGTTGTTAATGTTGACCATTATTAATTTTAATTGAAGGAAATATGCTCATTAGATTCAAAAGGCTACAAATCATGCAATGTCACATGGACATGCCAATAAAATATGACTTAATGAACAACTACAAGTCTAAACCTTTTTGGGGCATTTTTAATGACACCTCAACAAAAGCATGTTGATGTGGAAAAGACGTGGACCTGAATGGATAGTAAAATCTCTATTGTCAAGGAGTACGAGATCTGATGGGATACTATACTTGACAAATATGATAGATTGATCTTTGTCATTTGTAGTGTTATAGCTAGTGTTCTGGTTCTAGATCAGTGTGGTCATGGATTTCTAGTAGGATGTGGTTGTATGCTGGTGGGCATGATGGATGAAAGCACAATTTATGCCTCAAGCCCTTGTGTTCTTTCTATGTTGTACTTCCAGCTTCACGATGTTGCATATAGGGGAGCTTTCTCTATTGGTTGTGGAGTCACACTGCTCCACCTATGGGTATGGGAGTATATTGTTGTTTTTAGACTAGTGGTTGTAAGAGATCTACATGCTAGACTACCATATGTTTTCATGTATGGTGGTGTTGTTACTTAGAGGCATCTCGGGGATGTTGGCTACTAGAGACATGAGATAGACCTGCTTGTCAATTTTACATGTAGGTCGTACAAATAGTGTCTAACCTGGGATGATGATGCAAAGAACCTACCATATTGCCAACAAACACGGTATCTGATTGGACGTACAATCAAATCACAACACATCATAGAGAGACAACTTTCATAGAGAGTACTGCTACACTTTGGGGAGTTCCAAGGCATTCCCATTCGTATAGGTATATTTTATTGTCTTCTTGAGAGGTTGGGCATTGGGGACTGATGATCAGTCCATAGGTAGCTTTCCAAGAGTTTGATTAGCTGCAACTAGTTTAGTGGGGTGTTGGATCAGAGGTTGCAAATGCAAGGACTACACAAGAGTATGATTCTTGGTGGTTGCAATGTAGACCTATGCCATTCACAGATCCTAGTGTACTGATTCCTCGAGAGAGATTGGGACAAGGATGGAGAGGTCAACTGAGGGGGAGGGGGAGAGGTAGGGGAGATGATGGGGGAGAGGCAAAGGTAGGGAAGATGGAGGAGATGGTGGAGGAGGTGGAGGTAGAGAAGGGGGCAGGAGCGGTGGAAAAGGCAAAGGAAAAGTTCTTCCTATGATTCTGGGACAATTGCCACCTATTGCAAAGGAGAAGGAGGAGGTGTGGGAGGAGGAGATGGCACAAGAGAAGGCTACTCAAGAGGAGGATGATATCCAGGTTTAGGAGACGGTAGTAGATGAGGGGTTGCATGATGTCCCTATCAGGGAGGTTCTCAGTGATGTACTTGAGGAGAAGGCTAAGGATAGGGGGATGATGATACCTAGGATTAGATTCTAGCATTACAGACACAAGTATCACAACTTACTACAAAGAGAGATACTGCAGTTATTAGAGCACAGAGGGCTGAGCAACAATCCATGAGTTTTATAGACACCGTGGTTGGATCAAGTGTCAATTTTTCACGTATGTTATATTGGGCAGGTTAGGAGATCGAGTATTATAAAGAGTTATATTAGGATGCAATTCCACCATCATAGAAAGCATTGAGTTATACGTAGAGCAGATCACAAAGTAGATATCATTCTGGGTGGACAATGAGCAATGATGCGGTGTCAAGACTTAGGAGGTCACCTTATCCACCACTATGACCTCAGACAAAGCAAGACCAACCAAGGCCATCACGACATAGGCACGATATGCCATCCCCAAGGCCATCACCTATAAAGGAGAGGGGTAGCTCAAGCTATCCTGAGTGATTATGTATATAGTCACTTATGTATATTTTGATCGAGCCTCAAGCTTCATTTTTGATAGACATTCCAATTTTGTACTATGACACAATTTTGATATATATATGAGATGCATCATTTTTGGCGGCGACTATATGATGTTTATATGTTTTATTTGCATGTTTTTATTATGTGATCTTATGTTATGCATTATATGTGTATATGATGGTTCCTATATGATGTGCATAAGGATCTATGATGTATGGTATGCTAATGTACAGATGGATGGATAACTTTGATTTATGCTTATATGTATGATGTTATGTATGGATATCTAAATTTTAATGTTTATGATTTATGATGGAATTAATATGTACATATGACCTATATACAGGATGGTATTATATGCTTATGAGATTTTATGACATGCTTAATATGATGTTATATTTGATGATAATTCTATAAAATGTGATGCAATGCTATTTTTTTTATTTTTATGCAATATGAATAACCTAACATGCAAATGATGATGTATATGATATCTAACATGATTATGGATGCAATATGATGCAGTTGATGCATTTTTTTTTGTCTATCATAGCATGCCATCAGAATGATTGTAGGGATTAACAAAAAAAATATTAGCAAGAGGAAAAAGTTAATATGAAGTGAAGAATGGTTAGATGGACCATCCATCCAAATCATGAGAAATGAGATCAATGAAATGGATCAAGATTGATGTACGTTTGGTAAGATACATTTTGAGCTTTAATTAGTGCACGATTATCATCATGGAGTGTTTTATTATGTGACAAGCGGATGTATGCACACCAAAGCATGAATTGCAATGGCGATGTTTGCTTCTATTTTCCTAAAGATTTTGATAAATGACAAGTGGATATATGTACACCAAGTTGAGACAAACCTTGGTGATGTCATTATCCATTTTCAAAATTAAGACACAACAGACAAGTAGTGCCATGACTCATACTAGTGACAATAGAACCTTGTTGGAATATGTGAGGAAGTACACAAAGCATGTTAATCCTAATGCAAGAAAGCATTAGATGACCTTTAACTTGACTAGGATGTTATGATTATGCCAAATGGAACCCCAATCACACACAAGAAACTTAGTTGCCCTAGTATATTATCAAGATAAACCATAAATAGAAATCAACAGAAACAATCATGATCCATCCTCGCTCCTCTAATCAATTGTGGATATCATAGAGTAGCATAGGAACATGATAGAAATAAATCAGATAAAAAGATAAGACTAACTAGATCAAATGAGTCAACAACCATTTAACTCTTCTTACCAACAAATTGTGTTTGTAGATACGATTCAAAGGATTATGTCTATTTTCAAGGAAGAAACATCTTGTATAAGACATCTAGTCTGTTTTTGAGGATGTAGCAACTTGTATAAGACAACAGATAGCTAATAAAGATAGGTAGATTTCATTGATAGATAAGTGGGCAATTGATCAACCAGGTTGAAGGCTAGTTTGATAGTTTTGTAGATGTTGTTTCATAATTTCTTAAGATCAATTTTCTGTAGGATATTTTGTTTGTGTCTAATCAAAGTGTTGTCCTTAGCAAAGGAATTTACAATGAAAAGTGGATTGTGATGGGTGTAAATCTTATTATAGCTTGTGGATAGTTTATTATGAAACTTGGATTGTGGTAGGTGATTGTGATGATATCCTCTGATGCCTTTTCAAAGATCTTGTCTAGAAATATAGGTCGAGGATTACCCCCAGTTAGGTATAGGACCAATTTTATGGACAAGATGGATATGGAAAGCGGGTGACACTAAATATCAACTATTCTTAGGCCATGAGAGGGGTGAGGAAGTTTTATTATGAAGGATCCTATGCTCGATTTATTATGGATGGATGAGAAATATGATAAAATAATGACAGATGGAAGAGTAATGACTTACTACACATGGTGCATGTTTTCTAGGTTTTCACCATGCTACTTATCCAAAACGCCACTAAAATGGTTTTCACTATTGGACGAATTATTTCTCCTTTTTTTCTTTTTCTATTTTAATTATTTTTTTGAGTTTTTTTATTTTTTGAGATCTATGAACATCATGTATAGTACTTGTGAAGGTGCATGCTATTGATAGGATCACATAATGGTTCACCTTCAGAAGTAGCTAGTTGATAAACATCAGATCCATATGTTTTAGTGATAATGTAGGGACCCAACCAATTAGGTTCAAATTTTCTTGGTTTTTCTCTATCAACTTGATTCTTTAGGTTCCCTTTTAGGGCCAAGTCACCAATATCAAAGTGTCGAACTCAGACTCTTTTGTCATAGCTACGGCGTAGACAGTTTTGGTAGGCCTATAGATGAACTAATGCATTATATCGTCTCTCATCCAATAGCTCTAGCTCATGTAGTTTGGAAATTTGGCTAAGTTGTCAATTCCAGTGGAGGACCAGACATGGGTATGGGATACAGGTACACCAGTATGACGATTTTTTTTCCTTGGGTACGGCTGTATATATATATATTATATGCAAAAAAAATAAAAATATGCAAAATTGTAAATACATTTGATAGTATGATATATAGTATACTTCATGAATCATTAGTCATCAATTCATCATTGAATCATTGATCAATCGTAGTGATAAAGATAAATTCCAATTGATAGTTCAAAATTTCAATATTATGTCATATATCATATATGTCTCAAGTCACGATTCAAATGAAGATTGTTACAATTACAAACTTACAATGATAATAGGGATTTTACGGTAAACCATCTAGTTATTACAATATTGGATTAATGTCAATGTTCATACTGAAATGAATATTTTATAAATCCACTAAATTGACAAGCGACATTTAGGAAGTTGGTAATGAAATAATACCTTTGAAATTAATTTCAAACCCAAGCTAAAACAGATCATAAGCTGCTGCAACAAAAAAAGATGATCTTGATTGATATATGGCTCAAACTCAGTATAGGTATGGCTTGAACAAACAAATAAGTTGTACAGAGGTGTTTAGATGCATCAAATTAGTCAATGATAGGTTGCAACCCTCCTAGAAACATAGATGCTTCTTCTAGAACTGTTACAGACTATTGCACCATAGGAAATGAACAATTTTTGCACAAGCATATTAATTTCAATGATTCAAATTAACATTTTTTGCCTGGGAGTGTCTACGAGCACCTTGGGAGCGCCCTTGGAGTGCTTAGGAGCGCCCAAGAAGGACCCACAGAGAACTTGGGGCTGCTTGGGTGCTCCCAGGGCACTCCCAAGCACTCCCCAGGCTGCTTCCATACCCAAACGCTCTAAGAGTGGGCACATGGTCCTTTTTTGAAGAACCTAGCAAATTAGAAATCTGGTAATCCTTGCCATCAATAAACAATTGAATGGATACTCTCAAGGATGATAACTTGAGGAGTTATTTAATGATTCCAATGACCTTAGGAGGTCTAGAGGACTCATCTACCACTTTTTGGGGTGATTTCCAACTTTTGGTGTGGTTTTTGAGATTCTTGGAGAGGGCATCTATTTATAGTAAGTCACTCGATTGGCTCCACTTATCATTATTCTTCATTGGGATCACTCAAGTGTAGTTAGTTTTTTATTTGAATGCATTTGTACAATTTTTGTAAAATGGGTGTATTAATGGCTTTATTTTAATTATTTCACTAAGGTCACCAAATATTAATTAAAATATTTAAAAAGCACCTTAGTGTTATAGCTCATCAGAACAGAGATGAAATGATTTAAATCTTGGATACAAAATAAAAGGACCTTGCGTGTCACAATATTTTTATTCAAAAAGGGTCTTTTGTAACCAAAAAGGAGCTATTTTTTATTAAAAGTGAGTTTTTAAATATAACTTCTCAAAATTTCGGTGGAGAAGTATAAAAGGAGGCTTGGAGAGCTCATTTGGATATGCTTGAATATTATTTTGGATATGACATTTGCTAGTTTATGACTAGTGTCCATTTCCTTTTGAGGACGAAAACCCTTGGAAGGAACAATAGCTACAAGAGTGAAAGATTTCCCAAGGTTGCTTATTGAAGGCTTCATTTAGAGGTCTTGTCGGAACTTGTTAGCGCATATTTTTAGAGTTTGTTTATTTGAAAAATAGAGGTTTGTTTTGGTGATCTAGGCACAAGGATAAAGGAGATTTGGAGAGCTCATTTGTATATGCTTGAATATTATTTTGGATATGACATTTGCTAGTTGATGACTAGTGTCCATTTCCTTTTGAGGAGGAAAACCCTCAGAAGAAATAGTAGTTGCAAGAGTGAAAGATTTCCCAAGGTTGTTTGCTGAAAGCTTCATTCAAAGGTCTTGCCGGAACTTGTTATAGCAGATTTTTAGAATTTTTTTGTTTGTAAATTAGAGGTTTGTTTCAATGATCTACACACAAGGAATATATTGCATGGTCTTGTTTGTGAATGCCTTTATTGTTGGTTGTTGGTTGTACCATTCCTTCAACCAATTCATACCACATTGCAATATTTTGGGAAGAATTTGGATACCATTTGCATTGTTATTTAGCTATTAGGATTTGACTGTGTTTTCCTGAGGAAAGGAAGAACTTCATTTGCTATTATAAATTGGAGACACTCTCCAACCACCATATTCCAGTCATTTTTGGTCACACCATCCAAGGAGGGAGGCATGGGAATTCTAGAGCAAAGTGCCCCATTCTAGGAGCTGGGTATTGTTTAATTTGAGGCGCCTTATGGTTTGTCGATGTTGTATATCATTTGGAAAGTAGTTGAACATTTTATTGACTTCATTTTAGAGTTATTGTTGTATCTAATTGGTTGTATTATTTTATACCAAACTTGCAATTTCTTAACAATGAAATGGGTATGTTTTATAATTGCCGAGAAACTCCATTTTGGGAACATAGACAACGTACCAGTCCCCATACCCAAAAATTTTGGTGAATCATTTACATATAAAATAGTTTTCTCCTTATTCATTTAACTCACGCACCCTAATTTGATTGGCATCCTCATCCTCATACCACTACTAGTACCTTGTGTCTCTCGACAACTATGGTATGTTTTTGTTGTGATTTTATTGATTAATCTAGATCTGGCTATTTCTCATTATTTTGTTTTAGATCTGGGTATTTTTCATTAATCTATGTATTTGGTTTATGGTTATTTCTTCTTTATTTATGCACTTTTAAACAAGCAAAAACACAAAAATTTACAACAACAATATGCAGAAAATAATACAAAAAAAATAAAAAAAGGGGGTGGGACATTACATAGTAACTTCTAAAACACCTACAGCATTGTCAAGGAGATTTTCCTTTGCTGCAAGTGATCTTATAGCAATAAAAAATTCTCATAGAATCGTTTCAAGTGACCTAGAAGCATGTGTCTAACTATAGAACCAACCCAATCAAAACATCCAATCCAATTTCAAAATCAATTATGTATTTCCTTTTTTGGTAATCAGGTAGATTATCTAACACTTATTAGCACACAATAAGAGGTTATCACCTCTTGATGCTAGCTTGGATGGCAAAGAACTAGCAAAATTCAACTTGTTTCCTTGATCAAGATGTCTATATTTTCTTAGGTGTAACATTCATTGATGATCATTCATGGTAGTGCTATAATTATTATTTGGTATTTATTTACAACTAACTATGTGAATGACAACACATGCCATAATATCAAACTCATCCATTTCTTTAAATTATGGACAAAGCTACTACTTGGACAAGGGATGAAGGCACAATTCTGTAATAGAAACTCAAAGAAAAACAAATAACTTAGAGAACATTTATGCTAAACTTCAATACTGAATACATCTTATGTTGATAAAGAGAATCAAAATTCCAAGAGGAAGGACAAAAAAAATCTCCAAACCTTATTCAAGTGCATTTGAAGATCATCTTCTTTTCTTTGTGCCTCTTCCTTCATTTTCTTCTTCATAATCTTAGTATTCATTTCAATTGAGGCTCTTTTTTCTTCTTCCTATATTAAATGCCAATCCCAAACTAGATAGACATCAAAATTGAGATAGCATACATAAAAGGACAGAGTAAACAGTAAAGGCTTACAACCAAATTTGTGGATTTCCTCATGATAAAATCAAACTAAATATTAACCCCTAGTCAAACGTTAGAGAGTAATGTAGTCTAATGATCTAGAGGACCCACTCCTAAATAGTGCACATGAAATTTGAGGCCTTATTTGCAAGGTACTAATAAGGATATGATTATGAGGATAGGCATTATGATGTCTATGAATTCCACTCAACTACCAAAGCTACTAGAATTGAGAATAATTAGGAATGTTTTATTATCTAGGAACAAGAAAGACATCAAAATTATACCTTTAAATTCATTTTAAAACCATTGTACCTCAGGGACATCTCCCCCCTAAATCTCGAGCATTCCTGGAACGAGGACGTCCCCAAGACATGGGGATGGCATTCCCAAGTTTCCAGCGGCACCACCAGTTTTGGTGGCATGCCGCTGGGGACGTCTTGACACCCCTGGGATGTTGAGGGGGACGACTGTGTGTCCCTCGAGCGTCCCAAGGATGCCCAAGCATCCCCCACGGTGGCAACTTAAATCACATGGTTTAAAAAAGAAATTAACACATTTTTTTATTATTTGACATTTTGATTTTGTACTTGTTTTGATATCATGCTACTCATTGTAATCATCTTTATGATCAAATATTTTTGATATCATATAATAGAAATCTTCCATTTTCTGATTCAACAATTGTAGTATTGAGTATTCTAATTTCTAATTAGTAATTCGATATTGAAAACATCAATGTTCAAGTATTTACTATTTAGTATTTTAATTTGGAATTTACAATTTTGCTATTTTACTTGTTAATAGTCTTATACATCTTTTCAATCAGAGGGTGGAGAAATGTTGAAATGCACACCTCTACCTCTATAGGCCAAGGGGGTGCAACCTTTAGGCCTATCAGATGGGGTTTCTAGCTTTCACAGTCTCCATGAGACTTGTGTGCAATTAATCCAGCTAGCCAACGAGCCCAACCATCAGCCTCTGAGATTTGGAAAACACTCATACATGTAAGGCTTGTGTAGAACGCTGAAAAGTGAAGACAACCAAAAAATGACTAAGTATAGTGAATACATTTCCCTTTGGAAAAGGAACCCTTCTCTTTGAGGTCTTAGAAGTAGTCTCTCGCTTCATTTCCTCCAAAGACATCTCTTGTAAGTTGATCTAGCTAAACAAACAGATAGATGGTGTGTGAATCGGAGCATTCCAGCTCCCAGTATCAAGGGTCAAAGTAGGGTATCTAGATGAAAGTTACATTTTTGACAAAATGGTGTTTGAGCCTTCACAAGCCAAGGGTGCCCTTGTTTCTAGGGTCCTTAATGCAGCTTTCAGGTGCTTTATATACAGTCATTGGATGCGGAATACTTCTAGTCACGCGGTGAGCCTATCATCCAATCAATAGGGTTCATCGTTCACCATCAATGGCAGTTTGAAGCGCCTCGTCGGATGGAAAAATGGAGAAATGGCTATCTAGTGACCTCACATCAATTTAATCAAAGGTGCCTAATCTTTTGGGGTGTCAAATGTTGATTTTAGCAGTTGCAACTCCTAGTAGACATTTCATCCTTACTCTGCAAGCTTCGTAGTGGATATCTCAGCCTAGTCTCAGCATCACTCAGTCACCCAAAAATTAGTGTTGAACATGGCCAACTGTAACTTTGCAGTTAGCTATAAAATAGGAAGTTAGCAGAAAAGTTAATAACTCTTGCAAATGGACACCTAGAGGGTCAAATGAGGACTTTTTGGAATTAATGAAGTTTGTTGAGTGCATCTGGATGCTATGCTTTTTTTTAACTGAATTAAAATAATATTTAATATTTATTTTGCATGTCAACATGAAAAGTGGCGATTTTTCAATAATTCATTAAAGGCCCCCTTTTTAAGATTTAAATTTGCATGTAAAGGAAAATTGAATATTTTTATTATTTTGTAATCCGAGACTCTGAGTCAATATCAGTTCAACTAGAGGGGGTCCAATCAGATAATTATTTTGACAATCAAGGTTTTAAATCTTGCAGTCATCCTTTATGGTGCGATTTTGCTCTATTTAATTCATGGCGTACATCATTAATTCATTCATCCAACTTAGTAGAGGCTAATTTTCCTTCAGAGTTGGATGATATCATCAGCAATCAAGTTTGAAGACATCAAAACATTCCTTTTGTAGGTGCAAGTCTAAATTTATCAGCATAATTTAAGAGAAATTAGTGATTTTAGCATAAGAAAACATAAAAAAACTCAATCTTTTGTCTCATATTCCATTCACATGTTTGAAGAAAAGAAAAAATTTGGCAAAAAAAATCTTCTGGGTTGATTCAACATAGCTTCCTTAGTAAAACCCATGTGCTAGAATTTTTTAGGAAAATTTACTCCACAGCATCAGTTCTCGAAGCTCTAATTTTCTCAACTGAAGATTCCTTGCATGTTCGAGCAAAAGTCATATTTTAACATTTCTAATGTTTTGGGTTGTCTTAGAATCTTTTTCTGGACAAAACCCATATCTCATATTTTTGTGAAAGTTACCCTTTGATATGCTATTTTTAAGCTTAGTAGGCTATTATTAGCTTTCTAGAAAACTTGTTAGAATATAGCTGTGTTCACAGTCAATAAGAAAAAAATTTAGAATGTAATACACTCAACTCAATTTCAAGACTAAATCAGTCTTGACTCATGACTTCATCAGGACAGTTGATACAAATCTACATAAGGTGCTTCCAAAAGAAGTCTTAGACCTAGTCAAGATTAGAGATTCAATACTTTAGAACATTCAGCAGTCTAGGTTGCTCAAGGCCGGTTTCATACCTATCTCATTTCATTTCATAGAGTTTGTAATGGCTTGTGTTGAACATTACAACTCTACTACTCGTGAGATAGTGTCAGTAGATGGAAGAGTTATATGTAGTCTCAAGCCCTTGGATATCGATAGATGTTTTGGTATCCCTCAGCACCCGAGCAGTCTAGTCATTTCTATGGAGCAGTGTGAGCAAGCATTGAACACTGATATGGACAAGTGTCAGAATAAGATGGTAGAAAGATGGTTGAAGCAAAAGAAGAACAAATTTCCAAACAATGTGGGTCGTGTTGAGTACAAGGATGAGAATGCGATTCTAATCACACTCCTAAATCGTGTCTTAGGTCATGCAAATGCAAACATATTCCAACCCTGGATGTATTACATCATTGGTCGGATCATCTTTGGGCAAGAGCATTATGAGTGGGCATCCTTCATTAGAGATGTTCTCCATAGGAAAATCACTAATTTTCTAGTTTTCGACAAGTTTCACATGCGTTCCTACCTCGTGTACTTGATTGCTTATCAAGGTCAGTTTAGAGGGTTGAACACGATGGGAATTTTTAGTGTTTAGAAAGTCTATCACTACTTTGACCAGCTTGAGTTCATAAAGACTTAACATCACTTCAAGCATGTTCACGAGGCTTTCTTGACATACATAGTGAGGAACTTGGACCAAGAGTTGCATATTCATATTTCAAAAGTTGCTAGGGAAACGATGATTGATTGGGCCGACTGGTTCATTCAATTCCCTACATACACCTACATTCGCGTATATGGATTTACAGGAAATCCAGCCATGCTTCCATGTTATCCTTCGTATAGGAAATTCTTCATGGAGTTCCTGAGGAAATTACATGATGTTCATCATCATTTGCGCTGCAAACATAAATAGGATTCCAACTTTCCCATGTATTTCAGAATCTATTGGTCCAAAACGACAGTTGATGCTAAGACTGCAGGAAAAGAATTAGAGAAGTTTCATCTCAAGTACCTTGTTGATGCACGTGCTTATGATCCCTAGGGTCATTACATAGCACACCACGATGGTCGCTCATACCATAAGCCTACAATGGAGGAATATTGGGCAAATTGCAAGGATGACTTTGAGGTGCACAGACACAGCTATGGCCATTTCTCTCTCACACAGATTTTTGTCTTCTTGGTAGAATATGTGGGAGGTTTATCAAATGATGAGGGAGATATACTTCCTCAATTTTTCAGAGAGTAGGTTGATACTCAACCATTTCTGATAGTTGATTGGTATGCCAAGGAGTATGCATCAATAAAGGAGAGGTCGAGTAGAGTTATCCAAAACAATATAGTTTACCTCGATAGTAAGAAGTCTAGGAAGGTAGTTGTGCCTAGAATAGAGCCACCACCAATGAATACTTCACTACCTTCCTCATCAAAGCCTAAATAGAGGAAAATGAGTGATCCTCCTAAGAAGAAAATTCAAGCACCTAACAACTCAAAAGGGAAGGCACTTTCCATTGATACACACATGGAGCTAGTTCAAAGTTTTCCAGAACATGAGGTTCAACCTTGCATTCCATCACTGATACTAGAGTAGTTTCCAATCCTAATTCAGATTGAATTAGATTTAGACTCACCACCTTGTAGTAGCACCTCTACACATTCACTCTCGTTAGAGCCTTTTATTGTTAGTATAGATCCTTCCAGTGGGATTAAACAAGACTAGTCTTGGATTGAAGCTCAACTGGGAAGGAAGAGGAGGTAGCCATCTTATGTCCTTGATCATTCTAATTTTGATCATGCTTACCAGGATGCGCCAGATGAGAGGATCAAGAAATAGGTCCATGTGGAGAGGAATGTTGATATGGAGATTGTTGTTGAGACTTCCATACCTCTAGAGGGGAAGAGTTTTGATGAAATTGAAGTTCAGGACTTTGAAGTGATCATAGTCAACCTTGGTTGTAACACTCGCTAGACAGAGGTTGATCTCCTACAGGTTGCAACCGACAGCACAAAGGATAGAATAGTCAAAGACAGAGAAGAAAAAGTAGCCCTCAAGGTTGAAATCAAGCAGCTTCGTCAATACATTTCTAGCCTTGTACATAGAACAGAAGATTTCACCATTACACTCCCATGATACTTGAGCCATCAGCCAAACAGGGCCAACTTAATCACCTGGTAACATATAACAAGCATTTCAAGGATTGGGAGGAGGAGTTTGTTACTAGAGGCCGCTTTGTGCTTGTAGAGCTATATCAGTTGCAGTACAATGCACGCGAACTCTGTCAACATCTCCATGATGAGGAGTGAGACATGGTGATTAGTAGACCCTGGGATGAGATTATGATTGCTCACCTGAGTGTGGCATATGAATTAGTCACAGATGTAGAAGATAAAGAGGCTATCTATGCTTGGAAGACATAGTTGGTATTCAAGGTGAAGATAGAGGAGACAATGGCATCAGAGTTGGTTGAGAGTGGAGAGCACGTCACTAGTGCACTTTGATGTGTGAGAACTCTCATGTCTCACATACCGTGTCGGTATCAAATTGAGGGTGGTGCATATGTTGAGCTTGCTCATGTCCAGTTAAAGCTCCATGCACTCATTCATGGCATTTTCAGTGAGGATACCATTGGTTGTAAGATGAACCAGCTTACAGTTATGTTAGCATTGTTCGATGAAGCAATCAGGAGAAAAGATGAACTTCAATACCAGATCACAGCTGGTGAGGACATGTTGCTTAAACACAACATACTTCAGCAGAGTATTAGTGCTCCAAAAAGTGATGTAGTCAACAACCTCGTGGAGGGGTTAGTTGCTCAAGATCACGGCTACTAGACTTAAGTTCCCACCTCTTAGGATAGACATTAGACACAGTAGTTAACTTGGTGCTTCTTTCTGAGTTAACTCGTTCCACAACTCACACATCTCTTTTTGGGATTATCTATTCTCACTTGGAGTTTCATTTAGGGTTTTCATTAACTAATGGTAGTATTCCAATTAACTTGCTTTCAATAAGGACGTGCATGCTTGCACATTGTCCATTTAGATTAGATGTTTTGGTTAATTGATAGTAGCTTTCTAGTTAACTATATAGTTTTCTTTATTAGGGTTTAGCAATAAATCTTGCATGCATTGCAAGACTGTAGTTGAATCAAGGATATTTTAGGGTTCCCTACACCTTTCATGTCTATAAATAAGAGCTTTTTCTCATTTGTTCATAACTTTTGCATGCAATAGTAATATATGCTGAGCCATATTTTCCTGTAATATTGCTATTCTATAGCTATTCACTTTGGTTGGATGATCATTGTTTTGTGTTCTTGTGTTTATAAGCTTTGTTCATATCTACACCTTGAAAAGGTGTTGTCACCTCCTTGGGAATTTAGAAGTAAGGCTTATCATTTGTTTTTATTGTGTCAATGAGCTTTGCTTCATGTCTACACCTCAGAAAGGTTTCATCACCTCCTTGGGAATTCATAAGCAAAGTTCATCGTCTGATGTTGTTTCCAATAACTTTTCTTTCATCCAACGCCTCGGAAAGGTGTCGTCGCCTCCTTGGAAATCCTATCTTAGAAGTTATCCTATAATCATACCTCGCTCCTTTTCCTCATGCTCTATTTTTCTTGAGGAGATTGGATAGTATAAGTTACTTAGTTTTGAGTTGTAGTTAAGCCCTTTGAAACTAGAAAAACCTTGGCTGCAACATTAGAATGTTATTGCAAACCTTGTGCCTCTTTTAGCTGAGACAAAAAGATAGGAATTAGTTTAGTTTACTTTTTCAAGCATTTTGTCTCCACAACGAGGGAGATTCCCCTCCTAATTTGAAGAGCACTCATCACGTAGTGTGCATAGTTTTTTGTACCAACTTGCACTCCAGAGGTGTTAGTTGTTATGCCAACAATTTTCTAGCACCCACCATGGGGCATGAGGCAAGAAAACTTTCCAAAGCATAGGCTTTGCATGGTTATGACTATTTGGCATCCTACTGCTCCAGTACAACAACCAGCACTAATTTTTCCTGTTATACAACTTTATCTATTTTTTATTGAAGTAGAACTATCAGATATCATCAGTAGCTTGCATATTTTTATCTTTGAAAATGATACATCTACCACTCAGTGGAGAAACACGACTACAACTATGGATAAAGAAGAAGAGAAATTAGATCTCGCAGCAGGTAGACCAGTTTTGCCACCTCCCACGTGGAATTAAGCATCCTGGCGTACCGAGTATATCAAAGAAGGAGATTCAATCCTCCTATCCAACCAAATCCTATCTTTCAAGAAGCTCTTGATCATTTTACTGAATCAAAGATCTTAGAAAAAGAGATTCCCATTCCAACAGAAGAAATGGGTGATCATAATAATAACAACAACAACCACAATGGTCACATTAGAAGAAATGCAAAACATCCAACTGCTTTGCCTTGGGGTGACAATATTGGACCGTTGGCTTTACAAGGACAACATGAACTACCCAAGGGTTCACATAATTTTTTCCTAAGATTTCATGTCGATGGTTCTAGACATCTTGATTAACATCTTTCAACATTCACAGCAGAATGTTTTGTCTTGCATGTTGCACATGAAGACATTGCAGTACATCTCTTTGTGGAGACTCTTGAGAACAACACAACAAACTGGTTCAACAATCTTGAGCTGGGTATCATCACCAGTTGGGTAGTCATGAGTGAGAAGTTCTTGGCGAGATCAAGCCTGCCGAGGACAGTCATAGACTTTTTGCACAACTCTCAAATTTGAAGATGGAGAAACATGAACCAATGAGAGAATTTGTAGAAAGGTTTAATCACCTCATTACACGTCTTTCTCACACTTTAAATCCATCTAACTAAATTTTGATGAGTTCTTTCATCAATGCACTACCGTCAGAAATAACCTTTTTCTTGAAGATAAGTGAAGAAGATAGTTTACAACTCCTTTAAGAGGAAGCAATCAAGCTCAAAGAAAATATGATTACGATGGGAAAGATGAAAGATGATTTGATCAAACTGCTCGTGCAAAGGTTGGATGATCCATTGCTACAAAAGGTAGCAAACAAGGTGACTATACTGAAAAGACAGTCACCCCCTCAAGGGCAACCAACCTTGCCCACACCACTGTCATTTCAACCTCAACAATAGTACTAGTTGTATATTAATTACAAGTCAAAGTTTTCACAACGATAACCGGAGCAAAACAATGAAGCTGAGAAGGCCATAGTATTTTGCACTTTCCATGATTTTGTTGAACACACTAGCGTGACATGTCCGAAGAACGAGCTCATGGGATTTGTCGATACTACTCCTAGTTTAGATTTCATACCTTCCAATTCAAACGTCGTCTCATCACAAACAAACGACTTTGATGGTGACTCCACAATGAGGTATTTTGATTGAGAACCCATAAATGAAGAACAAGAAGAAAAATACTACCAATTTTCTCTCACGGTTAATCATAAGAATGTCACCTCACCTATGTTCACACGTGTGCAACATTTCAAAGCACAGAAGGAGGAAGAAGAGAAGCAAAATTCAAATAGAAGAGGAAAGGAAGTAGCTTCTACTTCCAATGCTAAGACTTCACATGAAAACATCATGTTGATTGCTCCAAATTTATCTTCAACAAGATTTGATGTCGTGTCTTCTATGATGAAGACAAAGGTACAAATCTCACAACTAGAGTACCTACAAGATCATCTAGAACAAATATATAAAATCATGAAGGTTGTGAAAAACAAGATTGTTGTCCAGCCAACATTACTACGGTCCTTCATGCCTGCAGAAGAGAAGCCAAATCCATTCTATATATCTTTATATATAGGAGATTTCAAACTAAGCAATTGTATAATTGATAGTGGAGCTTTTGACAATGTTATACCTCTACATATTATGAATGCGTTGGGACTATCATGCACTCCTCCTCAAGAAAAGTGTTATTCACTTTAGTCTAAACCAATGTCGCTAGTTGGTCAACTTAAAGATGCACAAGTAAGGCTAGCATCTTGTCCTGAGAAGAAAACCATGATGAGGTCATCTTGGTGGTTGATATTCCTACCAGCTATGGGATGCTACTTAGTAAAAGTTTATGTAAATATCTCAGAGGAGAGATTCAAATGGATTGGTCATTTGCGACAATTCCATTGAAGAAGGGCACATTCAAGCTAGAAGCTGAGGCAAAGTCAAAATTTATGGTGGTTAAGTCCCAAGACCCACATGATCAAGTGTTATATCAAGACATGGGTCTGGGCACATATGTTATGGTGTCAGCAGTGACTGAAGATTGTCAGAAGTTTGCCCTTTACATAGAAACATCAAAAAAAAAAAAAAATTAAAGTCATAATATAATATAATATAATATATAAATATTATCTCCATATCATATTAAAGTAAAAATATTAAAATTTAAATGTAATTGCATTAAATATAAAATATTAATAGGGTTGTTTGCTACACCCCCAAATATGAGATAAGAGGGGGAAAGCGCTGAGGATTCATGATGAGCAGTCATCTGTGGGGGAATCTGTTCTCGACTTCAGAGAAATCTCCACATACTTCACTCAGCCCTTACACCAACGTGACTACACCCGCTTGCTAGAGAAGCCTAAGGGATGGAGGTAACTACCCTCACTGCCCTTACTTCTTTCACTAAAACAACAGAAAAATAGAGAATGTAATGACAAAAATTTGAAGAAATTTGTGAGAAAAGTACCAATGTAATTAAAATTTGAGAATTAAAAGATTCAAAGACACCCTCAAATCAAATCCATGTTGAAATAATATGGCGTAGTAATATAGAAAGATATCTAAATGCAAAAAAAAGAAATTATGTAGTAATAATCAGAATAATTCCACTAGGCTAACAATATAAACACATTCCAACTAAAGAATAGCTAAATTTCAAAACCCTAGCAAGAGGCAGCTCAAAGGTTGTTATAAATAGTCAATTTATTCATATTTTCAACAAATACTACTCAGAAATAAAATGTAAGAGAAAATCCAGACAATATAAGGAACTTCCAAGTGAAGCCCAGTAAGTAGCGTACACGATTGACAAGAGTGTTTGAGTGGCTGGTCCTTTTGTTCAAACTTTAAGAAAAATTAAAAAGCTAAAAACAATGAAACAGAGAATGCAATGACAAAAAATTGAAGAAATTTGTGAGAAAAGCAACAATGTAATTAAAATTTAAGAAGTAAAAGATTCAAAGGCACCCTCAAATCAAATCGAGGGAGAAATAATATGGGTAATTAAAATTTGAGAAGTAAAAGATTCAAAGGCACCCTCAAATCAAATCGATGGCAAAATAATATGGCCTAGTAATATAGACATATATCTAAATGCAAAAAATTAAGAAATTTAGGTTCATGTTCGGGTTTGGGTTTGGGTTATGGTTCAATTTGTCCATTTGTGAAATATTTTTTGGGGTTAGATTTTGGGTTCGTCCATAAAAAAACATATAAAAATTATATATATAAGATTTTTTTTAAAATAAAAATAGATCTAATATCCATTTAAATTACAATTAAAAAATATATTATACTAATATAATTAAAATATAAAAAATAATAAATAAATATAATATGTATTAATATTAATATAATTATGATTATAACTTTTATTGATACATATTTGTATTAATATACTTAAAAACTAATTAACATTAATTATTATCTTTAATTAATATGCATATTCTTTCTATTTTAATCAAACTTATTTTTTTAATTTGTTTTTCAAATTATTAATAAATAAAAATATTTAAATTAATGATATAATATAATATATAAATATTGAATATTTTAATATAAATATTATCTCCATATCATTAAATAATAGAGATCATATTAAAGTAAAAATATTAAAATTTAAATGTAATTGCATTAAATATAAAATATTAATAGGGTTGTCCGTACACCCTCAAATATGACATAAGAGGGGGAAAGCGCAGAGGATTCGTGATGAGCAGTCATTTGCAGGGGGAATTCGTTCTCGACTCTAGAGAAATCTCCACATACTTCACTCAGCCCTTACATCAACGTGACCACACCCGCTTGCTAAAGAAGCTCGAGGGATGGAGGTAACTACCCCCATGATCCTCATGTCTTTCACTAAAACAACAAAAAAATAGAGAATGCAATGACAAAAATTTGAAGAAATTTGTGAGAAAAGCAACAATGTAATTAAAATTTGAGAATTAATAGATTCAATGACACCCTCAAATCAAATCCACGATGAAATAATATGGCGTAGTAATATAGACAGTTATCTAAATGCAAAAAAAAAAAGAAATTATGTAGTAATAATCACAATAATTCCACCAAGTTGACAATATAAACATATTCCAACTAAAGAATAGCTAAATTTCAAAACCCTAGCAAGAGGCAGCTCAAAAGTTGTTATAAATAGTCAAATTATTTATATTTTCAACAAATACTACTCAGAATTAAAATGTAATAGAAAATCTAGACAATATAAGGAACTTCCAAGTGAAGCCCAATAAGTAGCGTACATGATTGACAAGAGTGTTTAAGTGGCTGGTCCTTATGTTCAAACTTCGAGAAATTTGTGAGAAAAGCAACAATGTAATTAAAATTTAAGAAGTAAAAGATTCAAAGGCAGGCTGAAATAAAATCAAGGGCGAAATAATATAGGTAATTAAAATTTGAGAAGTAAGAGATTCAAAGGCACCCTCAAATTAAATCGATGGCAAAATAATATGGCCTAGTAATATTGACAAATATCTAAATGCAAAAAATTTAGAAATTCAGGTTCACGTTCGGGTTTCGGTTTGGGTTATGGTTCAGTTTGTCCATCTGTAAAAAAAAAAATTGGGGTTGGATTTTCGGTTCATCCATACAAAAACATATAAAAATTATATATATAAGATTTTTTTTTAAATAAAAATAAATCTAATATCCACATAAATTAAAATTAACAAATATACTAATATAATTAAAATATAATAAATAATAAATAAATATAATATGTATTAATATTAATATAATTATGATTATAATTTTATTGATACATATTTGTATTAATATACTTAAAAACTAATTAACATTAATTATTATCTTTAATTAATATTCATATTCTTTCTATTTTAATCAAACTTTTTTTTTAATTTGTTTTTCAAATTATTAATAAATATTATAATAAATAAAAATATTTAAATTAATAATATAATATAATATATAAATATTGAATATTTTAATATAAATATTATCTCCATATCATATTAAATAATAGAGATCATATTAAAGTAAAAATATTAAAATTTAAATGTAATTGTATTAAATATAAAATATTAATAGGGTTGTCCGCTACACCCTCAAATATGACATAAGAGGGGGAAAGCGCAGAGGATTCGTGATGAGCAGTCATCTGTAGGGGGAATTCATTCTCGACCCGAGATAAATCTCCAAATGCTTCGCTTAGCCCTTACACCAATGTGACTACATCCGCTTACTAGAGAAGTCTGAACAATGGAGGTAACTACCCCCGCTGCCCTCACTTCTTTCACTAAAACAACAAAAAAATAGAGAATGCAAGGACAAAAAATTGAAGAAATTTGTGAGAAAAGAAACAATGTAATTAAAATTTGAGAATTAAAAGATTCAAAGGCACCCTCAAATCAAATCCATGTTGAAATAATATGGTGTAGTAATATAGACAAATATCTAAATGCAAAAAAAAATAAAAAATTATGTAGTAATAATCAGAATAATTCCGCAGGCTGACAATATAAACACATTCCAACTAAAGAATAGCTAAATTTCAAAACCCTAGCAAGAGGCAGCTCAAAGGTTGTTAGAAATAGAAAATTTATTCATATTTTAAACAAATACTGCTTAGAATTAAAATGTAAGAGAAAATCCAGACAATATAAGGAACTTCCAAGTGAAGCCCAGTAAGTAGCGTACACGATTGACAAGAATTTTTGAGTGGTTGGTCCTTACATTCAAACTTCGAGAAAAATTAGAAAGCTAAAAACAATGAAACAGAGAATGCAATGACAAAAAATTGAAGAAATTTGTGAGAAAAGCAACAATGTAATTAAAATTTAAGAAGTAAAAGATTCAAAGGCACCCTCAAATCAAATTGAGGGTGAAATAATATGGGTAATTAAAATTTGAGAAGTAAAAGATTCAAAGGCACCCTCAAATCAAATCGATGGAAAAATAATAATTCCTATTAATATAGACAAATATCTAAATGCAAAAAATTAAGAAATTTGGGTTCACATTCAGGTTTGGGTTTAGGTTATGCTTCAGTTTGTCCGTTTGTGAATTTTTTTGGGGGTTGGATTTTAGGTTTGTCCATGCAAAAACATATAAAAATTATATATATATATATATATTATTTTTTTTTAAATAAAAATAGATCTCATATCAATTTAAATTAAAATTAAAAAATATACTAATATAATTAAAATATAAAAAACAGTAAATAAATACAATATATATTAATATTAATATAATTATGATTATAACTTTTATTGATACATATTTGTATTAATATACTTAAAAACTAATTAACATTAATTATTATCTTTAATTAATATTCATATTCTTTCTATTTTAATAAAACTTATTTTTTTAATTTGTTTTTCAAATTTTTAATAAATATTATAATAAATAAAAATATTTAAATTAATAATATAACATAATAAATAAATATTGAATATTTTAATATAAATATTATCTCTATATCATAATAGAGATCATATTAAAGTAAAACTATTAAAACTTAAATGTAATTGTATTAAATATAAAATATTAATAGGGTTGTCCGCTACACCCTCAAATATGACATAAGAGGGGGAAAGTGCAGAGGATTCATGATGAGCAGTCATCTACACAGGGGGAATCCATTCTCGACTCGAGATAAATCTCCACATACTTCGCTTAGTCGTTACACCAACGTGACTACACCTACTTGCTAGAGAAGCCAGAGGGATGAGGTAACTACCCCCGCAGCCCTAACTTCTTTCACTAAAACAACAAAAAAACAGAGAATGCAATGACAAAAAATTGAAGAAATTTGTGAGAAAAGCAACAATGTAATTAAAATTTGAGAACTAAAAGATTCAAAGGCACCCTCAAATCAAATCCATGGTGAAATAATATCGCACAGTAATATAGACAGATATCTAAATGCAAAAAAAAAAAAAAATTATGTAGTAATATTCACAATAATTCCACCAGGTTGACAATATAAACACATTCCAACTAAAGAATAGCTAAATTTCAAAACCTGAAATATGCCAACCAATTTTTTTTAAGAATTTACACAACACAAGCCAGCACTACCAACTTGATTAGCGTTAGCATCAAAACTGAAATCCAAGCTTGAAATAACTCAACGCCAAGAATGCACACTCAATCCCAAGGAAGGATAGGTGTTGTCATATGGCGAAGAAATTAAAGAACAATACTTGAAATGAAACAAACTCAACATCAAGAATGTGCACTCAAGATCCCACTGAGGGCGAGGTGCTAACATATGACGGAGTTATTAATTGAAAACTGAAATAAATAGGCGGTGAACCAACCATGAGAATTTCCATGCTACCACTTGAACAGTGGGGGGAAAAACATTACAATACAAAACTAATTCATCCGCTGCGGTCGGCATCCACTTATGAGTGGAAATTCGCCACTTTACAGTGGGTGACTAAAGAGAGATTAATTGTTTTTTCTCCACACTGGCGGTAAACCATCCAGGGGTTACAAATGTATGAAATTATAACAAGTAATTGCAGCAAATAAAATAAATAGCTGTTAGTACTACTAATCAGCTTTACAATGAATTAAACAGCTGCAAATAAGAAAGATATGCTTCCAAATCCATCAAAGGTTAGAGTAACACTTCCTCTAACTCTTACAATACAATAATGATATAAAAATGTAGCTCAAACCAGCATTATATCAAAAACTAACAAGTCTGATATAAAAATCTGCAATCTGGAAATGTCTATCAGCAAACAGCAAACTCATAAAAATGTTCACAACTCCTTCTAAATACCTCCGAATAAGCTGAAATTTTTTGCAAAGACCTTCTAGGAGGATGGCACCCAAACTCAAACTACAAAACTGCATCAAAAACTCAAGATATTATTCTTGCACGAATCCCAAAGCACTCATGAGATGGTACGGCCCTGTAGAGGGACGATTTCTCTTGGAAAAATTAGAAACTTGGAATTAAAATCTGAAAACCTCCAAATATGGTCGCCATTATCATAGAAATGCAATGATCAAATACCCATAACCAAAATAAATTCATACCAAAAGCTGTAAATGAAAACCACCTTCAGCTGTGTATACACCAGCAACATAAAAACTGAAGTTCTCACCAAAATTCACCAATTTTGAAGCACAATCTGCTAGTCTAATTGAGAAGCAGCAATAATACCGACTAGGTGTTATCTTTCAAACACGAAATTGGATTGGAACTAGGAGGTAAGCATCCCTCGAAGTAAAAAACAAGTTGTCATTCTGACAGCATAACATTAGCATAAACATTGGATAATCAACTCTTCAAACAGCAGCAATATATAAGCTTTAGTTGGCAAATGAAGCAACAAGAACTCTTCAAATTCCAAGAAGTTGAATCACTTCAACTTCCAAAAGGGACGCCACCTTTTTTCCTTCTACTTTTTTGAAATAATAAAATAACATTCAACTTCCCCTTTAGGCATCCATTTCATATTGCAACAATAAAGCATTTATTAAATAATTAAATGCTCACTTGACCCCTTTATGTCCCCTTCTTTAAAACAACTTGAAGTCATCAAGCCTAGGCGTGGGGTACAACTTCAAGACATGAAAATTGACTAAGTTTGAAACTCAGTCCAAGGAGATAACCAAAAACAATGCCCAAGCTGCAACTGATGAATTGCTAAAAACAGCAAACTGACAAATGCCAAACTGAACCAAGTTAATGATGATGCTTCTACCAAAAAAGAACTTACTAAAAATAGCAAATGCCAAAAATAGTAAGTTAACTTCAAAACCATCAGAAAGCCAAACTGAACACTGAACTGCAAAGGATTGAATTGCTACAAGATAGATACTGCCAAAAGATAGACTTGCTAAAAATAGCAAACTGCTATAAATAGTAAGTCTGCACAACATCCTCTAAACGCCAACTGAACAGAATCTGAAAGAGGAAACCCTAGTTTTTTCTACTTCAGCTTAGCCTACGGATTTCCGGAAATAGGCTAAATCCAAAAGAAGAGTGTATGGCCAAAATGGGGACATTACAAAACCCTAGCAAGAGGCAGCTCAAAGGTTGTTATAAATAGTCAATTTATTCATATTTTCAACAAATACTACTCAGAATTAAAATGTAAGAAAAAATCCAGACAATATAAGGAACTTCCAAGTGAAGCCCAGTAAGTAGCGTACATGATTGACAAGAGTGTTTGAGTGGCTGGTCCTTACGTTCAAACTTCAAGCAAAATAAACAAGCTAATAACAATGAAACAGAGAATGCAATGACAAGAAAATGAAGAAATTTGTGAGAAAAGGAACAATATAATTAAAATTTAAGAAGTAAAATATTCAAAGGCACCCTCAAATTAAATCGATGGCAAAATAATATGGCCTAGTACTATAGATAGATATCTAAATGCAAAAAATTAAGAAATTCAAGTTCATGTTCAGGTTTGGGTTTGGGTTATGGTTTAGTTTGTCTGTTTGTGAAAAACGATTTAGGGTTGGATTTTGGGTTCCTCCATACAAAAACATATAAAAATTATATATATATAAGATTTTTTTTTAAATAAAAATAGATCTAATATCCATTCAAATTAAAATTAAAAAATATACTAATATAATTAAAATATAAAAAATAATAAATAAATATAATATGTATTAATATTAATATAATTATGATTATAACTTTTATTGATACATATTTGTATTAATATACTTAAAAGCTAATTAACATTAATTATTATCTTTAATTAATATTCATATTCTTTCTATTTTAATCAAACTTGTTTTTTAATTTATTTTTCAAATTTTTAATAAATATTATAATAAATAAAAATATTTAAATTAATAATATAATATAATATATAAATATTGAATATTTTAATATAAATATTATCTCCATATCATATTAAATAATAGAGATCATATTAAAGTAAAAATATTAAAATTTAAATGGAATTACATATTAAATATTAAATATTATTATAGGGTTGTCCGCTACACCCTCAAATATGAAATAAGAGGGGGAAAGCACAGAGGATTCATGCTGAGCAGTCATTTGCAGGGGGAATCCGTTCTTGACTTGAGAGAAATCTCCACATACTTCTCTTAGCTGTTACACCAACGTGACTACACCAACTTGCTAGAGAAGCCTGAGGGATGAGGTAACTATCCCCACGACCCTAACATCTTTCACTAAAACAACAGAAAAATAGAGAATGCAATGAAAAAAAATTGAAGAAATTTGTGAGAAAAGCAACAATGTAATTAAAATTTGAGAATTAAAAGATTCAAAGGCACCCTCAAATCAAATCCATTGTGAAATAATATGTCATAGTAATATAGACAGATATCTAAATGCAAAAGAAGAAGAAATTATGTAGTAATAATCACAATAATTCCACCAAGCTGACAATATAAACACATTCCATCTAAATAATAGATAAATTTCAAAACCCTAGCAAGAGGCAACTCAAAGGTTGTTATAAATAGTAAATTTATTCATATTTTCAACAAATACTACTGAGAATTAAAATGTAAGAGAAAATCCAGACAATATAAGGAACTTCCAAGTGAAGCCGAGTATGTAGCATACACAATTGACAAGAGTGTTTGAGTCGCTGGTCCTTACGTTCAAACTTCGAGAAAAATTAAAAAGCTAGAAACAATGAAACGGAGAATGCAATGACAAAAAATTGAAGAAATTTGTGAGAAAAGGAACAATGTAATTAAAATTTAAGAAGTAAAAGATTCAAAGGCACCCTCAAATCAAATCGAGGGCGAAATAATATGGGTAATTAAAATTTGAGAAGTAAAAGATTCAAAGGCACCCTCAAATTAAATTAATGGCAAAATAATATGGCCTAGTAATATAGATAGATATCTAAATGCAAAAATTTAAGAAATTCAGGTTCACGTACGGGTTTGGGTTTGGGTTATGGTTCAGTTTGTCGGTTTGTGAATTTTTTTTGGGGGTTGGATTTTGGGTTCATCCATACAAAAACATATAAAAATTATATATATATATAAGATTTTTTTTTAAATAAAAATAGATCTAATATCCATTTAAATTAGCTTGTTTAAATAGATATAAACCCGAACGTTAGCTTGTTTAAATTGTCTGAAGTGGTTGCTAGCTATGTTTGACGTTCTCGATGTTGTGAAAATGGAGTAGATGTCTTAAAGTCTTCTAGATAGGGTTTCATTTAATTGTATGGGTTGTTGTCATGATAGTCAACCTTTGGATTGTCTTTGAATTTGTGCCTCCTTGGGAAGGAGTGATTTTGTATCTTCGTTTCCTCCAGTGCTTGGAGAGGGTTTGACCTGTGTTTCCTCCAATGGTTGGAGAGGGTTTTGAACTTTGTAGCCTCCAGTGTTTGGAGAGGGTTTTGTACTTTTGTTTCCTCCTATGTTTGGAGTGAGTTTCCTTTATTTGTTGCCTCCTCAGTTTGGAGATGTCCTCTTATCTAGTTACCCATTGGTTGTGGTCTTTGCACCGTGTGTGTTGTCGATAGGAGAGTGGCTCTATGTGGGGGTTCGGCACACAAAGGGGTGCTAGGGTAACTCACTTAGGGTTTAAGTAAGTGATAACTTAAAAATAATTAATGAAAAACTCTCAAAATAATTAAGATAATTAATGCCTCTCTCATAGCTCATTCGCTTTTAAGGTTTGTGATAGCGAGAGGGGTTGGACGAATCAATCGCAGATTCCTGCTCTAGGTCTTGCTTGCAAGACATTCTTGGTGTCTTACTCCACCTTTTAACCTATAGGTCTTTTTGCACATTTAGGTACCCCTGGTTCTCTTGGCCAACCCCACTTCTATCACCTTTCATCCAACCAAGACAATTCTTGGTGCCTTGCCACTATCTCACCCTTGGCCCTTACTCTTCCCTAAAGGCCACTTAACCTCCAAGCTTTACCAACTTGTTGCAGGGGTGTGGGTTGACTTTCATAGCTTCAAATTTGTCCACCTAGGGTTCCTGGTCACCCACCATACTCCATTTCTCCATCGCTTTCACCAAACCCTATTCTAGGGTTTAAAAAGGGCTAGTAGCCCTAGAGCCCCAATTAGGCCTCCTAACCCGAGAAAGTAGGCTTAATCTCCCAATTTCCCTGAAGAACATCACAAGCTCCCTTCTAAGACCCTAGCTCATTTTCCAACCTCTCAAGGATTTTAGAGGTTATAGGCCTTCACAGGCCGTACACAAGCATAACCCTTTGCTAGATTTAGGGATTTTTAGGCTAGTTCTTGACCAAACAGTGATTTGTTTGCTTCTTTTACCCACCAAATGGATTGGTGAAGACTCCACCTCCCTGCCAAACCTTTGCAAGGACTCTTGCATCCACCACACACCTTGGGTTGCTAAGGGATTGACACCCCTGCAACGTTAGTGTCTATTTCCCCACTGTCTTTCCTAACCGGGCATAGCCAAGCTCACCTAGGAAAAGACCTTTACCGTGGAACGTTGCCTCCTACAACCTCCTAATCCTATTCTATATACAGGAATGGAGCTTAGCCTCATTTCCCACATCCTACACACCAGGTATAGAGGAAAACAGAGGTCTAAGACTCCATGATTTACAGATTGTCGATCTGATCAGCAATGAAAAGAAACCAAACTAACTAAGAATAAAGCTTGAAAATGATGATACAAACTAACTACTGACTACACAAAGCTTGTAAGGAAATTATCACACGTGCCACACACTGCTAAGTACCTGGAACACTTCATTAACACACTAATCAGAGCTAAAAATCAAAAAATGCAAGAATTTCATTATTTTTCCTTATGATCTGTAAAGTCTGAAAGATACAAAAGTTCTTCCAACCTCCATTCCAGGTCGATGGCCACCTTTTAAAGGTTCTCCAAGTAGTTAACAACCCTAGGTCGTCCTTCTAATAATCAAATAGCAAGAGTTGAAAAACCTGTTGTGTTTTCTAACTCTTTCCAAATGTTGCAAACCTAAACCAAAATGAGGAACTACACTCAACTATCCTTTTTCACTACTCATTCCACTGATCACAACAATTGAATTTTTATTCAAAATCCATAAATTCTAACTAAATGGTCAACATGACCCTAAAGTATTAAAGTTTCAAAATTTCATGCTAGGCTTCCAAATTTGCCTAGTGCTACCTGATGTTGCCTTGGTGATCCTGCACCATTCTCCCCCTCTCAGCCCAAACACTAAGGAATGGAAGGAGAGACCAAGGACAGGTCAATGCCAAACTTCTTGAACTGATCTTCTTGTACCCATGTAGCTTCTGATTCATGCTTCTTCTTCCACTTGATAAGGTGCTCCATGTACACCTTGTGTCTTGTAGACTTTTGCACTCTTGACTCCAAGATCTACTCTGCCTGAGGCTTCTCTTGATTAGGTAGGGGTACATTATTGATGTCCTTGAAGATCTCCTGACTATTCAGAACCTCATCACTGACTGTTCCCTTATACTTGATCAAATTAGCTATGTTGAAAACTGGTGAGATTTCTAGATCGGTAGGTAACTCCACCTTATATGCATTCTTGCCATACATGGCCAATATCTTGCATGGACCCACTCTCTTCATCTACAACTTGGTTGACATTCCCTTCTACAACCTTGATTTGTTAAGGTGGACCATAACATAGTCCCCTACTTGAAATTGCACATCTTTCCTTGACATATCTGCCTTCTCTTTCAATTTTTATGTAGCCTCTGTGACTGTCTTCTTCACCTACTCCTGAATCTCCTTCATGGTCTTACTGAAATCTTCTGCATGTCCACTCCTATGTTCCATAGCTCCAAGATCTTTGAGCTCACATATCCCTCTTGGGTGCATCCCATACACAACTTCAAAAGGACTCTTCCCTGTGGTTCGGTTCACACTATCATTATAAGCATACTCAGCTTGTGAGATAACCATATCCCATTTTTGTCCATACTCCTTAGGTAGGCACCTTAGAAGATTACCTAGCACCCTATTAACCACCTCTGTTTGACCATCGTTCTGAGGATGGTAAGCTGATCCAAATGAAAAATTTGTACCCAATCTACTCCATAGAGTCTTCCAAAAGTGACTCGTGAACTTCACATCCTTGTCTGAAACTATGCTCAAAGGAAATCCATGGATCCTTACAACTTCCTTGAAGAAAAGATGAGCTATGTAGCTAGCATCATGAGTAGTTTTGTAAGGAATGAAATGAATCATCTTGCTAAATCTGTCTACTACTACATAAACACTGTCAAAACCAGTCTTGGTCTTAGGAAGGCCTACCACAAAATCCATGCTCACACACTCCCATGGTCTGTTAGGAATGGGTAGGGGTTGATATAAACTAGCATTACTAGCTCCTCCCTTAGCTTTCATACACACAACACATTGTTCCACATACTTTCTAACATCTCTTGCCAACTTAGGCCAGTAATAGAATCTTTGCACTAGTTCTAAAGTCTTATTGATACCAAAATGTCCACTAAGACTACCATTATGCTTTTCCTGAATCATATTTTCCCTCATTGACCCTCTTGGAACACATAACTGATTTCCCTTAAACAATAACCCACTTTGAAAAGTATACTCAGAGTATTGGTTATGGAAATGGTTTTCAAAGTTAGAACATACCTTATAGACCTCTGCAAAGTCTTCATCTTCCCCATATAGATCCTTGAAACTCTCTATGCCAATGTTCTTGATCTGTATCTCTTGCACTGTCAACAATATCCTGCTCAATGCATCTGCCACTTTGTTTAGTTGTCCCTTCTTGTTCTTGATGGTGAAGGTAAAAGCTTGGATGTATTCCATTCATTTCAAATGCCTATTACTCAACTTCTCTTGAGTGTTGATAAAGCTGAGTGCCTGATTGTCAGTAAAGACTACAAACTCCTTGGGTAGAAGGTAATGCCTCCATTTCCTAAGTGACTAAACCAAAGCATAAAGTTCTAAATCATAGGTTGAATACTTCTTCTTTACTTCATTGAGCTTCTCACTAAAGAAGGCTATAGGCATGCCCTCTTGACTTAGCACTCCTCCTACTGCCACTCCACTAGCATCACATTCAACAGTGAACAACTTGTCAAAACTAGGTATTAAGAGAATGGGTTGAGTTTCCACCTCTTGTTTTAGTTTCTCAAACCCTTTCTTAGCTTTTTGAGTCCACACAAACTTAGTTTTTATACCACCCTGGATTATATCTAGGACTAGTGCACATATGCCACTAAAGTTCCTTATGAATTTCCTATAAAATTGAGCCAAACCATGGAAACTTCTTACCTCAGTCCCTGTGGTTGGTGTAGGCCAGTTTAGGATGGCTTCCACCTTGCTTGGATCCATCTTCAATGATCCTTTGGACACTACAAAACCCAAATAGACTAGCTCTTGCTTAAAGAACTCACACTTCTCTAGATTGATACCCAACTTCTCTTCTTGCAACCTTCTAAGAACCAACTCCACATGTTTCAAATGCTCTTCTGTTGTCTTGTTGTATATGAGGATGTCATCAAGGTATACCGCCACAAATATCCCTGTAAAGTCCTTGAGTACTTCATTCATGAGCCTCATGAATGTGCTAGGGGCATTAGAGAGGCCAAATGGCATCACTCTCCACTCATACAACCCATCATTTGTCTTAAAAGTTGTCTTCCACTCATCTCCATCCTTGATTCTGATCTGATGGTATCCACTCTTGAGATCCAACTTGGTGAAGTACTGAGCTCCTCCAAGACAATCCATCAAGTCTTCAATCCTAGGGATAGGGAATCTATATCTGATTTTGATTCTATTTATTGCTCTAGAATCAGTACATAACCTCCACTTACCTCCTTTCTTGGTTGCTAAAACCACTAGTACTACACATGGGCTGATGCTCTTTTGAATCAATCCTTGATCCAACAATTCTTGTACTTGCCTAGCTACTTCTAGGTTCTAATCCGGTGTAAGCTTGTATGCTGCTTTGTTTGGAAATGAGGCTCTAGGTATGAAGTCAATTTGATGACTTATATCTCTCTTTGGTGGTAGAGTTGCAGGTGTACCATCACTAACTATACTCTTGTACCTATCAAGCAACTTTTGGACTGCTTTCGGTAAGACTATCTTTTTAGCCTTATCTTCCTCTTTAGGTTGTAACACAACCACACATCCTTCATTCCCTTGATGTAGGTTGTTAAGGAACTCTTTACCACTGCTCAGCATGATGTTTGGTGTCTTTGATTGTCCTTCTTCCTCTTCTAATAGTGACAGCAACTTAAATGTATTCCCATCCTTCTTGAAAGAAATGGTGTTCTCTTTTCCATCATATATGACACCTTTGTCATATTGCCATGGTCTTCCTAATAGTAGATGGCATGCATCCATGGGTAAAACATCACAAACTAACTTGTCCTTGTACCCTCCAATGGAAAACTTCACCATTACTTGTTCATTCACTAAAACACTTTGTCCCTTGTTTAGCCATGTGACCTTGTAAGGGTTAGTATGGGGTACCTTCACCAATTTCAGTTTCATTACTGCCTCCTCTGAGATGATATTGTCTATTGAACTTGAATCCACTATGGCCTTGCACACTTTACCAAGTATCTTGCACCTTACTCTAAATAGAGCTCTCCTTTGTTTTGGTTCTTCTTTAACCAGTTGTCTGATCAAAACTCTGTTGAACATCAGATTCTCTCCTACCTCAAATTCAATATGACTGACCTTAGATGACTTAGGAATCATGGTGTCCTCTTGTGCATAAGCCACTCTCTTCTCATTTCTTGATGAAGATGCTTTCTCCAGGCACCTATAAGCAGGATGACCTACTTGTCCACAATGGTAAAACTTCATGTTTGCAAAGTATGAATTGCTCTTGCCTGCTCCTCTTCCTCTATTTGAACCTCCTTGAGGTCCTCTACCTCTGTTATATCATCCTCTAGAATATGTTTCACCTCCATGCTTAGTTATTTTAGACTCTCCTTGGTTTCTTTGGTCATTGCCTCTACCTTGGTAGCCACCTCATTGTCCTCTTTGATCTCTGCCTTTGCCTCTACCTTTAGAAGCCTGATCTTGCTTCCTCTTGCTTCTTTCCTCAATCTTTATGGCCAACTGATAGCATTGGTGTATTGTCTTAGGACTTAAAAGAGCCATCTCCTCTTGAATGTTCCACTTCAAGCCATTAAGGTATCTAGCCACCTTGAGACTCTCATCCTCTATCACATTAGACCTCATGCAAAGTTTTTGAAACTCCTCAGTGTAAGTGTTTGCATCTTGGTCTCTTTGCCTTAGGCTTTGTCTCTTCTTATGTAATTGAATCTCATAGTCATCTGGCATGCATGCTTCTTTTACTTTGGCAACCATACCTTTCCAAGTAGTTATAGGTTGCTTGCCTTCCTTTTCCCTTTCTATTTGAATGAACTTCCACCATGTCAAGGAAAAACCTCTTAGTCTTGATTTTTCCACCTTTACCTTTTGTACTTCAGTGACTCCATCACACTCAAAATGGTTTTCCACTCCCTCTATCCAATCCATGACTAGACCAGCTTCCATTTTCCCACTAAATAGTGGTATGCCTTCAAGTGCTTTTCCACTTAAAGCTTTCAATGCCTTCAAGAAAGGCTCTTCTTTCAAGACAGGGTCAAGTTCAGGGGTCTTGTATTCCTCTACAACATCTTCTTCCTTTGGTATCCTTCCTTCAAATTGTGCACTCCTCACTGCTTGCTCAAGTTGGGCTATTCTTTCCCTCAATTGCCTATTATCTTCCTCCTACTCTTCAACCATCTTGTCCAATTGTGCATTTGTCACCATGACAGTAGTATCACTTGACTCAACCTTTGACATATATTACTCTTTCCCAAATCTTTAACTTGCTCTGATACCAATATGATAGGGAGAGGGGTTGGAGGAATCAATCTCAGATTCCTGCTCTAGGTCTTGCTTGCAAGACATTCTTGGTGCCTTACTCCACCTTTTAACCTATAGGTCCTTTTGCACATTCAGGTACCCCTAGTTCTCTTGGCTAACCCCACTTCTATCACCTTTCATCCAACCAAGACAATTCTTGGTGCCTTGCCAGTATCTCACCCTTGGCCCTTACTCTTCCCTAAAGGCCACTTAACCTCCAAGCTTTACCAACTTGTTGCAGGGGTGTGGGTTGACTTTCATAGCTTCAAATCTATCCACCAATGGTTTCTGGTCACCCTCCATACTCCATTTCTCCATCGCTTTCACCAAACCCTATTCTAGGGTTTAAAAAGGGCTAGTAGCCCTAGAGCCCTAATTAGGCCTCCTAACCCGAGAAAGTAGGCTTAATCTCCCAATTTCCCTGAAGAACATCACAAGCTCCCTTCTAAGACCCTAGCTCATTTTCCAACCTCTCAAGGATTTTAGAGGTTATAGGCCTTCACATGCCGTACACAAGTGTAACCCTTACTTTGCTAGATTTAGGGCTTTTTAGGCTAGTTCTTGACCAGGCAGTGATCTGTTTGCTTCTTTTACCCACCAAATGGATTGGTGAAGACTCTTCATCCCTACCAAACCTTTGCAAGGACTCTTGCATCCACCACACACCTTGGGTTGCTAAGGGATTGACACCTCTACAACGTTAGTGTCTATTTTCCCACTGTCTTTCCTAACCGGGCATAGCCAAGCTCGCCTAGGAAAAGACCTTTACCATGGAACCTTGCCTCCTACAACGTCTTAATCCTATTCTATATATAGGCATGGAGCTTAGCCTCATTTCCCATAGCCTACACACCAGGTATAGAGGAAAACAGAGGTCTAAGACTCCATGATTTATAGATTGTTGGTTTGATCAACAATGAAAAGAAACCAAACTAACTAAGAATAAAGCTTGAAAATGATGAGACAAACTAACTACTAACTACACAAATCTTGTAAGGAAATTATCACACATGCCACACATTGCTCAGTGCCTGGAACACTTCATTAACACACTATCCAAAGCTAAAAATCAGAAAATTCAAGAATTTCACTGCTTTTCCTTATGAACTGTAAACTCCAAAAGATACAAAAGTTCTTCCAACCTCCATTCCAAGTTGAGGGCCACCTTTTAAAGGTTCTCCAAGTAGTTAAAAACCCTAGTTCATCCTTCTAATAATCAAATAGCAAGATCTAAAAAACCCGCTGTGTTTTCTAACTCTTTCCAAATGTTGCCAACCTAAACCAAAATGAGGAACTACACTCAACTATCCTTTTTCACTACTCATTCCACTAATCACAATAGTTGAAGTTTTATTCAAAATCCATAAATTCTAAATAAATGGTCAACATGACCCTAAAGTATTAAAGTTTCAAAATTTCATGCTAGGCTTCCAAATTTGCCTAGTGCTACCTGATGTTGCCTTGGTGCTCCTGCACCAGTTTGGGATGAGACGAGAAGCGCAGTTGGTATGAGGGTCTGGCGGCTGGTAGAGTTGAGCCTGGATAGCCCAAGATGTGGGTTTAGTTGCCTTAGACAGTTGAGCTAGGGTAACTCATAACAATTGTCGTGTGACACTCTCGCTATGTCAACCAAGTTAGTTGTTGTACTACGTAAAAGATCATTGTTCTCTGGAAGCACTGTAACTTTGTGTTAAGTAATATTGTGGTTGTAGTTGTTTTAGTTCAATTTATGCTTTAGCCTGTGTCTAGTGGTAGATGGTCTTGTGTTGGATTCCTAGTTACTATCTCCTAAGACGGGGGGTGAGCCTTTGGGTATCACACAGTTGGGAGGAACGTGCACCTTAATCCGTTGGTCCATCTTCTTGTTCATGCGGATGAGATTTCCAGATGGAGAGCTCATGGGATCCAGTTTCATGTCATGCTTTATCCTTTCAGTTGGTTAATGTATTTATTACCCCTCATTGATTTTGAGGTGGAATTTGTAATATGTAATCATGCTTTTGGATTTACCTCATTCAAGGAATGAGTGTTGTAAGCTTGTTGTAAATTATATTATTGAAACCAAGGGGTATCTCTTATTCTTTGATGCAAATTATTATGTATGGAATGTATGTGAACTTAATTGTTAAGTAAATCAAATGTTATGTTTTAATTCTTAATCCTTATTTGGGTTTAAGTAACTCAGTCTCGTAACCTTAGGGGATTGGTTGGAAATGGTTAGTTATCTTGCATGTTAATTGTTCTAATTGTTCTTATTAAAAAAAAAATAGTTCGTTTGTGTAGTAAATTGCAACTTCCCCTAGGGTTGCGTGGCAGGGTGTTATAGATTCCCTCGGTGGGTTTCCTCCAGGTGTTTGTCGTTCCAAAATGGAAGAAGGCTTCCACCTTCCTAAGCCCCGGGACCCAGATCCCTCTTTGTCGCTTGTTTAACTTGTGATAATCATTCGCCTTTCCTCCTCCCGAGCCCGACCTTCTGGACTTCTGCGTCTAGGACTCCGCAATGACTTTGTCATTCTGAACGGAAAACCTATGACGAAACTCCACCCTCCGGGCCCTGAGCGCCCTTTCGCTGATTGTTGATTGATTTTGAAATCAATTTTAAAGCAGCCGCCACCTCGCATCTTTTCAGGCCCCGGGCCTTGGACCTCCCGCCACCGTCTGTGATTTTGAACCTTACCAGCCTACCTGTCCTCCATACCAACATTAAATGAGGGCATTAAATACAAATGAGGGTATAAATATTGGGCCCCAACCTGTCATTTTCATTCGTTAGGTTTGCAGAGGAATATTAGAGTGTTTGTTAGAAGAGATTGGTGCATCCATTGACTGCCACCCTCATGCCTGAGATCACCATTAGCCACCTATTGTTGATTCCACACCATCTGCTATCGAGCTTTCGAGGTAGGTTCGCCATTCATTTCACTGAGGTTTTTTCATGATTTTGTACTTAAAATAATGAACAAAATGGGCTAAAAATGCATTGAATTGATAAAGGATAACCAACACCTAAAAACCCATGTCTTCAAATCCTCAAAAAACTTCCAAAACACCCTCAAATCTGAATCTAAAACTAGACTTCACCTCCACCGTTCTTCATGCAGGGTGAATAGCGGAAGCTTCGCAGAGTTCCGGACACGGAAGTCCAGGGTTTCGGGCCCGGGAAGTAGAAATGGAGGTCGTGATTCAGGTTTGTCAAATTTTAAGTTCAACGGAAAACGGTCGACGGAGGTCCATGGTGGCGTAGGAAGATGGGGTTCAGGGCCTAGGAAGATCTACCAGGGTAACCCATGCAACTTTGTGATGACACTCCTCCTATGACAACAATATGTATTTTTCAGTTGATATACTTGATCATTTTACTCTGGAAGCAATGTACCCTTTAGGTATGTATTGTTCTTGTATGGTATAGTACTGTGTGTTGCCTATGTCTAGAGGTTGTTGGTTTTGCCTTGGGAGTTTTTTTACTATCTCCTAGCACGGGGGGGTGGGCCTACAGGTACCACTTGGTTGGGTGGAACGTGCACCTTACACCGTTGGGTCCCCACTTAATGTTTGTGATGGTAGGATCTTCCAGATTGGAGAGCTCACGTGTACCAGTTGATATGTTTCATCTCTTTTGTGCTTTGTATCAGTGGATAATTTTTATATGTACTACTCCTCATTTGTATTCAAGGATAAATTTCGTATCAATGTAATTGTAACATTATAATTTAATCATCCTCATTTTGGAAATGAGTACTGTAACTATTTTATGGATTGAATGCAAGTTGTAAATGATTCTTTAATAAACTTGTATCTTATAAGTTGAATTAAATGCTTTAGATGTATGAAATTTAATTTCATGAGTAATATGTATATGCTATGGTTAGTTACTTTGGTATAATGGGATTTGAATGTAATGTGTTGTCGTGTACTTTAGGGAATGTATGTGTTAGTTTTAATTCACTTAACATGTTATAATTACACTTTAAAAAAAAAATTGCTACACTTCTGTTGTGTTTTGCATCATTCTCTAGGGTTACATGGTGGTGCATTACACCCTTCAACTCATCGATAATTTCCACCCTCATACCCCTTCTTTCCATGAGAATTATTTTTAGATTGGATAGATTCACCATCATAATTAATGCATTTTCTTGTTTTTTTCAAGATTCGCTAGACTTTTCTACAAAATTTTAGTGATGTTAAAAAAATTCACCAATAATTTTTTTTTTTTGAAAAAAGGAAAGATTTGCCATTAGAAATCAATATTTTTCTTTTAAAAAAATGAAAGATCTGCCAATATTTTATATCTTTTTTTGAATGGGGTTTCTTAAAGTTATCACTGTAACCAACAAACAAGGATTACATGTCCAAGTTAGTAGTAGGAAAATGAAACACTATATATCAAATACAATCACATTTATTGATATTACACATTGATATCACCCTCTCTCTAAGAAAAATCTCTAATTTAGTCTTCCTCCATAGCTTGTATTGTAGTATGAATAGCTCTCAATCTATTCGTGACTTTTTGGGTAGGCCTAGCTCCATATGTGAGCATACCTAGTCTTCTTTTGTGAATCATATAACACAATACTCAAACATTAACTAATGTAAATCCAAGATACAATTTTTTTGCAAGTTAAATGCCTTCCGAATGACTGACTTGAAAGACTTTCTACTTACTAGAATAAAAAAATATAACTTAGATACCACGTATTGCAATACTAAGTTGTGTTCAAATTAAGGAAATCTAGACCAAGTAAAAGTGACTCATCCTACACAAAAATACTAAAGAAAACAATAAATTTAATAATTTATTTCAAAGTTAAAAATTTAGAATATGATTTGATAGGTTTTGAGTCCCTTAAAATTATTCTTTGATTAAGCTAAATTACAATAGTGCAATTTTAAAATCTAATACCCTTCTTATAGAAACTAACTATTTAGAGTTCTATGTATTGAGTCAACCTCACTATAAATTATTTTGTTATAATATTAAAAATAAAATAAATATCTACATTTTAAAAAATCTATTTTCACAATAATCTCAAATTTAACATATGTAGGAGAAAATTTTAATTGAAAACCATAAAAATAAATTAAGAAAACACAACCAAACTTAATTAGAGGATATTGTTGAAGGCTACAAGATCACACTTTGACCTTACATGGAGTGTCATCGTTGAAAATTAATGGAGGGCATAAAATGTTTTTCATATTTTCTTACCAATTTTTTTATTGTAACTAGTGGTTTTTTTCACAGTATGGATGAACCCACCATTTTCTAAAGGTTAATAGTATTGAAAATATATATTCTAAGGAATCTCGCTAGCTAATATGATTATGTTAAACTCATTTTTCTATTTCAACTTGCAAGCACTAATTAAACGACGAGGATTTTACATCTAATACGAAACTGAAATTTACTTATGAAGCTAAAAAGGGATTTATTTTTGTTTAGTAAGGCTCTACATTTTGGTTTGGCAATGAATATGGAGGATAATCCTCCTTTGTAGCAGTAAGAAAAAGATCACTTGTGCAAAGACTGATGTAGTAAAGCCAATAATTACTTCTAAGCATTTGTATCATTACATAATGTGTTGTATGAGTATATTTTTTTAAGGTATGGTGGCTTGATCTTATTTTTTTGAAAAATTAGAATTATTTTTTAAACACTTTTTGAATTCATAGCATTATATTTTTAAACACTCTTTGCATTCCATCATTATATAATGTGTTGTACAAGTGCATACTTTATAAGCACATTTGGTGGCTTGATCTTATTTTATTGGAAAAATTAGAATTATTTCTAAAACACTCTTTGCATTCTATCATTATATAATGCATTGTACGAGCGCATACTTTCCAGGCACATTCAGTGGCTTGATCTTATTTTATTGGAAAAATTAGAGTTACTTCTAAAACACTCTTTGCATTCTATCATTATATAATGTGTTGTACAAGTGCATACTTTCCAAGCACATTCAGTGGTTTATTCTTATTTTATTAGAAAAATTAGAAAGTGTTAGTTATGATGAGTTCCACATAGTAGACATATGTGTAAGCATTGGAAGAGAAGTACATACGATGGTGGTAGGCTTTCTTCAATAAAATTTGATTATAATGCTAATTTAGCATTTTTTAAGTTTGAACAATTTTGAAAGAGATACTATTCCAATTATGATACACTATGTTATTTTAAAACAATGGTGGAAAGTAAGTATTATAGTTTATCCCTTCAACTCATCGATAATTTCCACCCTCAGACCCCTACTTTCCATGAGAATTATTTTTAGATTGGATAGATTCACCATCATAATTAATGCATTTTCTTGGGTTTTTTCAAGATTCACCAAAATTTTCTACAAAATTTTAGTGATGTTAAAAAAAATTGCCAATAAAATTATAAAAAAAATTGCAAAAAGGAAATATTATGCATTAGAAATTAATATTTTTCTTTAAAAAATGAAAGATTTGCCAATATTTTATATCTTTTTTTGAATGGGGTTTCTTAAAGTTATCACTGTAACCAACAAAAAAGGATTACATGTCCAAGTTAGTAGTAGGAAAATGAAACACTATATATCAAATACAATCACATTTAGTGATATTACACATTGATATCACCCTTTCTCTAAGAAAAATCTCTAATTTAGTCTTCCTCCATAGCTTGTACTGTGGTATGAATAGCTCTCAATATATTTGTGACTTTTTTGGTAGGCCTAGCTCCATATGTGAGCATACCTAGTCTTCTTTTGTGAATCATATAACACAATACTCAAACAATAATTAGTGTAAATCCAAGATACAATTTGTAACGCCCCGCCATGTAACCCTAGAGGACGATGCAAACACAACAGAAGTGTAACAAAAAAAATTTGAAAGTGTAATTATAACAAGTAAAGTGAACTACACTTGACGCATACATCCTCTATGGTACGTGACAATGCTTACATTCGAATTCCATAATATACAAAAGTAAACTAACCATAGCATATATATAATAGTCATGAAATAAATAACATACATCCAAAGCATTAAACTCATCTCATTAGTTACAAAGTACATTAAAGAATCATTCATAGATTGCATTTATTCAATATAGCAATTACAAAGCTCATTTCCAAAATGAGAAATTTATCATACAATAATGTATAATAACAATGATACAAGAATCCTCCTCAAATACAAATGAGGAATAGTATGTATACAAAGTATCCAACTGATACAAAAGAACATAAGGAATAGTAGAAATCAACCGGTACATGCGAGCTCTCCAATCTGAAAGATCCCACCATCACGAACATGAAATGGTAACCCAACGATGTATGGTGCATGTTCCGCCCAACCAAGTGGTACCCGAAGGCCCACCCCCCATGCTGGGAGATAGTAAAAGGGCTCCCTAGGAAAAAACTAACAAACTCTAGACATAGGCAACACACAGTACTATACCATACAAAAACAATACATACCTAAAGGTTACATTGCTTCCAGAGTAAAATGATCAAGTATATCAATCGAACAATACATATATTGTTGTCATAGGAGGAGTGTCATCACAAAGTTGCATGGGTTACCCTGATAGATCTTCCTAGGCCCTGACCCCCATCTTGGGTTACCCTGGTAGCCTCTCACAACCCCCGGCCCCACATGCAAACTGATGTGGAATCAATTATCTTTCAAAGGGATAAGATAATGATCTTTCCATTTCAGGCCTTCTCATCTCATCCCAAATCTAAGCAAGCCCTTGAGCCCATGAGCGAGGCATAATTAACAAGTTATATGTTTTAAGCTACCCTTTCCCCTAATACAATTATTTAATTTCCACTTAATTAACTAACTCTCACATGAGGTACCCTGGAACTACTTTGTGTGTCGGCCCCCATTGAGAGCCAATCCCCTACTGAAAACACAAGGATCTAATTCAAAAACCAAGGGTAGAAAAAGTGCACAAAAACTGATAATAAATATCAACCATAATGTAAGAGGCAACACACCCGTTCGTAGTAACCAGGTGATTAAACTAAATAACAATCAAATGCACTACCCAAGGAATACAAAGGGTTGAACCACAAATCACAACAACCCCCTCATAAAATAACATCATCTGGAAGACTTACAAAATCACAACTAACATATTTCCCAATGTACGTAAATAGAAGAAATCACAATTCAATAAGCAATTCAAGCAGGAAATAAAGCTACCATTAGGATTTCATAAATTCAATTTCCATTTCGTTTAAATACAATAATACATTGCTTGAAATAAACCAACTTAATATAATTTTCATTTATAGACAATAAGGAAATTAAATCTAATTGTTTAATTCCAATTTTCCCTATTTACATCAATATAAATTTTATTTTATTTTAAAGTAATTTCATTATGAAAACATCTAGTTTGTGCATTTGCATGCACCCATTAAAGAAAATTTATATTTATATATATATTATTTAAATATATTAAAATTAAATATAATTTTTCCAACACATATTAAAATATAAATATATATTTAAATAAATATATATACATATATACATATATATATATAAATATATATATAATAAATTGAAACTATATAATAAACTGAAATCACATATGTTTAAGGGGCGGATGAAGGTTTATGTTCGACGGCCATTATATATTGGCAGCATCAACTGCTTTACACAGCCAATCCCCATGGAAGGGGGAGGTGCGGCCTCTGTGGGGCAGTGCTAGCGCTGCCTCACAGCGCCGGCTCTCCCCAGTGGGGAGTCAGTGGTGGGGTAGCCCAACCCTTTCCCACATAAAATAACATTTAAATTTTTTTTAAACCTACAAATTTATTTAAAATTCACTATATGAAATTTCTTCAGACTGTATTTTTAATATAAATGGGTGATCCCACAAAGCTAGTTTACAATTTCTGGGAGATTCTAATCTTTACTGAGATCACATATTTTTAGAAAATATAATGATTTAAGCATTTAAAAGTTTCATTTAAAGCATTCCAATTGAAGAGGGTTTGATCAAACCCCCTTGGATAGAACCCCGCTAGTTTTAAACCATACCTATAACGGAGTCTCCTTTACACCTATCAAAATGTTGATAAAAAATAACTTTTGATTTACCTTTTGGGGATCAAATGAATTCATTTAAAATTTATTTTTTGTAAGTATGTACATTATAAGCTTCCCAAAAAGTATAATTTTAAATAAATTGAATTGTATAATTATATTTATTTTTTATTTCTTGTGAATGTAGGTTTTTCACTGAAAATCAAACTCTTTGTTCTAAACGTGGAAAAATAGAAGATTGTCAACAAAAAAATTGAAAAATATGAGTGCACCAGATATTGAAGTCCTTGATCCAACAAAAAAAAAATTAATTTCGATACATACAAAAAAAGTTATACATTATATGGTCGTGCTATGTCTGAATTGTAATTGGTTTGACTTCGAATTTTGATTAAAGAAAAAATATTTAATAAAAAACTATCTAACAAAATGGAAGCACTAGATATCAGAGTTACAAATGTAAATTCGAAAGAATTAGAATTTTATCCTTCATGGAAAAAAATTTATGCATTATACGATGAGTGTCACTTTTTAAAAATGTTATTTTCTAAAAAAAACTAGTTTTCAAGGGAGATGGAAAAAGAAGTGCAATATGATTCCAAAAAGTTTGAAAAAAATATATTTAGAATCTACAGACAAAATTTCACAAAACTATAGTTTGCATCATCTTCAAATTCCTCATGGTTTAGTCGCTATAGGTGTCCGATAAAGAAGATTTAGTTAAAAGAAATTATTCCAGTGTCCAGTTTGGCCAAAAATTGCAAACCACTATTGTGGGATCACCCAAAAAAAATTTAAAGGGATTCCTACAGGGATTTTTAAATAACATATATAAAGATATACATATATATATATATACATATATATATATATTTGTATATGTATATATATATAAATATATATAGATTCATCAACATGAATACTCCAGTCGAGAAAATTATTTTCACAAAAAACTTTCTACATTAAGTGTTTACAAAATTTTACAAAGGTTTTCAATTTCCCAACCAAATAAAACTAATTGGGAAAACAAAACAAAACAATAATCTTCTACAAGAAGATCTTTTCCAATATAAACAAGATTTTCCACAAATTTTAACAGGAAGATTTTAAATCCATTCCTATAGAGATTTTTCAAATCTTCTATTGTTTTCCCTTTGGGATTTCTATTGTTTAAAAACAATTTCCTATAGAGGCTTTCCAATTTCAGTATAAAATTCTTCTAGGTATTCTATTTTTAAAAATCAATTTTTACAAAAGCTCTAAAATTTTCACAGAAATTTTCCAAACATGGCAATCTTTCAAATTTACAAAATATATTAAAGCTTCTACAGTGATAACATATTCTTCTTGTACAAGAGATCTTTCCAATTTACATAACAATAAAAACAATTTAAAGAACTTGTTTCTGGATGCTTGAGGAAATGATGTTTGAAGTAGAACTTCACCTTCAGATTCCAATTCACCAAAGCTTCTTCCAAATTATCCACTTTTCCAGAAAGACAAAAACAAAACTAGAGCCAAAATTTCCTGAGAACTTCCTTTTTTTTTATTCAACAACCTCACGTAATATCTTTTTTCATTGCCGTGAAGCAGCCTCTTTCCTCTTTCAGTTAATGCAAATATTCTCTCCGAGAATTAATTCCCAACTACAGTGTTTAATTTTTTCTAACACATGTCACAAATAAAATATCTTTTCAAAAAATCACAGATATTTCCTCTAAGATAATTACAAGATATTTGTACCGCCCCGTCATGCAAACCCTAAAGGAACAAGTAAAAAGGCAACAATTTTTTTTAAAGAACATAAGGAAAGTACATTAGGTATTCCTATCATAATAATGTTCTAAGTTGCACAACTAAATACCTTGGGGCACACGAGGTGACATTACCAAACTATCCCATAACAAAGATAATAGATGAACATTAAATTACCACTTACATATCCATTCATTCGCATATCACCATTTAAAAAAATTCATTAACGATAACCAAATTAAAAAGAATAATCCATATAAAATCATGCATGAAAATTACAATGAATTAATCATGAAGATATTAAGTACATATTTCCACAGATGCAACATAACATCAACAGTATTTACAAATGGTAGTTCAAGAATGATTACATGGTATGATAATACATTACATCAACCTGATAGTACATTTCAATGAACACATATACAAAATTACATCAAAAGTCTTCCCAACGCACGTGGGAGTGATACATCAATATATAAAATGCATTTGGAGTACAAATATACAACTGGTAACATATGAATCTTGGATCAACTACATATGCAAAACTCTGCATTGAAAGGTACAACTGCATCCAAGGGGACCCAACGGGGTGTGTAGCACATTCCACGCAACCACCCTCGTGCTAGGAGTAAACAAGGAAGGATCCCTAACCAAGCACATCCAAATAGTAAGACAAGACTAAACTCTAGACACAAAAAGCAAGAGAACACAAGAAAACATCTCATAATGACAATAACTCACCAAAACACAACAATAGACCACTTCCAGAGGATTTCAATAAAAAAACAACTCAAAAGGGAATGCTAGAGGAGAGTGTCATCGCATGGCCTTACATGGATTATCCAGACAACCTATCACAAGGTGTCACCTCCATCTATGGTTATCATGATAGCCTATCTCAAGGCACCGCTCCATAGGGTTACTCATGCAGAATCGTTAACCTCTCATGAAGACGAGGCAACGATCATGCCAACCACGGCCTTCTCGGCCCACTTTTAGTCTATGATAGCTCTAATAGGTGGATGAGGCATCCATAATTATCTTGATTTATGTTTAACTACCCACCCCCTAATTAATTACTTAGGTTATCATTGATTACTCTAACTCTACATGGGTTACCCTGACAGCCCCTTTGTGCGTTGGCCCCCACGTAGAGCCACTCTCCCAAGAACCCAAAACATAAAATCCAACACTAAGGAGTTGTACCACAAGAACATTGAACCAACAAATGGAACATCCGCGAGGCAAAACCATCCTACCAAAATCATATGAAACAACATCCATAAAATGGTACAACCCATGTGTTAACTCCAGTCACAACTATATCCAAAACATAGGAACAAATATCCAAATTAAAATCAATTTCCCAACCTCTGGAAGTCCCTAACAATAAATTAAGCTCCTATAGAAGGATAACTAACTCAAGGGCTTTCCCACATGACACAAATCCAATAAAAATAAAACCACAATAAATTCAACAAACAATCTTAAGAGTACACCATTATGTAAGACAACGCCATATAACACTTTTCAATACACAACACTTTCACCAAATAATGAATTAATTACTCGAGAAAAATCAGTTTAATTGAAATCACAAAGTTTATTTCTAATTTGCACGATTACACCATAACATTGCAACTTTTAATATTATCTAATAAATTTATATTCGCAACATATATATAAAACCATCTTTATATATATAAATATTTATACTAAAATTGTGCATTAAAAACATATTATAAAAAAACTGCCTTTATAATACACAGTAAATTTCCACACACATATGTATTTATATATAAATATATACATATATATACATATATATATAAATATATATAAATATAAATATATATAAATATATATTAATATATATATATTAATATAATATAAATTTCATATATAAAAAAAAAAACAAACAAAATAAAATAAAATAAACAAACTTTTTACACCATCAGATGCAGTGTGAGGTACTGCGTACCTCCACTATGGGGAGGTGCAACCTCCACACGGCTGACAAATAGCCCTCAGGTTATGGGCACCGAAGGATAGAGAGTTTAATCCCTTCATCGAAAGAAAGGATATAAGTTTTTCCTACAACCTTTTTCCTTTGTTTGTTTGTTGTGAGAAGGTGGCATATTGTATAGATCATGGTTGAAAATAGGAAGGAGAGAACCTAGTTGTATGAAATGTGTGCTATGTTATTCTTATCCCTTTGAAAAGAAAAGAGAGAGAAAATAAAAGACTCCATTCATCATGTTAGGGCTAAAAGAATTACTTGCTCGGGGGTATGGATAGAGCCCACAAGACTCCATGACGCCATTATGGTAGGGTGGGGAGCAAGCCTAAATTAATTGTGTGCACTTCATTATATTTATTCAAATTTGTTTGTAATATGAAAGCTAGTGTTTTGTTGTAACATTATAGAGAATGGCAAAGAGAAGGTTGTGTTTCTATGTTTGTGTTACTCCTTACATTCCTAAATAATGTTGGTAATATTGAAAAGTTGGTGTTTTGTACTAGAAAGAAGAGTTGAAAAGGAGCAAGTTATGGCTGTAAAACAATCCCAAGTGGGTGTTACAATGGGTCTTTAGTTTCTCTTAAGCTCTAAATAAAATTTTCTTGGAAATTAGGATTATCCATAAAGAAGATATGGAAGGAGGATTTGCTTGTTTGATCCAAACATGAATGGTAGAAACAACTTTAAATCTATGTTATGATATGAATATTTGTTCTAGCTACATAGGATACCAAAAACATGTTTATTTAACTTGCAAGTGAGTTTTGTTATCATGTTATCAAACATACACACCCTCATGTAGCCAAAGGTTTAGATTCAAAGAGATATTTTCTACTTGCAATATAATTTTTTCTTTTATAAGTAAATTTTTAAAAGCCCTAAATGTCAATAATATATATATATATAAATAAATAATAAACTAAACATGTGCATGTATATTTCGGCTTTGGTAATGTATATGAACATATATATAAATAAATGCATATATACTTAAGAAAATGAAAATAAAGTAAATATGATATGTATGGACAAATAAGGGAAATAGTTTTGTAAACATATCATTTTCTAAAACAAATTCCTTAGAGGTATAGCTAGTAGAAGGATAATTTGTGTCTGTCACCTGCCTTCGTGGTAAAGTCTTATATGCTAGAGGAAAGAGAAAAAAAAAACGGAAAGAGTGTATATATATGTAAAAATAATAAAATAAAACAAGAAAAAAAATTACTAGAGTAGGGTTGTGTGAGGCCAGCACCTCACACAAGTCATCCCATATGGAGCCAATTGTGGTGGGTCAAGCCTCCATAGATAGGCCGCTCACGGATGAGTACAACTTTGTGTGTGTGGACCAAACCTTGCATAACAGGCGCCCATTCAAAGAGTTTAAAAAACGTCTTTCAAGTATTCAATTTAATGCATAAATAAAGAGATAGTGTATGTTCTCTTTTCTATAACTCAAAAATAATCTTGTTCAAGAACTCAAATAATCACAAATAGTTGATCCATTGAAAGGTAATGCACAGGTAGCAACAGGAAACTTTAAGCCTTTTAGATCTGCAAAAAAAAAAAAATATAGTATTACAACTACAAAGAACCCCAGCATAGCAAGAACTTAGATGCCTCCATTCACTCTATGCAGTCACAAAGGTGTATCTCTAATCATTATGTCTAAAAAATCTCCACATGCATAAGTGACCAAAACTTTAACTTCTAGTTTGAAACCTAACATTGTTAAATTTCTATTGACCTTTCGCCTCCAAGAGCACAAGCCTACTTTCCACTATCAGGTTGTGAGATCAAGAAAAATATTAAATAATAGCATATCTCTCAGGATGAAGTACTACTGCTATATTTTTTATGGAAAAATGTTAATAGCATAAGATGTAAAAGGACTTCAGTGGAAAGCTATTCAAAATCGCATCCCTATTTATCAATTGTGATAAAAACAGGTAGACTCATAATGAATCGCAAGATTATTGTAGGCTCACAGGTGTTGAGAAATTAACAATAATGAAGGGTGGGAGATATTGTAATAGAGATTCCACCAAATTTGAGAGCTCACTTATTTTTAAAAATAAAATGGTGGAGTTAGCATGCCAGTATGTAGATTTGGACTTAGTGACAAAATAGGAGCAGATTAAAACATAGGTAAGATTATAGGGTTTTTGTGTGGCCTTCACTCTTTGCTACGAATCCTTATTTGATGTTGACCCTCCAGTGAATGAAGTAGCTAGTTGATTTAATTTTTACCTTCCCCCTGGCGCGTAGGCTACCAACACACTAATTAATTTCTGATAGGATTGAATACCTCGACATTTGTAACCCAATCCGATACACTGGTAAAAATATTTGGGTGTCAGATATATTTAGTACTTCAACCTGTTAATTGCCTCCCAGCTGGTCCAAGTTGCCTACCCGAGTTGTTGGATCTAGCAGTTGCGCCACCTCTAGCTGGTACGATGCTTGGGCAAGTGCCTCAACCCATATGTGCTGACATTATAATTTTTTGATAACTTTTTTTCATTTTTCCACTAGTATTAACTCTTCACTCCTGCACCGATTCTACATGCATTCACAATCATATTGTTCTTTCAAATTAAAGTGGATGAGGGTAGGTTGGTGATTTGTGTTGTATAGAGGATGAAAACCCAAATTAACAAAGATTGTCTCTTGTCATTGAAATTACATTTAAATTTAGTAAGTTATCACTCAATACATAATTTGGATATACAAGAAATAAAGCCAAGTTAAAATAGTATCATATTAATTACCATCAAATGGCTTTAAATCCTAATTTTATCTATGTTACAATTCAAATTAACATTTAAGACTAATTAATTTTAAAATTATATCATAGGATAAAAAAAAAAAAAAATTCCAGGCAATCTCAAACGTTAGAAAACACAACTATGCACATTTGTAGATAAAAATGTAAAAAAATAAAATAAACACGTAATAATCTTATTAAAATAAATAATATTTCTCTATAAAAATTTCAATTATGTCCACCCTTTCATAAGCAAGCAACTTACTTCCAGTCACGCCAGGCCTGTTGCAATGTTTAAATAAACCTTTTTCTTTCTCCAAAACATTTATGCCGCAATAAAGTATCAACATAAGGTTTGTAACTGTGGTTTGATATAAAGAAAATAAGCCTAAAATTTTGACTCAAATCAAATAATCTACAATTTTTATTTTATTCGGATTCTCAGCTACCAATAATATTTAAAAAGACATTACAACAACTTTAAATAATATGGATATGGTGAGAGAACTTTTATTTCTATTAAAGCCTCTAAACATTTTCTTGAATAAAACTTTAACTTAAACATTCCTTTATCATTTAAATGACAAGACATGGATTTCTATCCATTTTGGGGAGTGTATTAGATTTACGATGACTTACAAGTTTTGTGGAGTGAAACTTAAAGGAGGTGGGACATTTATGGTGTTGTAAACAATTTTGCATGCTCGGAGTAATTTATAACATGATTCTTATTTTTTTACCCAAAGTTAATAAAAACAAGAAAAGAATTTAACAAAATAAATTTAATGTAGTGGGGAGTCTTCATTTTTAGGGCTCACGTAGTGAAGTCCTTTCTTTGATAAATAGGCTCCTTAATATTCTTTTTAATAAAGAAACTACTTTTCCTTATGTGGGGAAAGTTTTAATTTAAGTAAAAATAAATAAATTAGGTTTTTTTTACTAACATTTCTAGTTTTAAAAGGAAGGCATTCTTTTGTTATTTTAAAAGGGTTCTTTATCTTTTACCTTAATGGAAATAAATGAAATATACATAAATAAATGTATTTATTAGTATAAATATTTTTATATATAATAAAGGTGAATAATCAAATAAATAAAAAATATTAATAATAAATATAAGTAAGAATTAGATTTATATATATATATATAAAATAGTGATCTTATTTTTAAGGGTAATATTAATGGGAATAGTAATATTAAATTATAATATAAATAAAGTAAAAGAAAAAAAAATGAATTGTTCCTACAATAATCTTATTAACAACGTTATGGTGGCAATTAAAAGTATTGCGAGCAACCACGAGTTGGCAATAGTAGCATATATATGTTATTGTATAAAAAAAAAAAAAATAGATTGTTAAGTTGTGAGTAATACTATTATTGTGTGATCTAGGATTAAATTGATATATCATAATGTATGAGCTAATCTTGTACCAATATTACTATGGTATAAAAGTAAATGTACCTTCAACAACCGAATATTGTTCAGAGAAAATTTGTCAAGCATACATCATCCTTTTTGGAGTCTATCTTATACGTGTAGTAAGTCTCAAATTGTATACTCATATAATAATAATAAAAAAAAAAAAAAACCTTACTCATGTTATGATATGAATGAAGAAAATAGGATGGGATCCATACACACATCTCTTGTAACTATAAAACTCATATTTATATTGGGATACATTGAATTGTCTCAAGGAGAATGGTGGATGTTATATTCCTTTATTTTTAAGGCCTACATTCTATACCTTTAGGCATCATGATGATGGTTCATGTTGAACATGGTATTTTCCTTGTTTGTCAAAAAAAATTGTTGGTTGTGTTTTTACTTTGAGTACGTGCCTAGAAAAGACAAAAACACGGGCGCCCTTTCGAGGGTGACACGATTGTGTGAGTCGACGCAGTTTTAAGATGTGGGTTGTTGATTATTATGGTGACCTACCTTAGTACTAAGAGTGAGTCTGCTTGAACTATCTGTCATTTGTAAAAACTTGTGAAAACAATTTTTGAAAAACATTTTGGTCATACACTTAATGTTTTAAAAACAACTATTCTACAACTTGCTTGATGTATCTTCGAAACATTGATTCAGTAAAGATCATCCAAAACTCACAATTACATTGATTACCTTCATGTTAAGAGATTGGAAATCTACAACCTTTGTTAAGAAATCCATTTTCAAACAAGTTTTTTATTATTGATTCAACTTCCCCAACAGGATTTTGATATCCTTTCATCTTGGAAGCCACAATCAAGAGTTAGAAATTTCATTTGATCATATCACAAGATTTTCATCTTATCAGATCAAGACATCATCATTTTTGCACTTATAAAACTATGATCTAAGTCTAGAAGAACATTTCAAAAGCATATGCCTGTTGTCCACTTTACAATATGGGTGATAGGGAAGAAAATCCTTTTCATAGGTTTTGTACTGGGAATAGTTCAAATGATGAAATAACCTATGAAATGATTCAAGAAGTTGAACAGGATCCACAGTTTCACATAATTTTGGACAAGATCTTAGAGCAAAATAAAGAAGGCTACTTTACTTTTTTAGCGAACCAAGGTGCCAAATTGCCCTCTAACTACAATATGGAGAAAATTAAGGAAGATCCTGAAAATACTAAAACTCCATTAAATGATCTTAGTAGTTTTCCCCAACAAATAAGAACACTCCAAAGGAAATACAAGGGGGCACAACTATGAAGTCCTTTGACGGAAATATGAATGTAACCTCTTCTCCTCCAAAAGCAACATCATCCAAATTCAATGCTTTTGAATTTTTGCAAAGGTTAAATGAGAATCCCAAATCTAAGCCATTAAATAAAATTGAGCAATCTTGTCATGTCATGCATTTATCTTCATCCCCCATAATTCAAAATGAACCTCACGATTCTTTCACACAAGATAACAATTCCATTCAATCACCTTCTTCTATCATATCCTTTACATCCAATGATTCATTTCAATCTACACATCTCGATCAAAACATTCTACAAACCCTTCCTATCTTTGATCAAGATCCCATCTCTCAAGAACCATATGATGATCCCCTCCTTTCATTATTCACCCATGATAATCCTCTTCCATCTCAAGAAGAAAATGTTCTTCCAAGTTCTCCTTCCACATCATCTAATCAATCCATATCATCCCATGATTCTATTGCATCACAAGAGCATGATAGTTCTTTCATCCTATCTAATGATCTCTTACCAATTGATGATCAAGATATGATTTCTACAAAAGTTCATGATTCCCTTCCTAATCAAGATCAATATATGCTTCCATTCAAGGATACCCTTTCATCACATGAAGATGATTATCCTTATCATGATCAAGATATGCCTTTCATACCACTTCATAATCCTTTTCCAAGTCAAGATCAAAACAACCCATCATCCCCATGTCAAGAGCCTATCACACCTATTCAAGTTATCCATGAACCCCACACCTATAAATTGGGATCCTCCACCTTTATCCATTCTGGTTTACTTCCAACACCTATCCTCTCATCCATATCATATCCTCCTCAAAATGGACTTGCATCTTGTTTCACAAACAATACATATCCCATTGGTAAACGAATGTGTCAAAGTATGAATTACAAAGGAAAAGGTTTAGGCCTTCATGAGCAAGGCATCCTAGAACCCCTTTCTGTCCAAGCACATCCATATTCTCATGGCCTTGGTTATACACATCGTGCTCAACCTAGGTATCCTAGTCCATCAAACTCTCCTATCCATTATCCAACATTCATACCCCATCATTCTCCTTTAATCCAAACTTTTGCATAATTCCTTAGATTCTTCCATCATATCATTAATCTGCCAACATTTAGGATTCTAATTCCCATTGCCATGGTTTATTAGAGGGATATTTGGTTGTGAAACTTGATGCTTAAGTCCTTCCTCCATCTCCCTATCATCCATATCCTATCTCCATGTCCTATCTTCCATATTCCTCTTGCACTCTACACATAGGGACAAGTTTCATCCATCTTATCATTCATGGTCATTATCCTTTCTATGCCCATTCCTTACATTTCCACCTTTGATCTTGACAAGGTTAAGGATCTTCTTGAACATCATATATCTTATCTTATACACTCTATCCATATCTATCATCTGTACATATCTATCATATCCATATCATGCAACAGGAATCCTTGTGTTTCATCATGGCTTGATGAAATTTGTACATATCCATTATATTTAGGTTGTGTTTACACTGGGGGCAAAAACACAGACTAAGAGAAGAGAGGGACAATGAGCTTTTAGAACATAAACAAACGTACAATTGATGGTTCACCAAAATGCAACATACATTGACGCATCAAATCAACCACAACACCCAAAACGATCACTCAATGCCAATGACATCAAACATGGTCAAAACAACGTTAATCAAATCACAAACATCAATGTTGATAACCAAGTTGGATGATCTTAATCTAAATAATGTTTGAAATACTTTGAGCAAAATTTGAATTGTTGGTTGATTTTCTATCATATCTTTGGAGCAATTTGATGATGTATGGAACTAGAAAAGCAAGGAAGGAGTATGATTTTTTGTCTACTATTTGCAAGGAAATCATTAGTACTATGCAAATTGGTCACGAGACATGCTCTACTAAGTATCATTGATGACATTTCAGAATTTGCATGGGAAACGGGTTAACTCTTGTCTGTTTATGCAAGCAATACTCAAGTCATCTCGGTTCAATTATACCTAGATGTTTGTATTATCTTGCTATATCAAAAATCATGAAAGTAATACTCAGGTCATCACTGGTGCTAACATACCCTTTGATGCTTGTATTAACTTTCAACATTTCAATGCTCTATGATGACACAAAAAGCACAAATAAGCTCTCAGAATGGCAATATTGTACAGATACCCTACATGGTTAGTATAGATTACATTCATTCTAGAATTTGCATTTGGAATTTATAGATTTTCCCACAAGCTGGAAAAGTATCAAAGTTTCATATCTTTCGAATAAAAAACTAAGTATATTTGACATTCACAAAAAACATCATCATATTCATTTTTCATAACATATCCATTTCATCATATGTCACATCATAAATCATATCATAAGCATCATGCATAGATAGATACCCATCACATGCATGACATAACATCATCCAAAATGGGATCATATCAGTGTGTATACAAACATCTCAACAGAAAATTGATAAGACATCATGCAAAATGCACTATGAAGTGCTATCCTCTAATGTTGTCGATCACATCTCTATCTGCCTGTACAAGCTACGGAATCAATCTCCATGTCTTCGAGGAATGTCTCCGTAACTGCAAGATGCCCAATCTCTCCTATTCAGACATCTTCATGTAAAAGCAAAATCAATATCAAATCATCATGACAAATCAATCAAATCTAAATATCAAACTATTTGTTTTTCATCATCATGAAAACTAATTTATCAAAATCCTGTTTGTTTTTAACAACTTTAGAAGCAAACTTAACATATCAACCTATTTGTTTTTCATCATTATGAAAGAAAATCTATCAAAATCATGTTTGTTTTTAACAACCTTAGAAACAAACTTATCAACAAATTATTTGTTTTTCATCATCATGAAAACAAATTTATCAAAATCCTGTTTGTTTTAACAACTTTAGAAGCAAACTTATCAAACAACTATTTGTTTTTCACAACTTGAAAGCAAATTTATCAGCTACTATTTGTTTTCCAACAACCTTGGGAAAAAATTTATCAGACAAACATCATCAAATCAGGGCATCGCAATAAAACTATTTGTTTTTCACAAGGGCAATCTAGGTCATCAATTTTTCATCTCACATCTTTCCACGTCAATTTCTTCAAATCATCATTTTCGAACAATGAATTGACATCTTAAAAACTCAAAAAATTCCAAAAAATCCAAAAAAAATCACAAAAATCAATCTCTTATCGATTCATCGTCTGAGGGGCATATACCTATCAACATTCGACAATCAGCATCTAGGGAAAAATTTTGGGGCAAAATTTCAAAATTCTTTGAAGCAATGGGTAAAACACATCACTTCAAAGAGGGGCAAAATGTATACACCTAAAAATGGTCACATCACAATAGTCTGGTAATTAATTAAATATTTTTAATATTTAATTAAATCTTTGAATTCAATCTACGTATAAATAAATTTAAATAATTTATTTATATTATTCATTCTTTCATTTTGATTAAATAAATAAGTTTATTTAATCACTTTTCTTATCCATTTCTTAATTAATTAAATAAACATTACGATTTATTTATATTAATTATCATATAATCTTGGCTTGAATATTTTATTCAAATAAAGATTAAATATTCTCCTAAAATCCTCTAAAGCCTATTCACAATTAAATATTCCAAATATTTAATTAATTCTTCTAAAGTCTATTCACAATTAAATATTCTAAATATTTAATTAATTTTTCTAAAGTCTATTCACAATTAAAAATTCCAAAATATTTAATTAAATCTTCTATAGTCCTAAAATCAAATATCAAACTCACATAAAATTAAATAAATTTATTTAGTTATTTTGGATTATCTTCAACAACCATGAAACAAACTTTCAAAACAGAAAATTATTTTCTCTGTTCCTGTGCAAGCTTGTTCCCGTGGGTTGAAGACAAGCCTCCATTCTTCTCTCCAACTTCCCAACATCTTTCATCTTTCTCTCAACCTCTCCATCTCTCACCATTCAAAATTACCAGACAATCTCACAGCCATTGATCTTTGTCAGCCAGGCTCTTGCCTGTGAAAAGCTATAAAAAGGATTGTTGGGTCTTTGAAAACATAGAAGCTTTCATACAGGAAAACTATAGTCAATTAGCTTTCCAGCATCCATAGCCTTTAGAATCATAGCTTAGCATATTAACATTCCATATCATGGCCTATCCACCTCATATCATAGCATCCACAATCCACAGCCCCTGTGCATATCCGTATCAACATTTCACTCCACCAGCATATAGGATAGAGAAGTATTCTCCCTTTTGCATACTCGTTTTGCACGTTGCCATTCTAAGAAGCTTTGCTTACACAATCTAAGAGCAGTAGCTTCAAGAGAATTACTGGAGATAGAGAACAATGGAACGGTTCTGAAGAAGCTTTGTTTGAATTCTCTTTGATTTCATATTTTATTTAGCTTTCTTTAGTTTAATGTTTCATTGGTGTGTTTTTATTGTTTTACTTTGATACTAACATTCCTCGCACACACTACGATGTCATTGTCTCAACCTCGTCTTTGTTTTAGTATGGGTTAGTGTTGATTATTTATTTTAGTTTGTAAATGTTTGTTATTTAATTAATCTTTATTTTATGTGTGATTAATTAATGTTATTTAATTGATATAATTATTTGTAGGTAATTGTAGTTAAGTTAATTGATTAAATTTTCTTGATTGAGTGAATAGTTTAAATAAAAATATTAGATGCTATTATGTGAATTAGAATTTTAAATTTGCATAAAGTAAATGATATTAATTTTTGAATTTTTAAATTAATTAAATAGCATAAATTCTTTATTATTATCAAAAGAAAATAACTAAAAATAGTTAAAGGATAATCAGAATAGTAACGGGAGTGAGTGGGAATTGAATGCAAAACTCTTGTTAAAACATATTCTCGGAGAGAATATTGGCCATAATTGTGAAAGGCAAGAAGTCACTTCACGAAGGAAATTGGCTGGAGAATTATTTTTTTGGGTTTTTGGTTAAAAAATTAGAAGAGGTTTTCAGCAATATATTTTTGGGCTCATATTTTGCATCTTTATGGAAGTGGAGATTTTGGAAAGGGCTTTGGAAATTGAACTCTAAAGGTGAAGCTTTGCTCCAACCGTCATTTCTTCAAGCTTCAGGAAAATAGGTTCCTTTACTGTTTATTTAGTTATTCTGTTGTTTTGAAAAGGTTGCTTGTACAAAATTTTATTTTGTAGAAATTTTATTAATTTTGTAAAAATTGAGAAATTGTCTATACAAAAGGAAATGATTATTTTATAGAAGCTTTGTTTTTTTAAAAAAAAATTGGAAAGATTGTTAGAAATTGTCATGAATTTGACAAAAGCTTCCGTAGAAAAAATTGTTAAAAGCTTATGTAGAAAACTTTGTTAAAAGCTTCTCTGTAGAAAACTTTATAGTGAAATCAGAGAACCTCATAAAAGTTTTTTTTTTTTAAATAGTAGAAAAACACAGAGGAAAAACAAGATAGATGTTTTGAAATCTCTTAGGTTTTGGATTCGAAAACCTTCCTGTTAAAATTGGGGAAAACCCATATCCAGATTGCCTATAGAAGAACATGATTTAAAACTGTTTTCCAAATTAAATAGTTTAGCTAGAAAAAATTATAAATAAATAAATAAAATATTATAATATATATATGGAGGGGGGGGTTGGCTAATGTTGTACCTCCCCACTCCCCGTGGGTTGTACGCAGCCATGGTGGGGTTACGGCCTCCCCACACAGGAGGTACATAGTCCTCCTAAGGCTGCGTCATTTTTTTTTTTAAGATTTTTTTTTAAATTTGTTTTTATTTATTCTTTAAAGATTTAAATTTAATAAATTCAATTCAATTTAATTTGTTATTTGGTATTAATAAATATATATATATGTATGTATGTATGTATCAGTTATGATTATGTGGTTATTTTTATAATGATTAATTTAAATATGTGAGTTTAAATGTATAATATATATAGACGTGTAAATAGCGTGTGTATACACATATATAAATATATATTTTATATATGTTGATATAATGAAAAAGTTGGATGATGGTTTAAATTGCAAGTTTGATATTATGGTGTGATTGATTTAATTGGGAACAAGCATTGTTGATTAAATTAAGTGAATTGATTTTTGGGTGAATCGATTATTTACATGTCTTGGTAAAGTTGTGCAAAGAAATATGTCAAATGGTGTGGTTTGAATTGTAGCATACTTGTGCATGTAACTGTTTACTCTGAAAAATTTCATCAAGCCATTTGAGGTTTTCACTTAATTGGGTTATGACATGTGGGAGAAACCCTTAAGTTAGTTATCCTTCTGTAAGAGCTTAAATTGCTTGTTAGGAACTTCCAAAGGCATGGGTAAATGATGTTGTAATTATGATCTTTTAATTTGATACTTGTCCCTATTTTGACTATAGTTGTGATCTATAGTTTACATTTGGGTTGTACTATTTTTTATGGGAGTTGATTCATATGACTTTTGGCGAGATGGTTTTTCCTTGCGAATGTTGTATTTTTGTAAATCAGTGTACTTGTTGGTACAACCCCTTGGAATTTGATGATATGTTTTGGGTTTCTAGGGAGAGTGGCTCTACGTGGGCGTCGACACACGCCACGTTAGAGTAATAAGTGATAACCTAATTAATTAATTAGTGGGTGGGTAGTTAAACATTAACAAGATAATTGTGGATGCCTCATCCAACTATTAGGGATTTCGCAGACTAAAGGTGTGCTGAGAAGGTCGTGGTTGGCAAGATCGTTGCCTCGTCTTCACGAGAGGTTAATGGTTATGCACGAGTCACCCTATGGGGCTGACGCCTAGAGAGGTTGTCAAGATAACCATAGATGGGGGTCGACGCGTAGAGAAAGGCAATCAGGATAACCCCTGTAGGACTATGTGATGACACTCTCCTCTAGCTTTCCCTTGAGTTGTTATTGTTGATAACCTCTAGAAGTGGTCTTTTGATGTTATGTTCCCTTTATGTGTGCTCTATCTTTTCATGTTTTGGAATTTATTCATGTGTATTTTTTTTGGATGTTTTTGGTCGGGGATCCTTCCTTATTTACTCCTAGCACAGGGGTGGTCAGGTGGAACGTGCTATGCACCCCGTTGGGTTCCCTATCATGTAGTTGTACCATTCAATGCAGAGTTTGCAGTTGCAGCTTGATCCTGAGTTCACATGTTACCAGTTGTATCTTGTACTTCAATTATATTTTGTGTATTGATGTGTTACTTCCCCATGTGTTGGGAAGATTTATGATGTAATCTTGATTAATTGCTTAATGAGATGTATCTACAGACTGATGTAATGTATAATCACATTATGTAATTCACTCTTGAACTATAATTGTTAATATCGTTAATGTTGTGTTATATCTGAGAAAATATGTTCTTTATATTTCCAAGTACAATTTATTATGAATACATGTATGGTTTCTATATGGTTTATTTTTATCACATTGTTTATTCTTAATAAATGTTTAAATGAAGATATGTGAATGAATGGGTTATGTTAGTGGAATTGATAATTACTTTTATCAACTTTGTTATGGGATAGATTACATAATGTCACCTCATGTACCCCAAGGGACTTGGGTGTTTAACTTGTAATCTTTAGCTATGTTAATTGCTTTAGTAAATTGAGTGTTTATTCTCTATGTTTTCAAAAAAAAAAATGTTGTGTTTTTAGTTGTCCTTCGAGGTTTGCACGACAGGGCGTTACAGGGTACTCTGGGAATAAGATGGGTCTTGGCTATTGTGTATATTGGCAACATGTGGAACTCCGTGTAGCAACTAAGCCTTCAAATTTGATAAGTAAACTAGTAACTTTTATGAGTTTAACATATATTGAAACATTGAAATAGAATTACAATTAACCATCTTATATTGGAAACTTCAAAGACATTGATATGTAAGATTTAATCTTATAGGGTGATTAACTCGAAATGATCAAGTAAAAGAAATAAAATCATGTGAAAACAAAACTAATAAGAGCTTCATATTCAAATAGGCGACATGAATGTTGGTAAAATATGATAGCTCAATTAATGAGAAATAATTAGGGAAAAACCCCATAACCATTCTATGCTTCCCATCTCGAACTTTGGAGGAAAAAAGAAGAAGAAAACTTGATGATGTTCAAAATGTTTAATAGGGGCCTAATGAGCTAGAAGAATAATGTAAAGCATCTTAATATTTATGATTTCATAGCCCTAAATCCTTGCCACCATTGTGACCTTGGTCCTTAGATGGACATTGATGAAACTTCTAGGAAACTATATGTATTGCAATTATCATAGATAATGAAGTATAAGCTAAAGTAATTAGATAAATCATTAGTTATTGTATAGTTTGACTTTGGAAAATAAGTAAATAAATCATTCCCAAAATGTTAGGAGATAGAGTGAATGGTTCAAAGTTTGTTTAAGATATTCTTCCTAGTGAACCCTATGAAAAAGTTTAAATTGAGATTCATAGTTGAGTTTTATCAAAAGATGAATATGGGGTTAGTGTCTATATTGGAGGCAACATGATCAAGAAATATGAGCTCAAACCTTAAAATTAAGGATTGATTTACCCATAAATATTCCTAGCATGTTTCAAACCTTGGTTGTAGAATAAGTTTTTCGTAAGCATCATTATGAATAAACTATATGTTCAACAAAGAGTATCACACTAGAAATATCACAACTCTCATCATGTATACATTTCAAACACATCTAGTGTTAATTAGAGAATGGATAAAGAGGAAATTAAATTTGTAACTTGGAAGTACATGATCCTTGGTTCTACGTGATGTTATCCAAGAGCAACTTAAGGATGTGTTATAATCGATCTTACGCCCATACCTCAAAAATTAGTAGCACATAAGCCTCTTAAAACTTATTTAAATCATGATTCAACATAAGAAAGAGTCCCACTAAGGAATGTTTGAGATTCTAAGGTGTTTTAACTAATGTTTGAAAACTTATGTTGCATAGTAAACCCTATTTAGAAAAGGGTCGAAACTAGATGTTACCTAAAATAAATGGGTGAAACTTAAAATTTAATTAAGCACTTTTGCAAGTGAACGTTGCCCTAGTAAACTTAATGTAACTATAACAACTACCTATCTCTTATGTCCTTTTTCTTAAAGATTAAATGATAAACGAAACAACGTGAATTTTATGATTCAATTAAAGATGAAGACATAGAAGGATACAATTAAGATAAGATTGTTAAGGACCAACAAATATGATGCTTGAATCACCCCCCTTATAATAATTAAACATAAGAAGATTTGTGAAGAGATCTCTTCAAAATGAGAATTTGGAGTTAAAATGTTATCTAGAACTCATGCTATTACTACTCCCTTATAAATGAGTTAAGAAATAAAGGCTTGTTGTTTCCCAAATAAGAAAGGATGCATAGGAATTAATCACACACTCAATTACGTGTTGAACTTGAAGGTTGTGTGCATGTCATAAGAGTTGAATAATCAATGGTATGAATTATAAATTGAGTAATGTATTATGTGCAGCTCACGACGCATTATGTGATTGGAAAGAAAATATATAGATAAGAGACACTAAAGTAGACTTGTAAAACTTTGTACTAATGTTGGGTATTCCACACCATTGACTATATTTACTCTTTGAGGGAAGAAGATTTACACCCAAAAGTAAGGGAGAAAACTTCAAAGTAGGTAAATTCTTTTAAGAATTTTACTCATTATGCATCTTATGAGACTAGATGGAGCTATGATTGTAAAAATGATGATTATGATAATATGCTTAAATGGTTCAACCTTAGATAGAAAAATGCAAGATTTATAAAAAGATACGAATAAGTTGTAAGAAATATTATTCCATGATTTTTCATGTGTTTTATACATTAGGTTTGCTTTCTTGTCTCATATTGCATTGTTTCAAATGAAATGGTTAACTATCTTTCTTATTAAGTAAGAAACTTTCTTTAGCATGTGTGAGAAACATAGCGGTTTTACCGTATGGATATGTTGTGAACATAACAAACAAAGTTGAATAAAAGAGAAAGAATGGTATGTATAACTATAGAAAACCAATCTTGATTTTAAAAGTGATGTCAAACACTAACTTAGCAAGATAGAAAGTGTGGTGAACCCAGTATTGTTGTGTTCTAAGAAGATGGAGTAATATATCTAAGCTACCATTGCACACCATCTAGTGATTTATTTTACTTATGCAAAGTGAGTAGATATCTCCAAAAATTAAGAAGCAAAGTGAAAATTGTTTACAAAGAATATCTAGAATGCATTTAAGTGTATTATTTTGTTCTATAATATGGTGAATTCCATAAAGTGTATTGTGTTAGGACTTGTGAAGTGGAAAACCAGTGAATGTGTCGTGCCCCAAGTATGAGATACAAGGTATCCAACTTGGGGTAAGGGTGAGGGGACATCATGTACGATCCCTTATGCGTACCCTTTGCAATGACCCTTTGTGTAAGCTAGTTAATTATGAAATAATGTAAACATGATATGTGTAGATGTGTGTCTACTAAATGCAATGTGAAGTAATTATTGTGTAAGTCTTTTTCATATGTTAATGTGTACCCCTAGCGTATGGCTCCCCTACAGGATTGAGATCCTGCTAGTGTAAATAGGGGTTGAGGGGCGAGAGAACCCCAAGTGGGAACTCCATGGTTTCCCTTGGATGTGTTCCTAAGCTACTCCCCCACATATGAGAACCACACTTGTTGGTTCATAATGCAAACCCACTCCTTGATGTTTGTAATCCATGGGTAAAGGATGGAATTGCTTGGGCCATATTGATCATAGGTTTTGGATACTTCAACAATGCAAGGAATTGATACTATGTGGAAGAGTCCACCATGATATTGTGTGCTATCATATTTATGTGGTCAGGGATCACCAATTATTGCATGCTATTATACTTATGTGGTTAGAGAACCACCATTCCCCTCCTCCCCTTAGGTGGATTTATCAAAGTCACATGGTGCTTGTAATGTGAAAGTTTTATTGTTGACAAATGATTTGTTGATAATTTCTTAATTGTTGTTTTGTTTTTTTTATATGCCAATAGTGTTAAATTTTATATTTATTTTACTGGGGCTATTTATCCATTTGAAGGTTGTCGTAGTCCATTTCCTTAAGGAATTAGTTAAATTCTATTTTTGAATTAAAGATTGGAATGTTTAAATGCAATTGTGACTAATCTTTACTTGGTTTTCCTCTTGAATTTATAGTTTTTTGTTTATTAAAATGTTGGATTATGACTTTATGCTTTCGATTGAGGCTTCTTATTGTTTGCTAACTATTGAAATGTGTGGTGTAATGTGACATCTGTAAAAATGCTATATCCCAAGGGGGTTCCCTGGCAGGTCGTATAGGGGAGTAGATGCATTGGGGAATTATGAGTTATTTGAAAGGGGTTGCAAATGGGACCGATATGGGATGGTCATTAATCCATTCTTCCCTAGTTCTATGATTATTCTTTTTTTGTACCTTCCTCTTGGAGGCTAACCCCCTTACACAAACAAGGGAAGGTACCTAGGAGATGTATGGTAGGGTCATTAAAAAAGGGCCTTGAAACCATCTTTCCTAAAGGCTATGGTATCCAAGAATCTCCATCCTTGTAAACTGCATTGAGCCCTGTTGTGTGAATTATGTGTAATTGTTGTGATACATGGGTAAATTTGTAAATAAATTACATATGGAAATACTTGACTGTTATGTGAGAAAGAAAGTGACGGATAAAATTGAGACTACTATTCTTGAGACATGAATTGACATTTGAATGAAAAAAATTTCTAACATCACAAGTGATGTTTATGATGCAAAAAGGGATCTTGAAGGGTATCCAAGGATGTTAATTTGTTTGGATATAATTTGGTATAATTTTTTTAAAAAGATTTCAGGATGTTGATAACAGGGATGGCTACTAGCATCTGTCATATTATGATTGTATAGCATAAATATTTTATGATGGGAAATTTTGTATTGAATAATTAGATGTTGATTCATGTAAGAGATGTATTTAACATGTGCTATAGTGGAATGTTTTAATTATTACATCAAGAAAGAAAAGTAATTAATATGTTAATAGATTTATGTGCATTACTATATTGATATTATATTTCCAGACCTTAACAACTTCCAAGAGGAAGTCTAAGCTAAGGGGAGGGGGATGTAAGACCCCGCCTTGCATGTACTTAATACAACCATAATTTTTTTTATGTTTTTCTTGAATTGATGATTAAGTATATTGTGGATAATAAATAAGGTGATCTCTTGGAAATATTCTTGCATATGATTTTGATATTTTCTTCTATTGTCAATACCATGAAGGTGGATTGCACTCATATACCATGGAATGTAAATTGAGATTCTAAATAGATTATTATATAGTTAAAGCTTATAATTTTTCGCTAACAGATTAATGTGATACACAATTGATCCTTACGATCATGTTGGTAATGTGCAGGAAGGCAACAATGTTAGCATGAGAAGGGAGAATCATCAAGAGTGAATCAAAAGACTACTTCATGAGGATATAAATTTGATCCCATTCGAGGCCTAGAAATAAGTGGAATTAATGTATTGGAGAACTAAGGTTGTGATGGCATTGAGTTGGGATTCATCTGAGGTGTAAGTGGGGATTAAGTCTTGGAAACCCCTAGCTAAGTATGAAACTCGGATGGAACCTTGAATGGGATTTTAATGAGAGTTGTTGGTCAATTTTTTGGGTAGGGGTACAAAAATAAAACCCCTAGGGTCTATACCATAGTGGTAGGGGTCAAGTGGGCATACAATAGTGCCCCTACAATATGATTTGACCCCTTAAAAGCTCTCATAATGGAGAGTGACGAATTTTGAAAGGAGGATGGGGTATAAAGATGGAGTGGTTTTCCAAATGCATGTTCTCATTAATGTGGAGAGGTACACTCCACACCTTACCACCCAAGAGTTGCAATTTGTGAAACTTCTATATATTTGGAGAGGGAGAAGGAGTGAGGTGTTACCCACTTCTCATTTTGGAGAACTCTAAGGGAGATTGTAGAGAATGATCAAGATGGCTTGGCTTGGAGAGGAAGAAGGATAGAGAGTTTAATCCCTTCATAGAAAGAAAGGATATATTTTTTTCCTACAACCTTTTTCCTTTGTTTGTTTGTTGTGAGAAGGTGGCATATTGTATCTAGATCATGGTTGAAAATAGGAAGGAGAGAACCTAGTTGTATGAAATGTGTGCTATGTTATTCTTATCCCTTTGAAAGGAAAAGAGAGAGAAAATAAAAGACTCCATTCATCATGTTGGGGCTAAAATAATTACTTGCTTGGGGGTATGGCTAGAGCCCACAAGGCTCCATGACGCCATTACAGTAGGGTGGAAAGCAAGCCTAAATTAATTGTGTGCCCCTCATTGTATTTCCTCAAATTTGTTTGTAATACATGAAAGCTTTATAGAGAATGGAAAAGAGAAGGTTGTGTTTCTATGTTTGTGTTACTCCTTACATTCCTAAATAATGTGGGTAATATTGAAAAGTTGGTGTTTTGTAAAAGAAAAAAGAGTTGAAAAGGAGCAATTTATGGCTATAAAATAATCCCAAGTGGGTGTTACAATGGGTATTTAGTTTCTCTTAAGCTCTAAATAAAATTTTCTTGGAAATTAGGATTATCTATAAAGAAGATATGGAAGGAGGATTTGCTTGTTTGATCCAAACATGAATGGTAGAAACAACTTTAAATCTATGTTATGATATGAATATTTGTTCTAGCTACATAGGGTACCAAAAACATGTTCATTTAACTTGCAAGTGAGTTTTGTTATCATGTTATCAAACATACACACCCTCATGTAGCCAAAGGTTTAGATTCAAAGAGATATTTTCTACTTGCAATATAATTTTTTCTATTATAAGTAAATTTTTGAGAGCCCTAAATGTCAATAAAATATATATATATATAATAAACTAAACATGTGCATGTAGATTTCGGCTCTAGTAATGTATATGAACATATATATAAATAAATGCATATATACTTAAGAAAATGAAAATAAAGTAAATATGATATGTGTGGACAAATAAGGGAAATAGTTTTGTAAACATATCATTTTCTACAAAAAATTCCTTAGAGGTATAGCCAGTCGAAGGATAATTTATGTATGTCACCTACCCTAGTGGTAAAGTCTTATATGCTTGAGGAAGGAGGAAAAAAAAGGAAAGAGTGTATATATATGTAAAAATAATAAAATAAAACAAGAAAAAAAAATTACTAGGGCAAGGTTGTATGAGGCCAGTGCCTCACACAAGTCATCCCATATGGAGCCAATTGTGGTGGGTCAAGCCTCCATAGATAGGTCACTCATGGATGAGTACAAATTTGTGTGTGTGGACCAAACCTTGCATAACTGGCGCCCATTCAAAGAATTTAAAAAATGTCTTTCAGGTATTCAATTTAATGCATAAATACAGAGATAGTGTATGTTCTCTTTTCTGTAACTCAAAAATAATCTTGTTCAAGAACTTAAATAATCACAAATAGCTGATCCATTGAAAGGTAATGCACGGGTAGCAACAAGAAAATTTAAGCCTTTTAGATCTACAAAAAAATAAAATAAAATATAGTATTACAACTACAAAGAACCCTAGTGTAGCAAGAACTTAGATGCCTCCATTCACTGTATGAGTTCACAGAGGTGTATCTCTAATCATTATGTCTAAAAAATCTCCACATGCATAAGTGACCAGAACTTTAACTTCTGGTTTAAAACCTGACATTGTTAAATTTCTATTGACCTTTCGCCTCCAAGAGCACAAGCCTACTTTCCACTATCGGGTTGTGAGATCAAGCAAAATATCAAATGATAGGATATTTCTCAGCATGAAGTACTACTTGTGAGACCCTAAATCTGCATTGGCTCAAAAACAAAAACCCTTAGTATTGTTAGTAAACCAAAGCAAATAAAAGATCCCTTATAAGATTCATCTAATCACAAGAATAAAGCCAAAGAAACAAATAAAACATAGAAAGGCGTCATTCTAATAATCAAACTAGCATCTTATAGTGGATTGGTGCTTCTATGGAAAGAAGCCCTTTCCCAATCCTTGATTAAGCTCCATGATATGATATTTTGATGATCAAGATGATGGATAGGAAAAATCAGTTCTTCAATGACGATTGACTTTGCTTTTTGGATGAAATTGTGGAGATGATTGAGGATTTCCTTGAGGATGAAACCTCTATTTGTAGATTTTCAAATGTTGAGTGTTGAAGAGGGACCAATGTGGGACTAAGAAACAAGCCAATGAAAAGAGGCCACTTGTCATCATATGAGTGGTTGATGCATGTGCAAGATTTGGGAAATGTGCCCAAGAGGGGGGAAATTTGAATTCAAATTTTGCAATAAATTTAGAGAGGGGGCAAAGAAAAAGAGCAATAAATGCAATGTTGGAGGGACAAATCAACTTGTCATGATTTTCAAACTTGAGGGCCATGTTGAGTGAAAATGAGGGTTTTAATAAATCAATAAATTGATTTATTTGTGCAAGTGGCTAAATCTAGAGAATGCAAGTGGGTGGGTTAGGTTAGGCTAATTAGGATTAGGTTAGATTAATGATGATTAGGTGAGTTTGACTTTTAGGACTTGGA
>VDFB02270651.1:218903180-219097634 GCA_007258455.2 Sequoia sempervirens
CAATAAATAAAAGCCCTAAATTCAAGGCTAAAATATCCCTAAAATTAAATGGTAATTTATTATTAGTGGCCATATTGCCCCAAAATTAATGGTAGGAATATAATATTATTGGCAAATATAATTAATATTTGTACAATTACAGTATAAACTACAAGAGAATTAGTTCCAATGATGCATCGTTTACATGGCAAATCAATTTAATTTATTAGTTTAAAAAAATAATGCATAGGCGAATTAATTGAGATGAAATTAATTTATTGTAAAAACCTGGCAATTTAGCCTCCTTTTTAGCTTGTACTATTCATCATTTCTGGAGGTCCCAATTTCAATTATTTGCCAATTGGCGAAGATTCACCACTAAATTTTTCCTTGCTCATTCACCACCTTGGGTGAATGCGTCCCACCTAAATTTTTGGGTCCCAAACTTGTTTTTACACCTTTCTAAGAACTTTTAATTTTTGGTCCCATACATTATGCCAGATGGGACTCATTTGCCATCTTGGGAGAATGAGTCTTGTATGGCCCAAAATTAAAATAAATTCAAATTTCTAGGAGGATTTTACTGTCCTAGATTTTATATCAGCTTGTAGTGTTGTAATTTGGGGAATTCTTACATAAATGAGTATAAATACAAGGTTCTTTCTCTTATATTTTCACCTAGCATTCTAACAAGCAATCAAGTGTTCACAAGAGTATTCAAGAGAAGATTTTCAAGCATTCTAGAGCAGCATTCAAGCATTCAATCATCATGTCAAAGATTTCATGCATTATGTTCTTTTAGAGCTAAAATTGTAGTGTAGGATTGTGTGATTCAAGCAAGCATTACATTCAAGATCAACATCATTCAAGCAAGAATCAAAGTCTACATCCATTGTAGCCATCTCAAGCACAGTTACAACACCTTATTGTTAGGGTTTGGTGAGTTGCGGCATTGTTATTTGTTCATTCATCATTCTCCATTCTTATTTGATTTCATTTCAAGGATTGATTTCCAAAACGGGGTTTGGCCAAGGAAAACCCCTATCCACTAACCCCCCAACATTTTTCCCTCTCCTTTGTGTGTGATTTGCAAGTCTAGGTTGGGTGAAACCACAATAGTGGTTTGCATTTGAGAAGAGGAAGGAAAATCAACTTTTTAAAAATTTCAATAGGAAGACTGGTTCAATTGAACATACATGTTTGACCGAACCCATAAAGTGGTTCGGCCGAACCACTTTATGGTCAACGAAAAAATACTATTTTAAAGGGGTTCAGTCGAACCCCTGTTCAACCGAACCCTGTTGAATTAGGGCATTTATAAATCAAACCCTATCACTGTCAAACAAAAAAAATGGTGAACTATCAGACCTGGAGCTCGTGTGCGGGGAACAACAAACGTGATTGACAAGGAACAGTGAAAACTTGCAACAGGGCCACCATTTTAACTTGAAATATCAACTTGGACATCCATTAGTAGGTTAGCATTCTTTCACAGTGATTTAAAATTCCATTTGTTTGTAAATTTGTAAACTCCAATGGATTCCATGAGACCAAATTTTTCTGGTGAAATGAAAACAAATTGAATGAAAAGAAAATTCCAAGCAAAATTTTCATTTAAAACTTGAAGGCACATTATGAGAATGAAATTTATTGTTTATAATGAATATACCATGTTTCAAGCTCTTATTTTGGCTCATAGCTGTGAATTGCATTTGCTTGAAAGTTTCTAAAACCTTTCAAAAACAATACCCATTATTTAAAATTTGCATTTACAGCTACCAATTCCATTTGCTTGAAATTTTTTAAAGCCTTTTAAACAAACCCATTTTTCAACCAAATTTGGATCTACACCTGCCAATGGCATTTGCTTGAAAGTTTCTAAATCCTTTTAAACAAAATCATTTTGTAAAATTGGGCTTTACAACTGCCAATTGCATTTGCTTGAAAGTTTTTAATATTCATTTGGCTTTACAACTACCAATTGCATTTGCTTGGAATTTTCTAATATTTTTCCCAATAGCAATGCATATATGCATGATATTATAAAAAAAATTGGGACCACTTCAATGCTTTTTTTTCATAAGAACACATACCCCAATTGGGGCCTCAACCTTTGTAAAAACACTACCTTCTATTACTAATTCATTATATCATTTCTTATATACTAGCATTAACCTAACAATGAGATCTTCTTACTAAAATTTATGTTCATCTTTAAACCAAGTTTACTCAAACCTCTAATTAGAATTTAAAACTATTAGAAGTATGAAGAAAATAGTCAACATCTATAGCCCGAAGATTCCCCCAAAATGTATAATCAAAATTTAGTTTTGTTCCATCTTGAGGATATTTCCAGCCTACAAGTATATCCATATTTTAGTTCTCTATATATCCATTAATAGATTGTGTTGAAGGCATTGCTTAAATTATCAACATGGAGATATTATTTGTGAATATTATTATAGACTTATTTTTCTTGTAAACTTGAATTCAAAATTATACTTGAATGGAACCTTAGGGTGACTTCAGAATAGTGGTTTACAATTTATATGACGAAGGAAATTTTGTTTTTTTTCTTTTCCTCAAACTCAAGGGGTTCGGTCGAACCATATGGTTCAACCAAACCTCATTAAGGGTTTGGTCGAACCATTGGTTTGACCGAACCCTAAACCCTAAATTAAAAAAAATCATATTTCAATGGGTTTAGTCGAACCTGGGTTCGACCAAACCCCTTTACATAGGACAAAAAAACAAAAAATCACATTTTGACTGTCACTTTCTAAAATTACTAGTTGCTTTCCCTGCGTGCGGCGAACCGAGACCATGACGGTGAGTGAACTAATTTCTTCTTTCCAGTGAACACAACTTCAACTTGGTCTCTCCAAACTTCATCAACCTGACTTCCATAACGAGCACCAGGTATTTGAAATTCAAATTTTTTAGAGTTTAAAATGCATTGATATATTAAATTTCAAAACCCTAGATGCAATTTTTTTCAAATTTGTTGAATTCAAATTGGATTTGTTTGGAAGTTTTTAAAGTGTTTTCAAATTTGTTGAATTCAAATTGGATTTGCTTCCCCATTTTGAACATATTTTTATGTTCTATGTGTAAATGAAATATGCCTTCCCATTTCAACAATCAAAGCTATGGATAGCCTGCTCCTAAATGGAAATACCAAGTGAAACATATATAAGAACTTAATAGCATATGGAAACAAACAATATAAAGTTATGAAGTTCAAATAGAACCACAAATTGTATCATTTGTAACATTAAAAATGTCCATATTAACCTATCAAGAGATAAATATGCAAAATAGATTTAATTTTAGTTACAAGAAAAATGTATAAATTATAAATTTATAACATAATTATGTACATGGGAAAATCCTCTTGGAAGAAAAATCCCACAACCAAAAATATGAACCAATTATATTATTTGATAATAATATCATTTACAATAAAATATTCATGTGCATACCCTTATAGTAGTATCATCAACATGTGATTCATATGGAGTAATTTCTAGTAGCATGATGATACCTATAAAATCATTATGCTTTCTCCATCTCAAACACCCATAAATAGGAAAAATTTAAACCATAAACCAAGTGTGGTTTACCAAAGCCATGAGCCAAAATAATGACCTAAAAATGGCATCAAATTTGGCACAAATTCCAACACCATATTCCTTGACTTGGTTTATAGGATGTATTTAACAAATGCTTTACATCTTGTCAAAAAAATTCAAATCATCCTCCTCATAACCGACACTCCATTTTTGAGATATTCAAACCCATTATTTAAGATGATCTTGATGATTTTCATAATTCTAATCAATATTCTAGTGTACAACCCCCCTTTTTTATTCTCTTATGTGTCATATAACATTTCATAAGTAATTCCCATCTTACAATTTCATACAATGCTCTTACAACTTCTTAAATATATAAAAGGGACAACCCTAGTTCAATTAGGATTATTTAATTATTATCACCTACATCCTTTCATTACATGTTATTAGTTTTTAGTTGCACACATTATTAGGAAATATGCATTGTCTAAGAAATTGGGGTATATTGCATGTTTGAGAGTGTTTTCCTTGATCTTTTATCTAGTTAAATTAATATCCTTTAAAATCTTGTTTTATGGAGTTTTCATCTTAACTCTAATATGGCTAGCAAATAAAATGACGATTGAATCATTTTTTGACATAATAGCTAATGACAACCATATAAAGAGCCACATTAAAGAAGATGAAAAATAATGATCAAGACTATGATTTAGATACATATGTTGCTAAACAAGATATTTTCTTAAATTGATAATTACGTATTGATGCACCTTTCCACCCTAAATATCCTCACTCATTGGCTAGTAATTTATATAATGTATTAGGTGGCTATCCTTAGGGAATTAATACTATTTCATAATATTACCACTCTAATGGATTTTAATAATGTTGTACCCTCTATGCATCCATCTACCGTTCATCCTCTTATAATGATTCCTCCTATCATACTTATAGTTACCACTCCATGGGATCCACCACCCATGTCCTATCGCCTTTCTCTCCACTAGTATTTTTCTTATCTCCCATCCTTTTATATATGTTTACACCATTGTTACTACTAGCACTATCCTATATGTAGATATGTTCTTCATACCATTCTTCCTTATCCTATGAAAATCTAACCTTATAGTGTAACTTCTCCTTCCATTACCATGTCATTACCTTTCTAGACCTTCCCCTCTTTATACATTCTCCTTTTTATCCTACACTACTCCTACCACTAATATATCCCTATACCTTGGATATACTATTGAAGAAATTTAACGACTTTCAATATCGCAAAAATTAGACCCATATTTTTAAACGTAAAATGTGTATAATAAAGCACAATCCATGCTTCTAATTCAACTTCACTAATATCTATCGAATTAACTTAGGTTCATTACAATAAGATAATCATATAGCCATAATTAGTTGTCAAGATAATGGTAAAGTTTTCAATAGCCATATTTATCCTTCCACATGCCACCATTAGACATACACATAAGATTCATGAACATCCATACCTATAAGCATCCAAATACAAGAAATATAACTATATATATCATGCACATCATCAACATACACATAAAATATCACACCCATCATCAACACAACTAATAGTTCCCATATCATATTATCTATGTTCTCATGTACAAATGTGTCTTCAAATACATCAAAGCACTCATGAGTAAATCCACTCTGTAGAGCATACACACAACTAAAAAGGTGCCCCTAAGGTATTTGTCTCCTATATCTATCATCTTAGCCTATCCTTCTCTATGGATATGTTCCACTCATATCTACCACCCTGAAGGTGATCCATGTCTCAATCCTTGTCAAGGTCACTCCTCCTCTCTACCTATATCCTTTCTCAATGAGCTAGATCTATCACTGCTACTCCCCAAAACACCTACATTTAAATATTAAAAAAATGTTTAATAAATCATACAACATTGATTAAAACTAACTAAACAATGAAACTATTTAATATTATAACACCTTTTGAATTATATTGAATGACCTTGAAATTTATAGCCATCGATGTCAATCACTTATTCATACTATAGCTTTGTTCTCCAAAACACCTACATTTATATAAAAGTGATTTTTTAAGAAAAATAATATTTAACCTACGTTTAACCATTTTGAACCATTTCATATGCATTCACTACCTTATCCATCTCAACATTATGTATTACCTCCTTCATTGGTAATGCTACGTCCACTTGTTCATCTTCACTTTCACTCTCAACTGCACCTTCATTTTCTAATAATTTCAAGTCCTCCAAAGGACATTCATCCACTACTACAACATCATTTTCCTATTTGATTGCTGCACTTTCTTTTTGCTTCTCATCCTCTGCTACAATCTCAACATCTTCATTTATGCTATCCTCAAAGTATACTTATGCAATATTCTCTCCCTTATGTTCACCTACATACACAACTACAAAAAACTTTGTCTTTCTTCTTTTCCATTTTGTCAAACAATTGCCACACACTCTCAAACTTAAACCTCTGAGGTTTCAAAAATGTAAACTACCTCCCGTTCGGCAACCTGTTTACAAATATTCAACACCTTTAGATGTTATTTCCAATCCACTCACACACAACTATCATCTACCCAACACAAACCTTGGAATATTCTTCCTCTACCCACTCTCTCTCAGTGGAGGAACTCTAAACCTTCTACCCAGCTTTATCTCTACTAGAGGATAGCAATTACAAACCCTCTTTCATGGTTGCAACAAACATACTTTCTACAACTCTTTCTCTTGATCATCAATTGTAGATCCTAATGCATACATTGCACTCTCAATATCTTTAGGCTTCAACCCACACTCACAGATCCTACTGCAACTACCTCACGTTCAATGTTATATTACAAACTCAGGAACTCCTACTTTGATACCACTGATGAAGGGTTAGACTTGGTTCTTCCCCTTAAAAGCTTATTTTCACTACAACAACATAGGATGCATATAGAAAATGCAATAATAAAGCAAAAATTTATTTATTTACTGAAATGACATTACAGAGTTACAATGCCATCATATGGGCTATCTCACTATAGTCATCTTCCAAATTGCAAACCTGAGCTTTTGCTCTCAACTCTACATTCACTAGCAAGAGATTTTCTTTCTTCTCTGCTCCACCATCTCATCACCTTCAGGATACTCTACCACCTCTACACTCCACTCTTTGTGATGGATATATATATCTTCTCTTTGTGATCACCAGCAAGCCTTCTCCTTTACATCATCCTTGAGATTTTGTCTTTACATGTTACTTGTTGCCCAATCAGCAATGAAATCACTAGGTGGTTATCTCGTTATCAACAACTTCACCAAGTCGGCCAATGAATATATGTATTTCACAACAATGATGTGGAGTACATCAAACACCACTCCACCATGTGTTGTGACCAACTCACCATCCACTGTCGTTGACCACCTTCATGTATCTACCACCATCCAAATGTTTCCAAGACTCTAACTCATCTTCCTCTGAAACCCCATGTCACATCAATAAAGCCTAATCAAAATGTTGAACAAACTCCAAAAGATCTCCCACCGAAACATGTATGTCTCCCCGACATTGCCACCACCACATCATCAAAGAGAAATGCCTTTTCGAAGAGACTTGGAAGTATCTCCTACCAAAACCATAAAGTCACCTTGACACAACAAACAACTAAGCCACAGTCCATTGAAATTTCAAAGAGACATTCACGATTGTCACGCCGACTAGCATGAATCTTGCCGACATGTCTCCACCATGTCCTTATCACTACCGCCCATCATCAGTATGTCGAAGAGACATTCATGATTGTCTCATCGATGACTATCACTCACACTGATAAGTTGATACACTGTATGTCGAATGACATAGTAGCTCCTCCAACACGTCGATTTCTCTACAAGCCCAAACTCAAGCCTTATTAAGTGGAATAACTCAGATTGATGCAAGAACACTCTCAAACCCAATGACTTGCTCATTTGAGAACCTAGGTGATCACTGAGCAAGAGGCCAGAAGTTACAACTATGCTAGTCATTTTCTTTTCTTACTTTGCTTTGTGTAAGTTTGTAATTTTCTAAAAAAAAAAATATTTTGCTTTGTTAAGGGTTTGAGCCAAGAAATAGGGGTAAGCTTGTGATCTTTGCACCTAGATCACCTTAGGTACATGGACCAAATCACATCTCAATGGACACAAGTATACTACAACACATGGGCTAATTTAAAGAATGTGGACTATTCAAAGTAATCCTAGTGACAAATAAGTCGGATAACAAACTACTTTTGGAAAGTTAGGACAATCTTCTCTTCTTAACAAAATATAATACTCTTGTCCTATTGAATTTATTTGTAGGCACTTCAACTACATAGGTAGGATATAGCTACCTTCAATCATCTTCTCTAAGGGAAAGGACCCAATAGTTGAGCACATTCTAATAGTTGAGATAGTGTTTGTAGATTTGAAAGACCTATTTTTTATAGTATAACATTATTAGTTGTGACTTCAGTGTTGTTAATGTTGACCATTATTAATTTTAATTGAAGGAAATATGCTCATTAGATTCAAAAGGCTACAAATCATGCAATGTCACATGGACATGCCAATAAAATATGACTTAATGAACAACTACAAGTCTAAACCTTTTTGGGGCATTTTTAATGACACCTCAACAAAAGCATGTTGATGTGGAAAAGACGTGGACCTGAATGGATAGTAAAATATCTATTGTCAAGGAGTACGAGATCCAATAGGATACTCTACTTGACAAATATGATAGATTGATCTTTGTCATTTGTAGTGTTATAGCTAGTGTTCTGGTTCCAGATCAGTGTGGTCATGGATTTCTAGTAGGATGTGGTTGTATGCTGGTGGGCATGATGGATGAAAGCACAATTTATGCCTCGAGCCCTTGTGTTCTTTCTATGTTGTACTTCCAGCTTCACGATGTTGCATATAGGGGAGCTTTCTCTATTGGTTGTGGAGTCACATTGCTCCACCTATGGGTATGGGAGTATATTGTTGTTTTTAGACTAGTGGTTGTAAGAGATCTACATGCTAGACTACCATATGTTTTCATGTATGGTGGTGTTGTTACTTAGAGGCATCTCGGGGATGTTGGTTACTGGAGACATGAGATAGACCTGCTTGTCGATTTTACATGGAGGTCATACAAATAGTGTCTAACCTGGGATGATGATGCAAAGAACCTGCCATATTGCCAACAAACACGGTATCTGATTGGATGTACAATCAAATCACAACACATCATAGAGAGACAACTTTCATAGAGAGTACTACTACACTTTGGGGAGTTCCAAGGCATTCCCATTCGTATAGGTATATTTTCTTGTCTTCTTGAGAGGTTGGGCATTGGGGACTGATGATCAGTCCATAGGTAGCTTTCCAAGAGTTTGATTAGCTGCAACTAGTTTAGTGGGGTGCTGGATCAAAGGTTGCAAATGTAGGGACTACACAAGAGTATGATGCTTGGTGGTTGCAACGTAGACCTATGTCATTCATAGATCCTGGGGTACCGATTCCTCGAGAGAGATTGGGACAAGGATGGAGAGGTTGACTGAGGGGGAGGGGGAGAGGTAGGGGAGATGATGGGGGAGAGGCAAAGGTAGGGAAGATGGAGGGGATCGTGGAGGAGGTGGAGGTAGAGAAGGGGGCAAGAGCGGTGGAAAAGGAAAAGGAAAAGTTCTTCCTATGATTCTAGGACAATTGCCACCTATTGCAAAGGAGAAGGAGGAGGTGTGGGAGGAGGAGATGGCACAAGAGAAGGCTACTCAAGAGGAGGATGATATCCAGGTTGAGGAGATGGTAGTAGATGAGGGGTTGCATGATGTCCCTATCAGGGAGGTTCTCAGTGATGTACTTGAGGAGGAGGCTAAGGATAGGGGGATGATGATACCTGGGCTTAGATTCTAGCATTACAGACACAAGTATCACAACTTACTACAAAGAGAGATACTGCAGTTATTAGAGCACAGAGGGTTGAGCAACAATCCACCATTATAAAGAGATCGAGTATTATAAAGAGTTATATTGGGCTGAGTTATTATATTGGGCAGGTCAGGAGATCGAGTATTATAAAGAGTTATATTAGGATGCAATTCCACCATCATAGAAAGCATTGAGTTATACGTAGAGCAGATCATAGAGTAGATCTCATTATGGGTGGACAATGAGCAATGATGGGGTGTCAAGACTTAGGAGGTCACCTTATCCACCACCATGACCTCAGACAAAGCAAGACCAACCAAGGCCATCACGACATAGGCACGATATGCCATCCCCAAGGCCATTACCTATAAAGGAGAGGGGTAGCTCAAGCTATCCTGAATGATTATGTATATAGTCACTTATGTATATTGTGATCGAGCCTCAAGCTTCATTTTTGACAGACATTCCAATTTTGTACTATGACACAATTTTGATATATATATATGAGATGCATCATTTTTGGCGGCGACTATATGATGTTTATATGTTTTATTTGCATGTTTTTATTATGTGATCTTATGTTATGCATTATATGTGTATATGATGGTTCCTATATGATGTGCATAAGGATCTATGATGTATGGTATGCTAATGTATAGATGGATGGATAACTTTGATTTATGCTTATATGTATGACGTTATGTATGGATATCTAAATTTTAATGTTTATGATTTATGATGGGATTAATATGTACATATGACCTATATATAGGATGGTATTATATGCTTATGAGATTTTATGACATGCTTAATATGATGTTATATTTGATGATAATTCTATAAAATGTGATGCAATGCTATTTTTTTTATTTTTATGCAATATGAATAACCTAACATGCAAATGATGATGTTTATGATATCTAACATGATTATGGATGCAATATGATGCAGTTGATGCATTTTTTTTTGTCTATAATAGCATGCCATCAGAATGATTGTAGGGATTGACAGAAAAAATATTAGCAAGAGGAAAAAGTTAATATGAAGTGAAGAATGGTTAGATGGACCATCCATCCAAATCATGAGAAATGAGATCAATGAAATGGATCAAGATTGATGTATGTTTGGTAAGATACATTTTGAGCTTTAATTAGTGCACGATTATCATCATGGAGTGTTTTATTATGTGACAAGCGGATGTATGCACACCAAATCTTGAATTGCAATGGCGATGTTTGCTTCTATTTTCCTAAAGATTTTGATATATGACAAGTGGATATATGTACACCAAGTTGAGACAAACCTTGGTGATGTCATTATCCATTGTCAAAATTAAGACACAACAGAAAAGTAGTGCCATGACTCATACTAGTGACAATAGAACCTTGTTGGAATATGTGAGGAAGTACACAAAGCATGTTAATCCTAATGCAAGAAAGCATTAGATGACCTTTAACTTGCATAGGATGTTATGATTATGCCAAATGGAACCCCAATCACACAAAAGAAACTTAGTTGCCCTAGTATATTATCAAGATAAACCATAAATAGAAATCAACAGAAACAATCATGATCCATCCTCGCTCCTCTAATCACTTGTGGATATCATAGAGTAGCATAGGAACATGATAGAAATAAATCAGATAAAAAGATAAGACTCACTAGATCAAATGAGTCAACAACCATTTAACTCTTCTTACCAACAAATTGTGTTTGTAGATACGATTCAAAGGATTATGTCTATTTTCAAGGAAGAAACATCTTGTATAAGACATCTAGTCTGTTTTTGAGGATGTAGCAACTTGTATAAGACAACTGATAGCTAATAAAGATAGGTAAATTTCATTGATAGATAAGTGGGCAATTGATCAACCAGGTTGAAGGCTAGTTTGATAGTTTTGTAGATGTTGTTTCATAATTTCTTAAGATCAATTTTCTGTAGGATATTTTGTTTGTGTCTAATCAAAGTGTTGTCCTTAGCAAAGGAATTTACAATGAAAATTGGATTGTGATGGGTGTAAATCTTATTATAGCTTGTGGATAGTTTATTATGAAACTTGGATTGTGGTAGGTGATTGTGATGATATCCTCTGATGCCTTTTCAAAGATCTTTTCTAGAAATATAGGTCGAGGATTGCCCCCAGTTAGGTATAGGACCAATTTTATGAACAAGATGGATATAGAAAGCGGGTGACACTAAATATCAACTATTCTTAGGCCATGAGAGGGGTGAGGAAGTTTTATTATGAAGGATCCTATGCTCGATTTATTATGGATGGATGAGAAATATGATAAAATAATGACAGATGGAAGAGTAATTACTTACTACACATGGTGCATGTTTGCTAGGTTTTCACCATGCTACTTATCCAAAGCGCCACTGAAATGGTTTTCACTATTGGACGAATTATTTCTCCTTTTTTTCTTTTTCTATTTTAATTATTTTTCTGAGTTTTTTTTATTTTTTGAGATCTATGAACATCATGTATAGTACTTGCGAAGGTGCATGCTATTGATAGGATCACGTAATGGTTCACCTTCAGAAGTAGCTAGTTGATAAGCATCAGATCCATATGTTTTAGTGATAATGTAGGGACCCAACCAATTATGTTCAAATTTTCTTGGTTTTTCTCTATCAACTTGATTCTTTAGGTTCTCTTTGAGGGCCAAGTCACCAATATCAAAGTGTCAAACTCAGACTCTTTTGTCGTAGCTACGGTGTAGATAGTTTTGGTAGGCCTATAGATGAACTAATGCATTATATCGTCTCTCATCCAATAGCTCTAGCTCATGTAGTTTGGAAATTTGGCTAATTTGTTAATTCCAGTGCGGGACCAGGCATGGGTATGGGATACGGGTACACCAGTACGACAATTTTTTTTCCTTGGGTACGGCTATATATATATTATATGCAAAAAAAATAAAAATATGCAAAATTGTAAATACATTTGATAGTATGATATATAGTATACTTCATGAATCATTAGTCATCAATTCATCATTGAATCATTGATCAATTGTAGTGATAAAGATAAATGCCAATTGATAGTTCAAAATTTCAATATTATGTCATATATCATATATGTCTCAAGTCACGATTCAAATGAAGATCGTTACAATTACAAACTTACAATAATAATAGGGATTTTACAGTAAACCATCTAGTTATTACAATAGTGGATTAAAGTCAATGTTCATATTGAAATGAATATTTTATAAATCCACTAAATTGACAAGTGACATTTAGGAAGTTGGTAATGAAATAATACCTTTGAAATTAATTTCAAACCCAAGCTAAAATAGATCATAAGCTGCTGCAACAAAAAAAGATGATCTTGATTGATATATGGCTCAAACTCAATATAGGTATGGCCTGAACAAACAAATAAGTTGTACAGAGGTGTTTAGATGCATCAAATTAGTCAATGATAGGTTGCAACCCTCCTAGAAACATAGATGCTTCTTCTAGAACTGTTACAGACTATTGCACCATAGGAAATGAACAATTTTTGCACAAGCGTATTAATTTCAATGATTCAAATTAACATTTTCTGCCTGGGAGTGTCTAGGAGCACCTTGGGAGTGCCCTGGGAGTGCTTAGGAGCACCCAAGAAGGACCCATAGAGAACTTGGGGCTACTTGGGTGCTCCCAGGGCACTCCCAAGCACTCCCCAGGCTGCTTCCGTACCCAAACTCTCTAAGAGTGGGCACATGGTCCTTTTTTGAAGAACCCAGCAAATTAGAAATCTAGTAATCCTTGCCATCAATAAACGATTGAATGGATACTCTCAAGGATGATAACTTGAGGAGTTATTTAATGATTCCAATGACCTTAGGAGGTCTAGAGGACTCAGCTACCACTTTTTGGGGTGATTTCCAACTTTTGGTGTGGTCTTTGAGATTCTTGGAGAGGGCATCTATTTATAGTAAGTCACTCGATTGGCTCCACTTATCATTATTCTTCATTGGGATCACTCAAGTGTAGTCAATTTTTTATTTGAATGCATTTGTACAGTTTCTGTAAAATGGGTGTATTAATGGCTTTATTTTAATTATTTCACTAAGGTCACCAAATATTAATTAAAATATTTAAAAATCACCTTAGTGTTATAGCTCATCAGAACCGAGATGAAATGATTTAAATCTTGGATACAAAATAAAAGGAACTTGGGTGTCACAATATTTTTATTCAAAAAGGGTCTTTTGTAACCAAAAAGGAGTTATTTTTTTATTAAAAGTGAGTTTTTAAATATAACTTCTCAAAAGTTCGGTGGAGAAGTATCAAAGGAGGCTTGGAGAGCTCATTTGGATATGCTTGAATATTATTTTGGATATGGCATTTGCTAGTTTATGACTAGTGTCCATTTCCTTTTGAGGACGAAAACCCTTGGAAGGAACAATAGCTACAAGAGTGAAATATTTCCCAAGGTTGCTTATTGAAGGCTTCATTTAGAGGTCTTGTCGAAACTTGTTAGCGCATATTTTTAGAGTTTGTTTATTTGAAAAATAGAGGTTTGTTTTGGTGATCTAGGCACAAGGATAAAAGGAGATTTGGAGAGCTCATTTGTATATGCTTGAATATTATTTTGGATATGACATTTGCTAGTTGATGACTAGTGTCCATTTCCTTTTGAGGAGGCAAACCCTTGGAAGAAATAGTAGTTGCAAGAGTGAAAGATTTCCCAAGGTTGTTTGCTGAAAGCTTCATTCAAAGGTCTTGCCAGAACTTGTTATAGCAGATTTTTAGAATTTTTTTGTTTGTAAATTAGAGGTTTGTTTCAATGATCTACACACAAGGAATATATTGCATGGTCTTGTTTGTGAATTCCTTTATTGTTGGTTGTTGGTTGTACCATTCCTTCAACCAATTCATACCACAGTGTAGTATTTTGGGAAGATTTTGGATACCATTTGCATTGTTATTTAGCTGTTAGGATTTGACTGTGTTTTCCTGAGGAAAGGGAGAACTTCATTTTCTATTATAAATTGGAGACACTCTCCAACCACCATATTCCAGTCATTTTTGGTCACACCATCCAAGGAGGGAGGCATGGGAATTCTAGAGCAAAGTGCCCCATTCTAGGAGTTGGGTATTGTTTAATTTGAGGCGCCTTATGGTTTGTCGATGTTGTATATCATTTGGAAAGTAGTTGAACATTGTATTGACTTCATTTTAGAGTTATTGTTGTATCTAATTGGCTGTATTATTTTATACCAAACTTGCAATTTCTTAACAATGAAATGGGTATGTTTTATAATTGCCGAGAAACTCCATTTTGGGAACATAGACAACGTACCAGTCCCCATACCCAAAAATTTTGGTGAATCATTTACATATAAAATAGTTTTCTCCTTATTCATTTAACTCACGTACCCTAATTTGATTGGCATCCTCATCCTTATACCACTACTAGTACCCTGTGTCTCTCGACAACTATGGTATGTTTTTGTTGTGATTTTATTGATTAATCTAGATCTGGCTATTTGTCATTATTTTGTTTTAGATCTGGGTATTTTTCATTAATCTATGTATTTGGTTTATGGTTATTTCTTCTTTATTTATGCACTTTTAAATAAGCAAAAACACAAAAAGTTACAACAACAATATGTAGAAAATTATACAAAAAGGGGGTGGGACATTACATAGTAACTTCTAAAACACCTGCAGCATTGTCAAGGAGATTTTCCTTTGCTGCAAGTGATCTTATAGCAATACAAAATTCTCATAGAATCATTTCAAGTGACCTAGAAGCATGTGTCTAACTATAGAACCAACCCAATCAAAACATCCAATCCAATTTCAAAATCAATTATGTATTTCCTTTTTTGGTATTCAGGTAGATTATCTGACACTTATTCGCACACAATAAGAGGTTATCACCTCTTGATGCTAGCTTGGATGGCAAAGAACTAGCAAAATTCAACTTGTTTCCTTGATCAAGATGTCTATATTTTCTTAGGTGTAACATTCATTGATGATCATTCATGGTAGTGCTATAATTGTTACTTGGTATTTATTTACAACTAACTATGTGAATGACAACACATGCCATAATATCAAACTCATCCATTTCTTTAAATTATGGACAAAGCTACTACTTGGACAAGGGAGGAAGGCACAATTCTGTAATAGAAACTCAAAGAAAAACAAATAAAGAGAACATTTATGCTAAACTTCAGTACTGAATACATCTTATGTTGATAAAGAGAATCAAAATTCCAAGAGGAAGGACAAAAAAAATCTCCCAACCTTATTCAAGTGCATTTGAAGATCATCTTCTTTTCTTTGTGCCTCTTCCTTCATTTTCTTCTTCATAATCTTAGTATTCATTTCAATTGAGGCTCTTTTTTCTTCTTCCTATATTAAATTCCAATCCCAAACTAGATAGACATCAAAATTGAGATAGCATACATAAAAGGACAGAGTAAACAGTAAAGGCTTACAACCAAATTTGTGGCTTTCATCATGATAAAATCAAACAACTAAATATTAACCCCTAGTCAAACATTAGAGAGTAATGTAGTCTAATGATCTAGAGGACCCACTCCTAAATAGTGCACATGAAATTTGAGGCCTTATTTGCAAGGTACTAATAAGGATATGATTATGAGGATAGGCATTATGATGTCTATGAATTCCACTCAACTACCAAAGCTACTAGAATTGAGAATAATTAGGAATGTTTTATTATCTAGGAACAAGAAAGACATCAAAATTATACCTTTAAATTCATTTTAAAACCATTGTACCTCGGGGACGTCTCCCCCCTAAATCTCGAGCATTCCTGGAACGAGGACGTCCCTAAGACATGGGGATGGCATTCCCAAGTTTCCAGCGGCACCACCAATTTTGGTGGCATGCCGCTGGGGACGTCTTGACACCCCTGGGATGTTGAGGGGGATGCCTATGTGTCCCTCAAGCGTCCCAAGGATGCCCAAGCGTCCCCCACGGTGGCAACTTAAATCACATGGTTTAAAAAAGAAATTAACACATTTTTTATTATTTGACATTTTGATTTTGTACTTGTTTTGATATCATGCTACTCATTGTAATCATCTTTATGATCAAATATTTTTGATATCATATAATAGAAATCTTCCATTTTTTGATTCAACAATTGTAGTATTGAGTATTCTAATTTCTAATTAGTAATTCGATATTGAAAACATCAATGTTCAAGTATTTACTATTTAGTATTTTAATTTGGCATTTACAATTTTGCTATTTTACTTGTTAATAGTCTTATACATCTTTTCATAAGTAGCATTTAAGTACCATATGTATAGTATATAGTATATACACCCCCCCTTCCCCCCCCCCTTCGTCCCCCCACCGTCCCCAAATTGAGACCCCTTTGTCCCCCCGTCCCAGAAACCTGTCTCCCCGTTCTGGCGTCTCACCATCCCCAACTGTGGTGTAACATAGTTTAAAAATAAACAACAGGTTAAGAGCAGTACTGCTAATGCTTTGCCATATTTAACATATTTATCGATTATTATGTTGTACCCAAACCAATTTTTTTGCTTCATTAAGGCATTTTTCTTAAAAGAATCTAAACCTTGCTAAAATGATGTCAAAATACAATTTTTGGGCAAGTCAAGTATGGACTTTGGTTAGTGTCATGTCAGTCGTTAGTAGCAATTGGTTAATTCCTAGAGCTCAAAACCTGAACTTGGGACTCAAAGCAAGATATATCATGGTGAAGTGCTTCATGACGAAATTATACCCTTGCATGGTCATTTTGGTAGCAAGAAAGGTGTTTATAGAAGATCAAATAAATGAAGATTTTTAGCAGAAAGCAAATATGTGCCCCTATAGCTCAGGGGCACCCTTCTCTTTGAAGGCCTAGATCTTGTTACTTTTTCTTGCAAATGCATTCAATCTCTTCAGAATTAGACAAGCTTTCTGACTAGCTATCAAGCGAAGTCATCTGAGTTGTAGAACTTTTGCAGTCAAGGTCAGAAGCTGAAGGTAGGAGAGGTTGCATGTCACAAAGGATTGTTAGTTCACAACTTTTTGCACCCTTGTAGCTCAAGGGCACCCTTGAATTTGGCTCCTCAAATGATTGAATTTTTAGATGTCATCATCCCGAGATCTTTACTAATCTAGTTTGGCTTCGTAATGCACTAGTTCACAAATCAATCTGACATTCTGACTGATTATGGCAAAGATTCTACCAGACATGTAAATCAGAGGGTGGAGAAATGTTGAAATGCACACCTCTACCTCTATAGGCCAAGGGGGCGCAACCTTTAGGCCTGTCAGATGGGGTTTCTAGCTTTCATAGTCTCCATGAGACTTGTGTGCAATTAATCCAACTATCCAACGAGCCCAACCATCAGCCTTTGAGATTTGGAAAACACTCATACATGTAAGGCTTGTGTAGAACGCTGAAAAGTGAAGACAACCAAAAAATGACTAAGTATAGTGAATACATTTCCCTTTGGAAAAGGAACCCTTCTCTTTGAGGTCTTAGAAGTAGTCTCTCGCTTCATTTCCTCCAAAGACATCTCTTGTAAGTTGATCTAGCTACACAAAGAGACAGACGGTGTGTGAATCGGAGCATTCCAGCTCCCAGTATCAAGGGTCAAAGTTAGGTATCTAGATGAAAGTTACATTTTTGACAAAATGGTGTTTGAGCCTTCACAGGCCAGGGGTGCCCTTATTTCTAGGGTCCTTAATGCAGCTTTCAGGTGCTTTATATACAGTCATTGGATGCGGAATAATTCTAGTCACGTAGTGAGCCTATCATCCAATCAATAGGGTTCATCGTTCACCATCAATGGCAGTTTGAAGCACCTCGTCAGATGGAAGAATGGAGAAATGGCTATCTAGTGACCTCACATCAATTTAATGAAAGGTGCCTAATCTTTTGGGGTGTCAAATGTTGATTTTAGCAGTTGCAACTCCTAGCAGACATTTCATCCTTACTCTGCAAGCTTCGTAGTGGATATCTTAGCCTGGTCTCAGCATCACTCAGTCACCCAAAAATTAGTGTTGAACATGGCCAACTGTAACTTTGCAGTTAGCTATAAAATAGGAAGTTAGCAGAAAAGTTAATAACTCTTGCAAATGGACACCTAGAGGGTCAAATGAGGACTTTTGGAATCAGTGAAGTTTGTTGAGTGCATCTAGATGCTATGCTTTTTTTTAACTGAATTAAAATAATATTTAATATTTATTTTGCATGTCAACATGAAAAGTGGCGATTTTTCAATAATTCATTAAAGGCCCCCTTTTTAAGATTTAAATTCGCATGTAAAGGAAAACTGAATATTTTTATTATTTTGTAATCCGAGACTCTGATTCAATATCAGTTCAACTAGAGGGGGTCCAATCAGATAATTCTTTTGACAGTCAAGGTTTTAAATCTTGCAGTCATCCTTTATGGTGCGATTTTGCTCTATTTAATTCATGGCGTACATCATTAATTCATTCATCCAACTTAGTAGAGGCTAATTTTCCTTTAGAGTTGGATGATATCATCAGCAATTAAGTTTGAAGACATCAAAACATTCCTTTTGTAGGTGCAAGTCTAAATTTATCAACATAATTTAAGAGAAATTAGCGATTTTAGCATAAGAAAACATAAAAAAAAACTCAATCTTTTGTCTCATATTCCATTCGCATGTTTGAAGAAAAGAAAAATTTTGGCAAAAAAAATCTTCTAGGTTGATTCAACATAGCTTCCTTAGTAAAACCCATGTGCTAGAATTTTTTAGGAAAATTTACTCCACAGCATCATTTCTCAAAGCTCTAATTTTCTCAACTGAAGATTCCTTGCATGGTAGAGCAAAAGTCAGATTTTAACATTTCTAATGTTTTGGGTTGTCGTAGAATCTTTTTCTGGACAAAACCCATATCTCAGATTTTTGTGAAAGTTACCCTTTGATATGTTATTTTTAACCTTAGTAGGCTATTATTAGCTTTCTAGAAAACTTGTTAGAATATAGCTTTGTTCACTGTCAATAGGAAAAAAATTTAGAATGTAATACACTCAACTCAATTTCAAGACTAAATCAGTCTTGACTCATGACTTCATCAGGACAGTTGATACGAATCTACATAAGGTGCTTCCAGAAGAAGTCTTAGACCTAGTCAAGATTAGAGATTCAATACTTTAGAACATTCAACAGTCTGGGTTGCTCAAGGCCGGTTTCATACCTATCTCAGTTCATTTCATAGAGCTTGTAATGGCTTGTGTTGAACATTACAACTCTACTACTCATGAGATAGTGTCAGTAGATGGAAGAGTTATATGTAGTCTCAAGCCCTTGGATATCGATAGATGTTTTGGTATCCCTCAGCACTCGAGCAGTCTAGTCATTTCTATGGAGCAGTGTGAGCAAGCATTGAACACTGATATGGACAAGTGTCAGAATAAGATGGTAGAAAGATGGTTGAAGCAAAAGAAGAACAAATTTCCAAACAATGTGGGTCGTGTTGAGTACAAGGATAAGAATGTGATTCTGATCACACTCCTAAATCATGTCTTAGGTCATGCAAATGCAAACATATTCCAACCCTGGATGTATTACATCATTGGTCGGATCATCTTTGGGCAAGAGCATTATGAGTGGGCATCCTTCATTAGAGATGTTCTCCATAGGAAAATCACTAGTTTTCTAGTTTCTGACAAGTTTCACATGTCTTCCTACCTTGTGTACTTGATCGCTTATCAGGGTCAATTTAGAGGGTTGAACACGATGGGAATTTTTAGTATTTAGAAAGTCTATCACTACTTTGACCAGCTTGAGTTCACAAAGACTTAACATCACTTCAAGCATGTTCATGAGGCTTTCTTGACATACATAGTGAGGAACTTGGACCAAGAGTTGCATATTCATATTCAAAAGTTGCTAGGGAAACGATGATTGATTGGGCCAACTGGTTCATTCAATTCCCTACATACACCTACATTCGCGTATATGGATTTACAGGAAATCTAGCCATGCTTCCATGTTATCCTTCCTATAGGACAGTCTTCATGGAGTTCCTAAGGCAATTACATGATGTTCATCATCATTTGCGCTGCAAACATAAATAGGATTCCAACTTTCCCATGTAGTTCAAAATCTATTGGTCCAAAACGACAGTTGATGCTAAGACTGCAGGAAAAGAATTAGAGAAGTTTCATCTCAAGTACCTTGTTGATGCACGTGCTTATGATCCCTAGGGTCATTACATAGCACACCTCGATCGTCGCTCATACCGTAAGCCTGCAATGGAGGAATATTGGGCAAATTGCAAGGATGACTTTGAGGTGCACAGACACAGCTATGGCCATTTCTCTCTCTCTCACAGATTTTTGTCTTCTTGGTAGAAGATGTGGGAGGTTTATCAAATGATGAGGGAGATATACTTCCTCAATTTTTCAGAGAGTAGGTTGATACTCAACCATTTCTGATAGTTGATTGGTATGCCAAGGAGTATGCATCAGTAAAGGAGAGGTCGAGTAGAGTTATCCAGAACAATATAGTTTACCTCGACAGTAAGAAGACTAGGAAGGTAGTTGTGCCTAGAACAGAGCCACCACCAATGAATTCTTCACTACCTTCCTCATCAAAGCCTAAATAGAGGAAAATGAGTGATCCTCCTAAGAAGAAAATTCAAGCACCTAACAACTCAAAAGGGAAGGCACTTTCCATTGATACACACATGGAGCTAGTTCAAAGTTTTCTAGAACATGAGGTTCAACCTTGCATTCCATCACTGATACTAGAGCAGTCTCCAATCCTAATTCACATTGAATTGGATTTAGACTCGCCACCTCGTAGTAGCACCTCTACACATTCACTCTCGTTAGAGCCTTTTATTGTTAGTATAGATCCTTCTAGTGGGATTAGTCAAGACTAGTCTTGGATTGAAGCTCAACTGGGAAGGAAGAGGAGGTAGCCATCCTATGTCCTTGATCATTCTAATTTTGATCATGCTTACCAGGATATGCCAGATGAGAGGATCAAGAAATAGGTCCATGTGGAGAGGAATGTTGATATGGAGATCATTTTTGATACTTCCATACCTCTAGAGGGGAAGAGTTTTGATGAAATTGAAGTTCAGGACTTTGAAGTGATCATAGTCAACCTTGGTTGTAACACTCGCTAGACAGAGGTTGATCTCCTACAGGTTGCAACCGACAGCACAAAGGATAGAATAGTCAAAGACAGAGAAGAAAAAGTAGCCCTCAAGGCTGAAATCAAGCAGCTTCGTCAATACATTTCTAGCCTTGTACATAGAATAGAAGATTTCACCATTACACTCCCACAATACTTGAGCCATCAGCCAAACAAGGCCAACTTAATCACTTGGTAACATATAACAAGCATTTGGAGGATTGGGAGGAGGAGTTTGTTACTAGAGGCCGCTTTGTGCTTGTAGAGCTATATCAGTTGCGGTACAATTCACGCGAACTCTGTCAACGTCTCCATGATGAGGAGCGAGACATGGTGATTAGTAGACCCTGGGATGAGATTATGATTGCTCACCTGAGTGTAGCATATGAATCAGTCACATATGCAGAAGATAAAGAGGCTATCTATGCTTGGAAGACATAGTTGGTATTCAAGGTGAAGATAGAGGAGACAATGGAATCAGAGTTGGTTGAGAGTGGAGAGCACGTCACTAGTGCACTTTGATGTGTGAGAACTCTCATGTCTCACATACCGTGTCAGTATCAAATTGAGGGTGGTGCATATGTTGAGCTTGTTGATGTCTAGTTAGAGCTCCATGCACTCATTCATGGCATTTTCAATGGGGAGACCATTGGTTGTAAGATGAACTAGCTTACAGTTATGTCAGCATTGTTCGATGAAGCAATCAGGAGAAAAGATGAACTTCAGTACCAGATCACAGCTGGTGAGGACATGTTGGATAAACACAACATACTTCAGTAGAGTATCAGTGCTCCAAAAAGTGATGTAGTCAACAACCTCGTGGAGGGGTTAGTTGCTCAAGATCACGGCTACTAGACTTAAGTTCCCACCTCTTAGGATAGACATTAGACACAGTAGTTAACTCGGTTCTTTTTTCTAAGTTAACTCGTTCCACAACTCACACATCTCTTTTTGGGATTATCTATTCTCACTTGGAGTTTCATTTAGGTTTTCATTAACTAATGGTAGTATTCCAATTAACTTGCTTTCAATAAGGACGTGCATGCTTGCACATTGTCCATTTAGATTAGATGTTTCGGTTAATTGATAGTAGCTTTCTAGTTAACTATATAGTTTGCTTTATTAGGGTTTAGCAATAAATCTTGCATGCATTGCAAGACTGTAGTTGAATCAAGGATATTTTAGGGTTCCCTACACCTTTCATGTCTATAAATAAGAGCTTTTTCTCATTTGTGCATAACTTTTGCATGCAATAGTAATATATGTTGAGCCATATTTTCCTGTAATATTGCTATTCTGTAGCTATTCACTTTGGTTGGATGATCACTGTTTTGTGTTCTTGTGTTTATAAGCTTCGTTCATATCTACACCTTGAAAAGGTGTTGTCACCTCCTTGGGAATTTAGAAGTAAGGCTTATCATTTGTTTTTATTGTGTCAATGAGCTTTGCTTCATGTCTACACCTCGGAAAGGTTTCATCACCTCCTTGGGAATTCAGAAGCAAAGTTCATCGTCTGATGTTGTTTCCAATAAATTTTCTTTCATCCTACGCCTCGGAAAGGTGTCGTCACCTCCTTGGAAATCCTATCTTAGAAGTTATCCTATAATCATACCTCGCTCCTTTTCCTCATGCTCTATTTTTCTTGAGGAGATTGGTTAGTATAAGTTACTTAGTTTTGAGTTGTAGTTAAGCCCTTTGAAACCAGAAAAACCTTGGCTGCAACATTAGAATTTTATTGCAAACCTTGTGCCTCTTTTAGCTAAGACAAAAAGATAGGAATTAGTTTAGTTTACTTTTCCAAGCATTTTGTCTCCACAACGAGGGAGATTCCCCTCCTAATTTGAAGAGCACTCATCACGTAGTGTGCATAGTTTTTTGTACCAACTTGCACTCCAGAGGTGTTAGTTGTTATGCCAACAATTTTCTAGCACCCACCATGGGGCATGAGGCAAGAAAACTTTCCAAAGCATAGGCTTTGCATGGTTATGGCTATTTGGCATCCTACTGCTCCAGTACAACAACCAACACTAATTTTTCCTGTTATACAACTTTATCTATTTTTTATTAAAGCAGAACTATCAGATATCATCAGTAGCTTGCATATTTTTATCTTTGAAAATGATACATCTACCACTCAGTGGAGAAACACGACTACAACTCTGGATAAAGAAGAAGAGAAAGTAGATCTCGCAGTAGGTAGACCAGTTTTTCCACCTCCCACGTGGAATTAAGCATCCTAGCGTACCGAGTATATCAAAGAAGGAGATTCAATCCTCCTATCCAACTAGATCCTATCTTTCAAGAAGCTCTTGATCATTTTACTAAATCAAAGATCTTAGAAAAAGATATTCCCATTCCAGCAGAAGAAATGGGTGATCATAATAATAACAACAACCACAATGGTCACATCAGAAGAAATGCAAAACATCCAACTGCTTTGCCTTGGGGTGACACTATTGGACCGTTGGCTTTACAAGGACAACATGAACTACCCAAGGGTTCACACAATTTTTTCCTAAGATTTCATGGCGATGGTTCTAGACATCTTGATTAACATCTTTCAACATTCACAGCAAAATGTTTTGTCTTGCATGTTGCACATGAAGACATTGCAGTACGTCTCTTTGTGGAGACTCTTGAGAACAACACAACAAACTAGTTCAACAATCTTGAGCTGGGTATCATCACCAGTTGGGTAGTCATGAGTGAGAATTTCTTAGCGAGATTCAAGCTTGCCGAGGACAGTCATAGACTTTTTGCACAACTCTCAAATTTGAAGATGGAGAAACATGAACCAATTAGAGAATTTGTAGCAAGGTTTAATCACCTCATTACATGTCTTTCTCACACTTTAAATCCATCTAACTAAATTTTGATGAGTTCTTTCATCAATGCACTACCGTCAGAAATAACCTTTTTCTTGAAGATAAGTGAAGAAGATAGTTTACATCTCCTTTAAGAGGAAGCAATCAAGCTCAAAGACAATATGATTACGATGGGAAAGATGAAAGATTATTCGATCAGACTACTCGTGCAAAGGTTGGATGATCCATTGCTACAAAAGGTACCAAACAAGGTGACTATACTGAAAAGACAGTCACCCCCTCAAGGGAAACCAACCTTGCCCACACCACTGTCATTTCAACCTCAACAATAGTACCAGCTGTATACTAATTACAAGTCAAATTTTTCACAACGACAACCGGAGCAAAACAATGAAGCTGAGAAGGCCATAGTATTTTGCACTTTCCATGATTTTGTTGAACACACTAGCATGACATGTCCGAAGAACCAGCTCATGGGATTTGTCGATACTGCTCCTAGTTTAGATTTCATACCTTCCAATTCAAACGTTGTCTCATCACAAACAAACGACTTTGATGGTGACTCCACAACGAGGTATTTTGATTAAGAACCCATAAATGAAGAACAAGAAGAAAAATACTACCAATTTTCTCTCGCGATTAATCATGAGAATGTCACCTCACCTATGTTCACACGTGTGCAACATTTCAAAGCACAGGAGGAAGAAGAGAAGCGAAATTCAAATAGAAGAGGAAAGGAAGTAGCTTCTACTTCCAAGGCTAAGACTTTACATGAAAACATCGTGTTGATTGCTCCAAATTTATCTTCAACAAGTTTTGATGTCGTGTCTTCTATGATGAAGACAAAGGTACAAATCTCACAACTAGAGTACCTACAAGATCATCTAGAACAACTATATAAAATCATGAAGGTTGTGAAAAACAAGATTGTTGTCCAGCCAACATTACTATGGTCCTTCGTGCCTGCAGAAGAGAAGCCAAATCCATTCTATATATCTTTATATATGGGAGATTTCAAACTAAGCAATTGTATAATTGATAGTGGAGCTTCTGAAAATGTTATACCTCTACATATTATGAATGTGTTGGGACTATCGTGCACTCCTCCTCAAGAAAAGTGTTATTCACTTGAGTCTAAGGCAGTGTCGTTAGTTGGTCAACTTAAAGATGCACAAGTAAGGCTAGCATCTTGTCCTGAGAAGAAAACCATGATGAGGTCATCTTGGTGGTTGATATTCCTACCAGCTATGGGATGCTACTTAGTAAAATTTTATGTAAATATCTCAGAGGAGAGATTCAAATGGATTGGTCATTTGCGACAATTCCATTGAAGAAGGGCACATTCAAGCTAGAACCTGAGGCAAAGTCAAAATTTATGGTGGTTAAGTCCCAGGACCCACATGATCAAGTGTTATATCAAGACATGGGTCTAGGCACATATGTTATGGTGTCAACAGTGACTGAAGATTGTCAGAAGTTTGCCCTTTACATAGAAACATCAAAAAAAATAAAAAAATAAAGTAATAATATAATATAATATAATATATAAATATTATCTCCATATCATATTAAAGTAAAAATATTAAAATTTAAATGTAATTGCATTAAATATAAAATATTAATAGGGTTGCTTGCTACACCCCCAAATATGAGATAAGAGGGGGAAAGCGTTGAGGATTCATGATGAGCAGTCATCTGTAGGGGGAATCTGTTCTCGACTTTAGAGAAATCTCCACATACTTCGCTCAGCCCTTACACCAACGTGACTACACCCGCTTGCTAGAGAAGCCTGAGGGATGGAGGTAACTACCCTCACCGCCCTTACTTCTTTCACTAAAACAACAGAAAAATAGAGAATGTAATGACAAAAAATTGAAGAAATTTGTGAGAAAAGTACCAATGTAATTAAAATTTGAGAATTAAAAGATTCAAAGACACCCTCAAATCAAATCCATGTTGAAATAATATGGCATAGTAATATAGAAAGATATCTAAATGCAAAAAAAGAACTTATGTAGTAATAATCAGAATAATTCCACTAGGCTGACAATATAAACACATTCCAACTAAAGAATAGCTAAATTTCAAAACCCTAGCAAGAGGCAGCTCAAAGGTTGTTATAAATAGTCAATTTATTCATATTTTCAACAAATACTACTCAGAAATAAAATGTAAGAGAAAATCTAGACAATATAAGGAACTTCCAAGTGAAGCCCAGTAAGTAGCGTACACGATTGACAAGAGTGTTTGAGTGGCTGGTCCTTTTGTTCAAACTTTAAGAAAAATTAAAAAGCTAAAAACAATGAAACAGAGAATGCAATGACAAAAAATTGAAGAAATTTGTGAGAAAAGCAACAATGTAATTAAAATTTAAGAAGTAAAAGATTCAAAGGCACCCTCAAATCAAATCGAGGGCGAAATAATATGGGTAATTAAAATTTGAGAAGTAAAAGATTCAAAGGCACCCTCAAATCAAATCGATGGCAAAATAATATGGCCTAGTAATATAGACATATATCTAAATGCAAAAAATTAAGAAATTCAGGTTCATGTTCGGGTTTGGGTTTGGGTTATGGTTTAGTTTGTCTGTTTGTGAAATATTTTTTGGGGTTGGATTTTGGGTTCATCCATAAAAAAACATATAAAAATTATATATATAAGATTTTTTTTTAAAATAAAAATAGATCTAATATCCATTTAAATTACAATTAAAAAATATACTAATATAATTAAAATATAAAAAATAATAAATAAATATAATATGTATTAATATTAATATAATTATGATTATAACTTTTATTGATACATATTTGTATTAATATACTTAAAAACTAATTAACATTAATTATTATCTTTAATTAATATGCATATTCTTTCTATTTTAATCAAACTTATTTTTTTAATTTGTTTCTCAAATTATTAATAAATATTATAATAAATAAAAATATTTAAATTAATAATATAATATAATATATAAATATTGAATATTTTAATATAAATATTATCTCCATATCATTAAATAATAGAGATCATATTAAAATAAAAATATTAAAATTTAAATGTAATTGTATTAAATATAAAATATTAATAGGGTTGTCCGTACACCCTCAAATATGACATAAGAGGGGGAAAGCGCAGAGGATTCGTGATGAGCAGTCATTTGCAGGGGGAATTCGTTCTCGACTCTAGAGAAATCTCCACATACTTCGCTTAGCCCTTACATCAATGTGACTACACCCGCTTGCTAAAGAAGTTCGAGGGATGGAGGTAACTACCCCCACGACCCTCACTTCTTTCACTAAAACAACAAAAAAATAGAGAATGCAATGACAAAAATTGGAAGAAATTTGTGAGAAAAGCAACAATGTAATTAAAATTTGAGAATTAATAGATTCAATGACACCCTCAAATCAAATCCACAGTGAAATAATATGGCGTAGTAATATAGACAGTTATCTAAATGCAAAAAAAAAAAGAAATTATGTAGTAATAATCACAATAATTCCACCAAGCTGACAATATAAACATATTCCAACTAAAGAATAGCTAAAGCTCAAAAGTTGTTATAAATAGTCAAATTATTTATATTTTCAACAAATACTACTCAGAATTAAAATGTAATAGAAAATCCAGACAATATAAGGAACTTCCAAGTGAAGCCCAATAAGTAGCGTACATGATTGACAAGAGTGTTTGAGTGGCTGGTCCTTATGTTCAAACTTCGAGAAATTTGTGAGAAAAGCAACAATGTAATTAAAATTTAAGAAGTAAAAGATTCAAAGGCATGCTGAAATAAAATCAAGGGCGAAATAATATAGGTAATTAAAATTTGAGAAGTAAGAGATTCAAAGGCACCCTCAAATTAAATCGATGGCAAAATAATATGGCCTAGTAATATAGACAAATATCTAAATGCAAAAAATTTAGAAATTCGGGTTCACGTTCGGGTTTCGGTTTGGGTTATGGTTCAATTTGTCCATCTGTAAAAAAAAAATTTGGGCTTGGATTTTCGGTTCATCCATACAAAAACATATAAAAATTATATATATAAGATTTTTTTTAAAATAAAAATAAATCTAATATCCACATAAATTAAAATTAACAAATATACTAATATAATTAAAATATAAAAAATAATAAATAAATATAATATGTATTAATATTAATATAATTATGATTATAACTTTTATTGATACATATTTGTATTAATATACTTAAAAACTAATTAACATTATTATTATCTTTAATTAATATTCATATTCTTTCTATTTTAATCAAACTTTTTTTTTAATTTGTTTTTCAAATTATTAATAAATATTATAATAAAAAAAATATTTAAATTAAAAATATAATATAATATAATATATAAATATTGAATATTTTAATATAAATATTATCTCCATATCATATTAAATAATAGAGATCATATTAAAGTAAAAATATTAAAATTTAAATGTAATTGTATTAAATATAAAATATTAATAGGGTTGTCCGCTACACCCTCAAATATGACATAAGAGGGGGAAAGTGCAGAGGATTTGTGATGAGCAGTCATCTATAGGGGGAATTCATTCTCGACTCGAGAGAAATCTCCAAATGCTTCACTTAGCCCTTACACCAATGTGACTACATCCGCTTACTAGAGAAGCCTGAACGATGGAGGTAACTACCCCCGCTGCCCTCACTTCTTTCACTAAAACAACAAAAAAATAGAGAATGCAAGGACAAAAAATTAAAGAAATTTGTGAGAAAAGAAACAATGTAATTAAAATTTGAGAATTAAAAGATTCAAAGGCACCCTCAAATCAAATCCATGTTGAAATAATATGGTGTAGTAATATAGACAAATATCTAAATGCAAAAAAAAAAAAAAAATTATGTAGTAATAATCAGAATAATTCCGCAGGCTAACAATATAAACACATTCCAACTAAAGAATAGCTAAATTTCAAAACCCTAGCAAGAGGCAGCTAAATTTCAAAACCCTAGCAAGAGGCAGCTCAAAGGTTGTTATAAATAGAAAATTTATTCATATTTTAAACAAATACTACTTAGAATTAAAATGTAAGAGAAAATCCAGACAATATAAGGAACTTCCAAGTGAAGCCCAGTAAGTAGCGTACACGATTGACAAGAATGTTTGAGTGGTTGGTCCTTACGTTCAAACTTTGAGAAAAATTAGAAAGCTAAAAACAATGAAACAGAGAATGCAATGACAAAAAATTGAAGAAATTTGTGAGAAAAGCAACAATGTAATTAAAATTTAAGAAGTAAAAGATTCAAAGGCACCCTCAAATCAAATTGAGGGTGAAATAATATGGGTAATTAAAATTTGAGAAGTAAAAGATTCAAAGGCACCCTCAAATCAAATCGATGGAAAAATAATATTTCCTATTAATATAGACAAATATCTAAATGCAAAAAATTAAGAAATTTGGGTTCACGTTCAGGTTTGGGTTTAGGTTATGGTTCAGTTTGTCCGTTTGTGAATTTTTTTGGGGGTTGGATTTTGGGTTTGTCCATGCAAAAACATATAAAAATTATATATATATATATATATATGATTTTTTTTAAAATAAAAATAGATCTCATATCCATTTAAATTAAAATTAAAAAATATACTAATATAATTAAAATATAAAAAACAGTAAATAAATACAATATATATTAATATTAATATAATTATGATTATAACTTTTATTGATACATATTTGTATTAATATACTTAAAAACTAATTAACATTAATTATTATCTTTAATTAATATTCATATTCTTTCTATTTTAATAAAACTTATTTTTTTAATTTGTTTTTCAAATTTTTAATAAATATTATAATAAATAAAAATATTTAAATTAATAATATAACATAATAAATAAATATTGAATATTTTAATATAAATATTATCTCTATATCATAATAGAGATCATATTAAAGTAAAACTATTAAAACTTAAATGTAATTGTATTAAATATAAAATATTAATAGGGTTGTCCGCTACACCCTCAAATATGACATAAGAGGGGGAAAGTGCAGAGGATTCATGATGAGCAGTCATCTACACAGGGGGAATCCATTCTCGACTCGAGATAAATCTCCACATACTTCGCTTAGTCGTTACACCAACGTGACTACACCTACTTGCTAGAGAAGCCAGAGGGATGAGGTAACTACCCCCGCAGCCCTAACTTCTTTCACTAAAACAACAAAAAAACAGAGAATGCAATGACAAAAAATTGAAGAAATTTGTGAGAAAAGCAACAATGTAATTAAAATTTGAGAACTAAAAGATTCAAAGGCACCCTCAAATCAAATCCATGGTGAAATAATATCGCACAGTAATATAGACAGATATCTAAATGCAAAAAAAAAAAAAAATTATGTAGTAATATTCACAATAATTCCACCAGGTTGACAATATAAACACATTCCAACTAAAGAATAGCTAAATTTCAAAACCTGAAATATGCCAACCAATTTTTTTTAAGAATTTACACAACACAAGCCAACACTACCAACTTGATTAGCGTTAGCATCAAAACTGAAATCCAAGCTTGAAATAACTCAACGCCAAGAATGCACACTCAATCCCAAGGAAGGATAGGTGTTGTCATATGGCGGAGAAATTAAAGAACAATACTTGAAATGAAACAAACTCAACATCAAGAATGTGCACTCAAGATCCCACTGAGGGCGAGGTGCTAACATATGACGGAGTTATTAATTGAAAACTGAAATAAATAGGCGGTGAACCAGCCATGAGAATTTCCACGCTACCACTTGAACAGTGGGGGGAAAAACATTACAATACAAAACTAATTCATCCGCTGCGGTCGGCATCCACTTATGAGTGGGAATTCGCCACTTTACAGTGGGTGACTAAAGAGAGATTAATTGTTTTTTCTCCACACTGGCGGTAAACCATCCAGGGGTTACAAATGTATGAAATTATAACAAGTAATTGCAGCAAATAAAATAAATAGCTGTTAGTACTACTAATCAGCTTTACAATGAATTAAACAGTTGCAAATAAGAAAGATATGCTTCCAAATCCATCAAAGGTTAGAGTAACACTTCCTCTAACTCTTACAATACAATAATGATATAAAAATGTAGCTCAAACCAGCATTATATCAAAAACTAACAAGTCTGATATAAAAATCTGCAATCTGGAAATGTCTATCAGCAAACAGCAAACTCATAAAAATGTTCACAACTCCTTCTAAATACCTCCGAATAAGCTGAAATGTTTTGCAAAGACCTTCTAGGAGGATGGCACCCAAACTCAAACTACAAAACTGCATCAAAAACTCAAGATATTATTCTTGCACGAATCCCAAAGCACTCATGAGATGGTACGGCCCTGTAGAGGGGCGATTTCTCTTGGAAAAATTAGAAACTTGGAATTAAAATCTGAAAACCTCCAAATATGGTCGCCATTATCATAGAAATGCAATGATCAAATACCCATAACCAAAATAAATTCATACCAAAAGCTGTAAATGAAAACCACCTTCAGCTGTGTATACACCAGCAACATAAAAACTGAAGTTCTCACCAAAATTCACCAATTTTGAAGCACAATCTGCTAGTCTGATTGAGAAGCAGCAATAATACCAACTAGGTGTTATCTTTCAAACACGAAATTGGATTGGAACTAGGAGGTAAGCATCCCTCGAAGTAAAAAACAAGTTGTCATTCCGACAGCATAACATTAGCATAAACATTGGATAATCAGCTCTTCAAACAGCAGCAATATATAAGCTTTAGTTGGCAAATGAAGCAACAAGAACTCTTCAAATTCCAAGAAGTTGAATCACTTCAACTTCCAAAAGGGACGCCACCTTTTTTCCTTTTACTTTTTTGAAATAATAAAATAACATTCAACTTCCCCTTTAGGCATCCATTTCATATTGCAACAATAAAGCATTTATTAAATAATTAAATGCTCACTTGACCCCTTTATGTCCCCTTCTTTAAAACAACTTGAAGTCATCAAGCCTAGGTGTGGGGTACAACTTCAAGACATAAAAATTGACTAAGTCTGAAACTCAGTCCAAGGAGATAACCAAAAACAATGCCCAAGCTGCAACTGATGAATTGCTAAAAATAGCAAACTGACAAATGCCAAACTAAACCAAGTTAATGATGATGCTTCTGCCAAAAAAGAACTTACTAAAAATAGAAAATTCCAAAAATAGTAAGTTAACTTCAAAACCATCAGAAAGCCAAACTGAACACTGAACTGCAAAGGATTGAATTGCTGCAAGATAGATGCTGCCAAAAGATAGACTTGCTAAAAATAGCAAACTGCTATAAATATTAAGTCTGCACAACATCCTCTAAACGCCAACTGAATAGAATCTGAAAGAGGAAACCCTAGTTTTTTCTACTTCAGCTTAGCCTACGGATTTCTAGAAATAGGCTAAATCCAAAAGAAGAGTGTATGGCCAAAATGGGGACATTACAGTCCGCCCTTCCCAAAATTGCTTGTCCTCAAGCAATGCCACAACACTCCAAACTGATCCTACCAAACATATAGGATCCCGGGGTCCCATGTCCATCTCTGAAAAACCCCACCATGCTGATGTTGCTCGACTCTGATCATACAAATGAAATCATTGCACCAAACTGCACTAACCATCCTTGCAACCTCAAAGTGATAACATGCCTGAAATTCAAGTCGACAACATAGAAGGAATTGAATCAAAATCTAGCAGCGTCTCATGCTCAATAAACTCTGAGGAATTAACATCTGCAATGTCAATGTCAATCACCATTCTGAGAACAAAGAAGAATAATCTAAACAACTCAAAAATATTCTCATCAACATCACTCCTCAAAGCATCAAACCAAATCACAACAGCAAATGTGATTCCATCATAGCTATTTGTAAAATAATAAACAACCCTTTGCATGTTCATAACAGTCGCATCATCAAAGCTCCTCAAGGATGTATAATGCCTCTTCTGAATAATTCTGATATATGCAAGAAAATTTATGAAAACTCCCACTAAAATCTCAAAAGTCTCAAAAAGTTGAACCCAAACAAGCAAGGGTTCGCTGCCCCAAACACTAGTGCAAGAAATTGTATAGAGTAAATCACTGGAAAGGAACTTATACACTATCCAAATCTGGTCCAAATCACCATGGAGCATCATTTCCCACTTTTGAGGCCATAAACCATTACTGAAAAAAGATTGAGAAGAGGAAGAATGAATGTACCAGCTGCCTATGAAAACTGAAATGAACCTCTCAAAATCTGATTTTAGGAAAATCATAATGCAATGAACTGAACAGTTGCTGCAATACTGAAAATCAACGTCCATAATAGAACAATTGCTCATGACCAAGGCTGAAAACATCTTCTCAAGAAACTCCAAACCAACATTAAACCATCCTTTGTTCGAAATATCTCTCCAATTCACCAGTTGATGAGCAAAAAGAACCTTCAAATGATTGGCGAAGATGGGGACATCATCAGAGGATCTGAAAATTAAATTCTTATCTCTCCAAAGATTCCTCTTTCTACTTGTAACAATCTCCATCAAGCCATATTGAGGATTCCAAACATGGATACTCAACTGAAAATGTTTTCCAATGCATCTGAAATAGTACACAACACTTCTCCAAGTACTAATCAAGGCAAAATGCAAACTCAAGAATTTAGAGTCTTCTTTGATAAACCCATGTAGCCCACTCATGAAAACATCAACATTAATGGAGCGCAAAACAAAAGTTGTCCTCAATTCCCATTCCCTCAAAGGACTAGGATGGGCCAAAACATCACTCAACTCAAGAGATAGATTGTTAAGAAAGTAAATAATTTGTTTAGGTTCAACTTTCTCCCAAACTTTATGAGTAATAAGTCTAGAATCTTCGCTTGTTGCTGTTGCAATGGAGTGACCAGCAGCTACCACCAAATCAAGAATGAAAGACTCAACATTAGAGTTCAAAGAAATCTGCAAACAAGAGTAGGAACAACTGCTGCAATATTGAAAATCCACATTCATCTTGACCAAATTGCTCGAACACAAGGGTGGAAACACCCACTCTAAGAGTTCCATTACAGCAAAGAACCATTCTTTGCTCAAAATTTCTCTCCAATCCATTTGTTGATAAACAAATGGAATCATCAAGTGGCTGGTAAGAAAGGAGAAAACACCATTAATTTTGAAAGTTTGATCCTTATCCCTCCAATGAACCTTCCTACCATACCCCAAAAGATTTTTCACAACAAATTTCTGAGTACCAATCAACTCCAATTGCACACCCAGAAAATTATTGACTTCTTTGGTAAACCATTGAAGTCTATCCAAGAAAGCTTCAAAAACAAGGGAGCCTGAAACAAACATCGTCTTCAAATCCTTCTCCCAAGACAAGATAGTGTGAGCATTACTCAATCCAAAGGATAAACTGTCAGGCATGTAAACAATATGTCTTACCAAAACATGTTTTAACACCTTGGTGTCAAAGATGGGGAAGTCGTCATGAATCAACACTTCCCATATGGAGACTAAATTCTCTAAACCTCTTATGCATTCACTTACAAGCAAGCTTGGAGGATTATCAATCACAGAATATATCTCGTCCCTACATTCTCTGAGAAGTTTGAAATCAATTAGCTGGTCTCCTACCTCCATTACACCCAACTGAACATTCGCTAACATGCACTTTGTTGATTCAAGCTCATGGCTGCAAGCTATCCCTTCTTGAGGCAAGTTCTCTTCCCAACTCAAGAGTTCACACTCTTGATTTACCTTCCAATTACCATCATCTTCATGAATCTCCTTAAAATTAAGCAAGGTTTCATCATTATGGAGTTCATTAATACCTTCAACTATTTGCTTGATCTCCATAATCCTTGTATCAGCTTCTTGTCCTTCAAGTGTGGCTGCAATAGGAGTTTGATTTTCTCCCTTGCATAAAGAGTGATGAGCTAAGGAAAGATCAAGGTAAAGACGATCAACCTCTTTCTCCTTCTCTTGGTAGGCATCATAGGTCTCTTCTGCAAACTTAATGGCATTATCCCTATCTGAGAGCAAATGCAAATAATCTATCTTTAATGATTCCAATGCTTCTTTGATAGTTTGCAACTTGGAAAGAGTGACTCCTTTAACTCCATTCTGTCTCTCTTCAAACTGTGACTTCCAGTAGAGTTCTTCAACAAAATTGTGTGTGCTATCAAATCTTGATAATGCTTTAACAATTTTCTCTTCTGAAACCATTAAGTTATCCTTCAAAACTTGCAGCTCTTTAGGCCCATGATCAAAATCAGCAAAGAAGCTTTGCTCATCAAACATCAACTTTTCTGATTTATTTTCTTTGACTTGATTCTCAAAATCAGCTTCCTTCCTAACAGCAATATTTTCAAACAATGAATCATTATTGATTGATTCTCTTAAAGTCTTGGTAGCAACATACTCTGCTTTAGTGGCTACTACTACCTCAAAGGAATCTTTATGGAGCTTTGCCAAACAAGCTTCTTCATCAAAGACAATGTCTTCTCCAATGACTTCATAGCTTGAAATACAAAATGAATTTTGAACTTTATCAGGATCAAAGGGAAATTTATCCCACTCAAGTTCTTTAGCATACCTTGGTGCCATCTCACCAGGATCCCAAATGCAAAAGGGTTGATTGTAATGATCAACAGGAACAAGATCTTCATGCTCCTCTTGGATTGTTGACTCATTGAATGAGTCACTCCTCATTCCATTCAAACTGAAATCTTCATCGGTAACTTCCTCCAAGAGCTTAGTTTGATGATCGAGCTCAATACCGCCTTCGCCACCATCATCATAATGGAAATAAGAGTCATCAAAGTTGGCTGCTTTGATTAATTTATCATTTTTATCTTCAACAAACCCATCATGAAAAGATGTGTTGCTGATTTTATCATTAGCATCCACATACATACCAAAGAAATCTTCTTGGTCACTTGTCATAAATTCTTCATATGTATTCAAAATTGATGTTGCCTCCCTGCACTCACCCTCAGCATGTGTGGACAACTGCATATCAATAGGTATTTCTTGAGAAACAACCTTACAATCATTGAGAAACAATATTTTATTTCCGACTTCTGCATTAATGACTACCTCATTTTTCTGCTCTTTCTTCCTCATGTGTGGCTTCAATTTTCTATCACACTGAGTGAACAAAACTCTGATCAACATACCAGCAGTAGAGGAATTCTTTCCTTCTTGTTCATGAATGTTTAATAGAAAAGTTAAGACGGATTTTGGAATGTCATCCATCTCATTCATAGTTAAAATTAAAAATTTTCTCATTGCTGCAACTACATCCTCTTCTTGTTCACTCCAAGTTGAAATGAAGAAGTAATGGATCAAATAATATATTTGATCTTGCATACCCAATTCAACCAACAAAATACTTGTTTTGAGTTTAGAAAAGATCTTCAATACAGTAGCTCTTCTGGAGTACTGATTGCTATCAATTTCATCAAGGTCTTGAAAACTTTCCACTATCATATTTAATATGGTCTTCATAGTTTCGACATCACAGGGCAATTGGGGAATTACAATTCTTATTATCTCCATGAAACAGGAAGAAATCAGTAGCTTGGTTTCTTCATCAGGATGCCCCAACCAATAGGGCTGATTCAAAAAATTCACTGTAGGAGCAAGTGCCAACTCCATTTTCTCTGAAGGTGATTGCTTCACTTGTCCCAAACATTGTTCTAACAAATGAAGAATGTTTTGTTCATCTTCTCTTGACTGAAATTCTTTACCAAGTCTCTTTCCAGCCATAAAGAGAGTCTCTACCAACTTCATCTCTTCTTCATTAGCCATTCCTAACTGCCAACTTTTGGATACCACAAGGAGTTGAACTAAAATCTGCTCTGACTATCGGTGTAGTACCGGAGATCTCTGTCACTCATCTGATACACAACTGCAAACTGCCACAGGATGGCAGGGTCTTCTGCTCTGATACCACTAAAATATGCCAACCAATTTTTTTTAAGAATTTACACAACACAAGCCAACACTACCAACTTGATTAGCGTTAGCATCAAAACTGAAATCCAAGCTTGAAATAACTCAAAGCCAAGAATGGACACTCAATCCCAAGGAAGGATAGGTGTTGTCATATGGCGGAGAAATTAAAGAACAATACTTGAAATGAAACAAACTCAACATCAAGAATGTGCACTCAAGATCCCACTGAGGGCGAGGTGCTAACATGAGACGGAGTTATTAATTGAAAACTAAAATAAATAGGCGATGAACCAGCCATGAGAATTTCCACGCTACCACTTGAACAGTGGGGGGAAAAACATTACAATACAAAACTAATTCATCCGCTGTGGCGGGCATCCACTTATGAGTGGGAATCCGCCACTTTACAGTGGGTGACTAAAGAGAGATTAATTATTTTTTCTCCACACTGGCCGTAAACCATCCAGGGGTTACAAATGTATGAAATTATAACAAGTAATTGTAGCAAATAAAATAAATAGCTGTTAGTACTACTAATCAACTTTACAATGAATTAAATAGTTGCAAATAAGAAAGATATGCTTCCAAATCCATCAAAGGTTAGAGTAACACTTCCTCTAACTCTTACAATACAATAATGATATAAAAATGTAGCTCAAACAAGCATTATATCAAAAACTAACAAGTCTGATATAAAAATCTGCAATCTGGAAATGTCTATCAGCAAACAGCAAACTCATAAAAATGTTCACAACTCCTTCTAAATACCTTCGAATAAGCTGAAATGTTTTGCAAAGACCTTCTAGGAGGATGGCACCCAAACTCAAACTACAAAACTGCATCAAAAACTCAAGATATTATTCTTGCACGAATCCCAAAGCACTCATGAGATGGTACGGCCCTGTAGAGGGGTGATTTCTCTTAGAAAAATTAGAAACTTGGAATTAAAATCTGAAAACCTCCAAATATGGTCACCATTATCATAGAAATGCAATGATCAAATACCCATAACCAAAATAAATTCATACCAAAAGTTGTAAATGAAAACCACCTTCAGCTGTGTATACACCAGCAACATAAAAACTGAAGTTCTCACCAAAATTCACCAATTTTGAAGCACAATATGCTAGTCTGATTGAGAAGCAGAAATAATACCAACTAGGTGTTATCTTTCAAACATGAAATTGGATTGGAACTAGGAGGTAAGCATCCCTCGAAGTAAAAAACAAGTTGTCATTCCGACAGCATAACATTAGCATAAACATTGGATAATCAACTCTTCAAATAGCAGCAATATATAAGCTTTAGTTGGCAAATGAAGTAACAAGAACTCTTCAAATTCCAAGAAGTTGAATCACTTCAACTTCCAAAAGGGACGCCACCTTTTTTCCTTTTACTTTTTTGAAATAATAAAATAACATTCAACTTCCCCTTTAGGCATCCATTTCATATTGCAACAATAAAGCATTTATTAAATAATTAAATGCTCACTTGACCCCTTTATGTCCCCTTCTTTAAAACAACTTGAAGTCATCAAGCCTAGGCGTGGGGTACAACTTCAAGACATGAAAATTGACTAAGTCTGAAACTCAGTCCAAGGAGATAACCAAAAACAATGCCCAAGCTGCAACTGATGAATTGCTAAAAATAGCAAACTGACAAATGCCAAACTGAACCAAGTTAATGATGATGCTTCTGCCAAAAAAGAACTTACTAAAAATAGCAAATGTCAAAAATAGTAAGTTAACTTCAAAACCATCAGAAAGCCAAACTGAACACTGAACTGCAAAGGATTGAATTGCTGCAAGATAGATACTGCCAAAAGATAGACTTGCTAAAAATAGCAAACTGCTATAAATAGTAAGTTTGCACAACATCCTCTGAACGCCAACTGAACAGAATCTGAAAGAGGAAACCCTAGTTTTTTCTACTTCAGCTTAGCCTACAGATTTCCGGAAATAGGCTAAATCCAAAAGAAGAGTGTATGGCCAAAATGGGGACATTACAAAACCCTAGCAAGAGGCAGCTCAAAGGTTGTTATAAATAGTCAATTTATTCATATTTTCAACAAATACTACTCAGAATTAAAATGTAAGAAAAAATCCAGAAAATATAAGGAACTTCCACGTGAAGCCTAGTAAGTAGCGTACATGATTGACAAGAGTGTTTGAGTGGCTGGTCCTTACGTTCAAACTTCGAGCAAAATTAACAAGCTAAAAACAATGAAACAGAGAATGCAATGACAAAAAAATGAAGAAATTTGTGAGAAAAGGAACAATATAATTAAAATTTAAGAAGTAAAATATTCAAAGGCACCCTCTAATCAAATCGAGGGCGAAATAATATGGGTAATTAAAATTTGAGAAGTAAAAGATTCAAAGGCACCCTCAAATTAAATCAATGGCAAAATAATATGGCCTAGTACTATAGATAGATATCTAAATGCAAAAAATTAAGAAATTCAGGTTCATGTTCGGGTTTGGGTTTGGGTTATGGTTTAGTTTGTCTGTTTGTGAAAAACAATTTAGGGTTGGATTTTGGGTTCCTCCATACAAATACATATAAAAATTATCTATATATAAGATTTTTTTAAAAATAAAAATAGATCTAATATCCATTCAAATTAAAATTAAAAAATATACTAATATAATTAAAATATAAAAAATAATAAATAAATATAATATGTATTAATATTAATATAATTATTATTATAACTTTTATTGATACATATTTGTATTAATATACTTAAAAGCTAATTAACATTAATTATTATCTTTAATTAATATTCATATTCTTTCTATTTTAATCAAACTTGTTTTTTAATTTGTTTTTCAAGTTTTTAATAAATATTATAATAAATAAAAAAATTTAAATTAATAATATAATATAATATATAAATATTGAATATTTTAATATAAATATTATCTCCATATCATATTAAATAATAGAGATCATATTAAAGTAAAAATATTAAAATTTAAATGTAATTACATATTAAATATTAAATATTATTATAGGGTTGTCTGCTACACCCTCAAATATGAAATAAGAGGGGGAAAGCACAGAGGATTCATGATGAGCAGTCATTTGCAGGGGGAATCCGTTCTTGACTCGAGAGAAATCTCCACATACTTTGCTTAGCTGTTACACCAACGTGACTACACCAACTTGCTAGAGAAGCCTGAGGGATGAGGTAACTATCCCCACGACCCTAACATCGTTCACTAAAACAACAGAAAAATAGAGAATGCAATGAAAAAAAATTGAAGAAATTTGTGAGAAAAGCAACAATGTAATTAAAATTTGAGACTTAAAAGATTCAAAGGCACCCTCAAATCAAATCCATTGTGAAATAATATGTCGTAGTAATATAGACAGATATCTAAATGCAAAAGAAGAAGAAATTATGTAGTAATAATCACAATAATTCCACCAAGCTGACAATATAAACACATTCCATCTAAATAATAAATAAATTTCAAAACCCTAGCAAGAGGCAGCTCAAAGGTTGTTATAAATAGTAAATTTATTCATATTTTCAACAAATACTACTGAGAATTAAAATGTAAGAGAAAATCCAGACAATATAAGGAACTTCCAAGTGAAGCCGAGTATGTAGCGTACACGATTGACAAGAGTGTTTGAGTGGCTGGTCCTTACATTCAAACTTCGAGAAAAATTAAAAAGCTAGAAACAATGAAACAGAGAATGAAATGACAAAAAATTGAAGAAATTTGTGAGAAAAGGAACAATGTAATTAAAATTTAAGAAATAAAAGATTCAAAGGCACCCTCAAATCAAATCGAGGGAGAAATAATATGGGTAATTAAAATTTGAGAAGTAAAAGATTCAAAGGCACCCTCAAATTAAATTGATGGCAATATAATATGGCCTAGTAATATAGATAGATATCTAAATGCAAAAAATTAAGAAATTTAGTTTCACGTCCGGGTTTGGGTTTGGGTTATGGTTCAGTTTGTCCGTTTGTGAATTTTTTTTAGGGGTTGGATTTTGGGTTCGTCCATACAAAAACATATAAAAATTATATATATATATATAAGATTTTTTTTTAAATAAAAATAGATCTAATATCCATTTAAATTAGCTTGTTTAAATAGATATAAACCCGAACGTTAGCTTGTTTAAATTGTCTAAACTGGTTGCTAGCTATGTTGTACATTCTCGATGTTGTGAAAATGGAGTAGATGTCTTAAAGTCTTCTAGATAGGGTTTCATTTAATTGTATGGGTTGTCGTCATGATAGTCAACCTTTGGATTGTCTTCGGATTTGTGCCTCCTTGGGAAGGAGTGATTTTGTATCTTCGTTTCCTCCAGTGCTTGGAGAGGGTTTGACCTGTGTTTCCTCCAATGGTTGGAGAGGGTTTTGACCTTTATAGCCTCCAGTGTTTGGAGAGGGTTTTGTACTTTTGTTTCCTCCTATGTTTGGAGTTAGTTTCCTTTATTTGTTGCCTCCTCAGTTTGGAGATGTCATCTTATCTAGTTACCCATTGGTTGTGGTCTTTGCACCGTGTGTGTTGTCGATAGGAGAGTGGCTCTATGTGGGGGTTCGGCACACAAAGGGGTGCTAGGGTAACTCACTTAGGGTTTAAGTAAGTGATAACTTAAAAATAATTAATGAAAAACTCTCAGAATAATTAAGATAATTAATGCCTCTCTCATAGCTCATTCGCTTTTAAGGTTTGTGATAGCGAGAGGGGTTGGAGGAATCAATCTCAGATTCCTGCTCTAGGTCTTGCTTGCAAGACATTCTTGGTGTCTTACTCCACCTTTTAACCTATAGGTCTTTTTGCACATTCAGGTACCCCTGGTTCTCTTGGCCAACCCCACTTCTATCACCTTTCATCCAACCAAGACAATTCTTGGTGCCTTGCCACTATCTCACCCTTGGCCCTTACTCTTCCCTAAAGGCCACTTAACCTCCAAGCTTTACCAACTTGTTGCAGGGGTGTGGGTTGACTTTCATAGCTTCAAATTTGTCCACCTATGGTTCCTAGTCACCCACCATACTCCATTTCTCCATCGCTTTCACCAAACCCTATTCTAGGGTTTAAAAAGGGCTAGTAGCCCTAGAGCCCCAATTAGGCCTCCTAACCCGAGAAAGTAGGCTTAATCTCCCAATTTCCCTGAAGAACATCACAAGATCCCTTCTAAGACCCTAGCTCATTTTCCAACCTCTCAAGGATTTTAGAGGTTATAGGCCTTCACAGGCTGTACACAATCATAACCCTTTGCTAGATTTAGGGATTTTTAGGCTAGTTCTTGACCAGACAGTGATCTGTTTGCTTCTTTTACCCACCAAATGGATTGGTGAAGACTCCACCTCCCTGCCAAACCTTTTCAAGGACTCTTGCATCCACCACACACCTTGGGTTGCTAAGGGATTGACACCCCTGCAACGTTAGTGTCTATTTTCCCACTGTCTTTCCTAACCAGGCATAGCCAAGCTCGCCTAGGAAAAGACCTTTACCGTGGAACGTTGCCTCCTACAACCTACTAATCCTATTCTATATACAGGAATGGATCTTAGCCTCATTTCCCACATCCTACACACCAGGTATAGAGGAAAACAGAGGTCTAAGACTCCATGATTTACAGATTGTCGATTTGATCAGCAATGAAAAGAAACCAAACTAACTAAGAATAAAGCTTGAAAATGATGATACAAACTAACTACTGACTACACAAAGCTTGTAAGGAAATTATCACACGTGCCACACACTGCTCAGTGCCTAGAACACTTCATTAACACACTAACCAGAGCTAAAAATCAAAAAATGCAAGAATTTCATTATTCTTCCTTATGATCTGTAAAGTCTGAAAGGTACAAAAGTTCTTCCAACCTCCATTCCAGGTCGATGGCCACCTTTTAAAGGTTCTCCAAGTAGTTAACAACCCTAGGTCATCCTTCTAATAATCAAATAGCAAGAGTTGAAAAACCTGTTGATTTTTCTAACTCTTTCCAAATGTTGCCAACCTAAACCAAAATGAGGAACTACACTCAACTATCCTTTTTCACTACTCATTCCACTGATCACAACAATTGAAGTTTTATTCAAAATCCATAAATTTTAACTAAATGGTCAACATGACCCTAAAGTATTAAAGTTTCAAAATTTCATGCTAGGCTTCCAAATTTTCCTAGTGCTACCTGATGTTGCCTTGGTGCTCCTGCACCATTCTCCCCCTCTCAACCCAAACACTAAGGAATGGAAGGAGAGACCAAGGACAGGTCAATTCCAAACTTCTTGAGTTGATCTTCTTGTACCCATATAGCTTCTGATTCATGCTTCTTCTTCCACTTGATAAGGTGCTCCATGTACACCTTGTGTCTTGTAGACTTTTGCACTCTTGACTCCAAGATCTGCTCTGCCTGAGGCTTCTCTTGATTAGGTAGGGGTACATTACTAATGTCCTTGAAGATCTCCTGACTGTTCAGAACCTCATCACTGACTGTTCCCTTATACTTGATCAAATTAGCTATGTTGAAAACTGGTGAGATTTCTAGATCGGTAGGTAACTCCACCTTATATGCATTCTTGCCATACATGGCCAATATCTTGCATGGACCCACTCTCTTCATCTGCAACTTGGTTGACATTCCCTTCTACAACCTTGATTTGTTAAGGTGGACCATAACATAGTCCCCTACTTGAAATTGCACATCTTTCCTTGACATATCTGCCTTCTCTTTCAATTTTTGTGTAGCCTCTGTGACTGTCTTCTTCACCTGCTCCTGAATCTCCTTCATGGTCTTACTGAAATCTTCTGCATGTCCACTCCTATGTTCCATAGCTCCAAGATCTCTGAGCTCACATATCCCTCTTGGGTGCATCCCATACACAACTTCAAAAGGACTCTTCCCTGTGGTTCGGTTCACACTATCATTATAAGCATACTCAGCTTGTGAGATAACCATATCCCATGTTTGTCCATACTCCTTAGTTAGGCACCTTAGAAGATTACCTAGCACCTTGTTAACCACCTCTGTTTGACCATTGTTCTAAGGATGGTAAGCTGATCCAAATGAAAAATTTGTACCCAATCTACTCCATAGAGTCTTCCAAAAGTGACTCATGAACTTCACATCCTTGTCTGAAACTATGCTCAAAGGCAATCCATGGATCCTTACAACTTCCTTGAAGAAAAGATGAGCTATGTAGCTAGCATCATGAGTAGTTTTGTAAGGAATGAAATGAATCATCTTGCTAAATCTGTCTACTACTACATAAACACTGTCAAAACCAGTCTTGGTCTTAGGAAGGCCTACCACAAAATCCATGCTCACACACTCCCATGGTCTGTTAGGAATGGGTAGGGGTTGATATAAACTAGCATTCCTAGCTCCTCCCTTAGCTTTCATACACACAACACATTGTTCCACATACTTTCTAACATCTCTTGCCAACTTTGGCCAGTAATAGAATCTTTGCACTAGTTCTAAAGTCTTATTGATACCAAAATGTCCACTAAGACTGCCATTATGCTTTTCCTGAATCAGATTTTCCCTCATTGACCCTCTTGGAACACATAACTGATTTCCCTTAAACAATAACCCACTTTGAAAAGTATACTCAGAGTATTGGTTATGGAAATGGTTTTCAAAGTTAGAACATACTGTATAGACCTCTGCAAAGTCTTCATCTTCCCCATATAGATCCTTGAAACTCTCTATGCCAATGTTCTTGATCTGTATCTCTTGCACTGTCAACAATATCCTACTCAATGCATCTGCCACTTTGTTTAGTTGTCCCTTCTTGTGCTTGATGGTGAAGGTAAAAGCTTGGATGTATTCCATCCATTTCAAATGCCTATTACTCAACTTCTCTTGAGTGTTGATAAAGTTGAGTGCCTGATTGTCAGTAAAGACTACAAACTCCTTGGGTAGAAGGTAATGCCTCCATTTCCTAAGTGACTGAACCAAAGCATAAAGTTCTAAATCATAGGTTGAATACTTCTTCTTTGCATCATTGAGCTTCTCACTAAAGAAGGCTATAGGCATGCCCTCTTGACTTAGCACTCCTCCTACTGCCACTCCACTAGCATCACATTCAACAATGAACAACTTGTCAAAACTAGGTATTAAGAGAATGGGTTGAGTTTCCACCTCTTGTTTTAGTTTCTCAAACCCTTTCTCAGCTTTTTGAGTCCACACAAACTTAGTTTTTATACCACCCTGGATTGTATCTAGGACTAGTGCACATATGCCACTAAATTTCCTTATGAATTTCCTATAAAATTGAGCCAAACCATGGAAACTTCTTACCTCAGTCCCTGTGGTTGGTGTAGGCCAGTTTAGGATGGCTTCCACATTGCTTGGATCCATCTTCAATGATCCTTTGGACACTACAAAACCCAAATAGACTAGCTCTTGCTTAAAGAACTCACACTTCTCTAGATTGATTGCCAACTTCTCTTCTTGCAACCTTCTAAGAACCAACTCCACATGTTTCAAATGCTCTTTTGTTGTCTTGTTGCATATGAGGATGTCATCAAGGTATACCACCACAAATATCCCTATAAAATCCTTGAGTATTTAATTCATGAGCCTCATGAATGTGCTAGGGGCATTAGAGAGGCCAAATGGCATCACTCTCCACTCATACAACCCATCATTTGTCTTAAAAGTTGTCTTCCACTCATCTCCATCCTTGATTCTGATCTGATGGTATCCACTCTTGAGATCCAACTTGGTGAAGTACTAAGCTCCTCCAAGACAATCCATCAAGTCTTCAATCCTAGGGATAGGGAATCTATATCTGATTGTGATTCTATTTATTGCTCTAGAATCAGTACATAACCTCCACTTACCTCCTTTCTTGGTTGCTAAAACCACTAGTACTACACATGGGCTGATGCTCTTTTGAATCAATCCTTGATCCAACAATTCTTGTACTTGCCTAGCTACTTCTAGGTTCTAATCCGGTGTAAGCTTGTATGCTGCTTTGTTTGGCAATGAGGCTCCAGGTATGAAGTCAATTTGATGACTTATATCTCTCTTTGGTGGTAGAGTTGCAAGTGTACCATCACTAACTATACTCTTGTACCTATCAAGCAACTTTTGGACTGCTTCTGGTAAGACTGTCTTTTCAGCCTTATCTTCCTCTTTAGGTTGTAACACAACCACACATCCTTCATTCCCTTGATGTAGGTTGTTAAGGAACTCTTTACCACTGCTCAGCATGATGTTTGGTGTCTTTGACTTTCCTTCTTCCTCTTCTAATAGTGACTGCAACTTAAATGTCTTCCCATCCTTCTTGAAAGAAATGGTGTTCTCTTTTCCATCATATATGACACCTTTGTCATATTGCCATGGTCTTCCCAATAGTAGATGGCATGCATCCATGGGTAAAACGTCACAAACTAACTTTTCCTTGTACCCTCCAATGGAAAACTCCACCGTTACTTGTTCATTCAGTAAAACACTTTGTCCCTTGTTTAGCCATGTGACCTTGTAAGGGTTAGTATGGGGTACCTTCACCAATTTCAGTTTCATTACTGCCTCCTTTGAGATGATATTGTCTGTTGAACTTGAATCCACTATGACCTTGCACACTTTACCAAGTATCTTGCACCTTACTCTAAATAGAGCTCTCCTTTGTTTTGGTTCTTCTTTAACCAGTTGTCTGATCAAAACTCTATTGAACATCAAATTCTCTCCTACCTCAAATTCAATATGACTGACCTCAGATGACTTAGGACTCATGGTGTCCTCTTGTGCATAAGCCACTCTCTTCTCACTTCTTGATGAAGATGCTTTCTCCAGGCACCTATAAGCAGGATGACCTACTTGTCCACAATGGTAAAACTTCATGTTTGCAAAGTATGAATTGCTCCTGCCTGCTCCTCTTCCTCTGTTTGAACCTCCTTGAGGTCCTCTACCTTTGTTATATCCTCCTCTAGAATATTTTTCACCTCCATGCTCTGTTAGTTTAGACTCTCCTTGGTTTCTTTGGTCATTGCCTCTACCTTGGTAGCCACCTCATTGTCCTCTTTGATATCTACCTTTGCCTCTGCCTTTAGAAGCCTGATCTTGCTTCCTCTTGCTTCTTTCCTCAATCTTTATGGCCAACTGATAGCATTGGTGTATTGTCTTAGGACTTAAAAGAGCCATCTCCTCTTGAATGTTCCACTTCAAGCCATTAAGGTATCTAGCCACCTTGAGACTCTCATCCTCTGTCACATTAGACCTCATGCAAAGTTTTTGAAACTCCTCAGTGTAAGTGTTTGCATCTTGGTCTCTTTGCCTTAGGCTTTGTCTCTTCTTATGTAATTGAATCTCATAGTCATCTGGCATGCATGCTTCTTTTACTTTGGAAACCATACCTTTCCAAGTAGTTATAGGTTGCTTGCCTTCCTTTTCCCTTTCTATTTGAATGAACTTCCACCATGTCAAGGAAAAACCTCTTAGTCTTGATTTTTCCACCTTTACCTTCTATACTTCAGTGACTCCATCACACTCAAAATGGTTTTCCACTCCCTCTATCCAATCCATGACTAGATCAGCTTCCATTTTCCCACTAAATAGTGGTATGCCTTCAAGTGCTTTTCCACTTAAAGCTTTCAATGCCTTCAAGAAAGGCTCTTCTTTCAGGACAGGGTCAAGTTCAGGGGTCTTGTATTCCTCTACAACCTCTTCTTCCTTTGGTATCCTTCCTTCAAATTGTGCACTCCTCACTGCTTGCTCAAGTTGGGCTATTCTTTCCCTCAATTGCCTATTATCTTGGCCAATTGTGCATTTGTCACCATGACAGTAGTATCACTTGACTCAACCTTTGACATATATTACTCTTTCCCAAATCTTTAACATGCTCTGATACCAATCTGATAGGGAGAGGGGTTGGAGGAATCAATCTCAGATTCCTGCTCTAGGTCTTTCTTGCAAGACATTCTTGGTGCCTTACTCCACCTTTTAACCTATAGGTCCTTTTGCACATTCAGGTACCCCTAGTTCTCTTGGCTAACCCCACTTCTATCACCTTTCATCCAACCAAGACAATTCTTGATGCCTTGCCACTATCTCACCCTTGGCCCTTACTCTTCCCTAAAGGCCACTTAACCTCCAAGCTTTACCAACTTGTTGTAGGGGTGTGGGTTGACTTTCATAGCTTCAAATCTGTCCACCAAGGGTTTCTGGTCACCCACTATACTCCATTTCTCCATCACTTTCACCAAACCCTATTCTAGGGTTTAAAAAGGGCTAGTAGCCCTAGAGCCCCAATTAGGCCTCCTAACCCGAGAAAGTAGGCTTAATCTCCCAATTTCCTTGAAGAACATCACAAGCTCCCTTCTGAGACCCTAGCTCATTTTCCAACCTCTCAAGGATTTTAGAGGTTATAGGCCTTCACATGCTGTACACAAGCGTAACCCTTACTTTGCTAGATTTAGGGCTTTTTAGGCTAGTTCTTGACCAAGCAGTGATCTGTTTGCTTCTTTTACCCACCAAATGGATTGGTGAAGACTCTTCATCCCTGCCAAACCTTTGCAAGGACTCCTACATCCACCACACACCTTGGTTTGCTAAGGGATTGACACCTCTGCAATGTTAGTGTCTATTTTCCCACTGTCTTTCCTAACTGGGCATAGCCAAGCTCGCCTAGGAAAAGACCTTTACCATGGAACCTTGCCTCCTACAACCTCTTAATCCTATTCTATATATAGGCATGGAGCTTAGCCTCATTTCCCATAGCCTACACACTAGGTATAGAGGAAAACAAAGGTCTAAGACTCCATGATTTATAGATTGCCGGTTTGATCAACAATGAAAAGAAACCAAACTAACTAAGAATAAAGCTTGAAAACGATGAGACAAACTAACTACTAACTACAAAAATCTTGTAAGGAAATTATCACACATGCCACACATTACTCAATGCCTGGAACACTTCATTAACACACTAACCAAAGCTAAAAATCAGAAAATGCAAGAATTTCACTGCTTTTCCTTATGAACTGTAAACTCCAAAAGATACAAAAGTTCTTCCAACCTCCATTCCAATTCAAGGGCCACCTTTTAAAGGTTCTCCAAGTAGTTAACAACCCTAGGTCATCCTTCTAATAATCAAATAGCAAGATTTGAAAAACCCGCTATGTTTTCTAACTCTTTCCAAATGTTGCCAACCTAAACCAAAATGAGGAACTACACTCAACTATCCTTTTTCACTACTCATTCCACTAATCACAATAGTTGAAGTTTTATTCAAAATCCATAAATTCTAACTAAATGGTCAACATGACCCTAAAGTATTAAAGTTTCAAAATTTCATGCTAGGCTTCCAAATTTGCCTAGTGCTACCTGATGTTGCCTTGGTGCTCCTGCACCAGTTTGGGATGAGACGAGAAGCGCAGTTGGTATGAGGGTCTGACGGCTGGTAGAGTTGAGCCTGGATAGCCCAAGATGTGGGTTTAGTTGCCTTAGACAGTTGAGCCAGGGTAACTCATAACAATTGTCGTGTGACACTCTCGCTATGTCAACCAAGTCAGTTGTCGTACTGCGTAAAAGATCATTGTTCTCTGGAAGCACTGTAACTTTGTGTTAAGTAATATTGTGGTTGTAGTTGTTTCAGTTCAATTTATGCTTTAGCTTGTGTCTAGTGGTAGATGGTCTTGTGTTGGATTCCTAGTTACTATCTCCTAGCACGGGGGGTGAGCCTTTGGGTATCACACAGTTGGGTGGAACGTGCACCTTAATCCGTTGGTCCATCTTCTTGTTCATGCGGATGAGATTTCCAGATGGAGAGCTCGTGGGATCCAGTTTCATGTCATGCTTTATCCTTTCAGTTGGTTAGTGTATTTATTACCCCTCATTATTTTTGAGGTGGAATTTGTAATATGTAATCATGCTTTTGGATTTACCTCATTCAGGGAATGAGTGTTGTAAGCTTGTTGTAAATTATATTATTGAAACCAAGGGGTATCTCTTATTCTTTGATGCAAATTATTATGTATGGAATGTATGTGAACTTAATTGTTAAGTAAATCAAATGTTATGTTTTAATTCTTAATCCTTGTTTGGGTTTAAGTAACTCAGTCTCGTAACCTTAGGGGATTGGTTGGAAATGGTTAGTTATCTTGCATGTTAATTGTTCTAATTGTTCTTATTAAAAAAAAAATAGTTCGTTTGTGTAGTAAATTGCAACTTCCCCTAGGGTTGCGTGGCGGGGTGTTATAGATTCCCTCGGCGAGTTTCCTCCAGGTGTTTGTCATTCCAAAATGGAAGAAGGCTTCCACCTTCCTAAGCCTCGGGACCCAGATCCCTCTTTGTCGCTCATTTAACTTGTGATAATCATTCGCCTTTCCTCCTACCGAGCCCGACCTTCTAAACTTCTACGTCCAAGACTCCGCAATGACTTCGTCATTCTGAATGGAAAACCTATGACGAAACTCCACCCTCCGGGCCCCGAGCGCCCTTTCGCTGATTGTTGATTGATTTTGAAATCAATTTTAAAGCAGCCGCCACCTCGCGTCTTTTCAGACCCTGGGCCCCGGACCTCCCGCCACCATCTGTGATTTTAAACCTTACCAACCTACCTGTCCTCCATAACAACATTAAATGAGGGCATTAAATACAAATGAGGGTATAAATATTGGGCCCCAACCTGTCATTTTCATTTGTTAGGTTTGCAGAGGAATATTAGAGTGCTTGTTAGAAGAGATTGGTGCATCCATTGACTGCCACCCTCGTGCCCAAGATCACCATTAGCCACCTATTGTTGATTCCACACCATCTGCTATCAAGCTTTCGAGGTAGGTTCGCCATTCATTTCACTGAGGTTTTTTCATGATTTTGTACTTAAAATAATGAACAAAATGAGCTAAAAATGCATTGAATTGATAAAGGATAACCAACACCTAAAAACCCATGTCTTCAAATCCTCAAAAAACTTCCAAAACACCCTCAAATCTGAATCTAAAATTGGACTTCACCGCCACTGTTCTTCATGCAGGGTGAATAGCGGAAGCTTCGCGAAGTTCCGGACACAGAAGTCCAGGGTTTCAGGCCTGGGAAGTAGAAATGGAGGTCGTGATTCAGGTTTGTCAAATTTTAAGTTCGACGGAAAACGGTCGATGGAGGTCTGTGGTGGCGTAGGAAGATGGGGGTCAGGGCCTAGGAAGATCTACCAGGGTAACCCATGCAGCTTTGTGATGACACTCCTCCTATGACAACAATATGTATTTTTCAGTTGATATACTTGATCATTTTACTCTGGAAGCAATGTACCCTTTAGGTATGTATTGTTCTTGTATGGTATAGTACTGTGTGTTGCCTATGTCTAGAGGTTGTTGGTTTTGCCTTGGGAGTTTTTTTACTATCTCCTAGCACGGGGGGGTGGGCCTACAGGTACCACTTGGTTGGGTGGAACGTGCACCTTACACCGTTGGGTCCCCACTTAATGTTTGTGACAGTAGGATCTTCCAGATTGGAGAGCTCACATGTACCAGTTGATATGTTTCATCTCTTTTGTACTTTGTATCAGTGGATAATTTGTATATGTACTACTCCTCATTTGTATTCAAGGATAATTTTTTTATCAATGTAATTGTAACATTATTATTTAATCATCCTCATTTTGGAAATGAGTACTGTAACTATTTTATGGATTGAATGCAAGTTGTAAATGATTCTTTAATAAACTTGTATCTTATAAGTTGAATTAAATGCTTTAGATGTATGAAATTTAATTTCATGAGTAATATGTATATGCTATGGTTAGTTACTTTGGTATAATGGGATTTGAATGTAATGTGTTGTCGTGTACTTTATGGAATGTATGTGTTAATTGTAATTCACTTAACATGTTATAATTACACTTTAAAAAAAAAATTGCTACACTTCTGTTGTGTTTTGCGTCATTCTCTAGGGTTACATGGTGGGGCACTACACCCTTCAACTCATCGATAATTTCCACCCTCATACCCCTTCTTTCCATGAGAATTATTTTTAGATTGGATAGATTCACCATCATAATTAATGCATTTTCTTGTTTTTTTCAAGATTCGCTAGACTTTTCTACAAAATTTTAGTGATGTTAAAAAAATTCACCAATAATTTTTTTTTTTTGAAAAAAGGAAAGATTTGCCATTAGAAATCAATATTTTTCTTTTAAAAAAATGAAAGATCTGCCAATATTTTATATCTTTTTTTGAATGGGGTTTCTTAAAGTTATCATGTAACCAACAAACAAGGATTACATGTCCAAGTTAGTAGTAGGAAAATGAAACACTATATATCAAATACAATCACATTTATTGATATTACACATTGATATCACCCTCTCTCTAAGAAAAATCTCTAATTTAGTCTTCCTCCATAGCTTGTATTGTAGTATGAATAGCTCTCAATATATTCGTGACTTTTTGGGTAGGCCTAGCTCCATATGTGAGCATACCTAGTCTTCTTTTGTGAATCATATAACACAATACTCAAACATTAACTAGTGTAAATCCAAGATACAATTTTTTTGCAGGTTAAATGCCTTCCTAATGACTGACTTGAAAGACTTTCTACTTACTAGAATAAAAAAATATAACTTAGATACCACGTATTGCAATACTAAGTTGTGTTCAAATTAAGGAAATCTAGACCAAGTAAAAGTGACTCATCCTACACAAAAATACTAAAGAAAACAATAAATTTAATAATTTATTTCAAAGTTAAAAATTTAGAATATGATTTGATAGGTTTTGAGTCCCTTAAAATTATTCTTTGATTAAGCTAAATTACAATAGTGCAATTTTAAAATCTAATACCCTTCTTATAGAAACTAATTGTTTAGAGTTCTATGTATTGAGCCAACCTCACTATAAATTATTTTGTTATAATATTAAAAATAAAATAAGTATCTACATTTTAAAAAATCTATTTTCACAATAATCTCAAATTTAACATATGTAGGAGAAAATTTTAATTGAAAACCATAAAAATAAATTAAGAAAACACAACCAAACTTAATTAGAGGATATTGTTGAAGGCTACAAGATCACACTTTGACCTTACATGGAGTGTTATCGTTGAAAATTAATGGAGGGCATAAAATGTTTTTCATATTTTCTTACCAATTTTTTTATTGTAACTAGTGGTTTTTTTCACAGTATGGATGAACCCACCATTTTCTAAAGGTTAATAGTATTGAAAATATATATTCTAAGGAATCTTGCTAGCTAATATGATTATGTTAAACTCATTTTTCTATTTCAACTTGCAAGCACTAATTAAACGACGAGGATTTTACATCTAATACGAAACTGAAATTTACTTATGAAGCTAAAAAGGGATTTATTTTTGTTTAGTAAGGCTCTACATTTTGGTTTGGCAATGAATATGGAGGATAATCCTCCTTTGTAGCAGTAAGAAAAAGATCACTTGTGCAAAGACTGATGTAGTAAAGCCAATAATTACTTCTAAGCATTTGTATCATTACATAATGTGTTGTATGAGTATATTTTTTTAAGGTATGGTGGCTTGATCTTATTTTTTTGAAAAATTAGAATTATTTTTTAAACACTTTTTGAATTCATAGCATTATATTTTTAAACACTCTTTGCATTCCATCATTATATAATGTGTTGTACAAGTGCATACTTTATAAGCACATTTGGTGGCTTGATCTTATTTTATTGGAAAAATTAGAATTATTTCTAAAACACTCTTTGCATTCTATCATTATATAATGCATTGTACGAGCGCATACTTTCCAGGCACATTCAGTGGCTTGATCTTATTTTATTGGAAAAATTAGAGTTACTTCTAAAACACTCTTTGCATTCTATCATTATATAATGTGTTGTACAAGTGCATACTTTCCAAGCACATTCAGTGGTTTATTCTTATTTTATTAGAAAAATTAGAAAGTGTTAGTTATGATGAGTTCCACATAGTAGACATATGTGTAAGCATTGGAAGAGAAGTACATACGATGGTGGTAGGCTTTCTTCAATAAAATTTGATTATAATGCTAATTTAGCATTTTTTAAGTTTGAACAATTTTGAAAGAGATACTATTCCAATTATGATACACTATGTTATTTTAAAACAATGGTGGAAAGTAAGTATTATAGTTTATCCCTTCAACTCATCGATAATTTCCACCCTCAGACCCCTACTTTCCATGAGAATTATTTTTAGATTGGATAGATTCACCATCATAATTAATGCATTTTCTTGTTTTTTTTCAAGATTCACCAAACTTTTCTACAAAATTTTAGTGATGTTAAAAAAAATTGCCAATAAAATTATAAAAAAAAATTGCAAAAAGGAAATATTATGCATTAGAAATTAATATTTTTCTTTAAAAAATGAAAGATTTGCCAATATTTTAAATCTTTTTTTGAATGGGGTTTCTTAAAGTTATCACTGTAACCAACAAAAAAGGATTACATGTCCAAGTTAGTAGTAGGAAAATGAAACACTATATATCAAATACAATCACATTTAGTGATATTACACATTGATATCACCCTTTCTCTAAGAAAAATCTCTAATTTAGTCTTCCTCCATAGCTTGTACTGTGGTATGAACAGCTCTCAATATATTTGTGACTTTTTTGGTAGGCCTAGCTCCATATGTGATCATACCTAGTCTTCTTTTGTGAATCATATAACACAATACTCAAACAATAATTAGTGTAAATCCAAGATACAATTTGTAACGCCCCGCCATGTAACCCTAGAGGACGATGCAAACACAACAGAAGTGTAACAAAAAAAATTTGAAAGTGTAATTATAACAAGTAAAGTGAACTACACTTGACGCATACATCCTCTATGGTACGTGACAATGCTTACATTCGAATTCCATAATATACAAAAGTAAACTAACCATAGCATATATATAATAGTCATGAAATAAATAACATACATCCAAAGCATTAAACTCATCTCATTAGTTACAAAGTACATTAAAGAATCATTCATAGATTGCATTTATTCAATATAGCAATTACAAAGCTCATTTCCAAAATGAGAAATTTATCATACAATAATGTATAATAACAATGATACAAGAATCCTCCTCAAATACAAATGAGGAATAGTATGTATACAAAGTATCCAACTGATACAAAAGAACATAAGGAATAGTAGAAATCAACCGGTACATGCGAGCTCTCCAATCTGAAAGATCCCACCATCACGAACATGAAATGGTAACCCAACGATGTATGGTGCATGTTCCGCCCAACCAAGTGGTACCCGAAGGCCCACCCCCCATGCTGGGAGATAGTAAAAGGGCTCCCTAGGAAAAAACTAACAAACTCTAGACATAGGCAACACACAGTACTATACCATACAAAAACAATACATACCTAAAGGTTACATTGCTTCCAGAGTAAAATGATCAAGTATATCAATCGAACAATACATATATTGTTGTCATAGGAGGAGTGTCATCACAAAGTTGCATGGGTTACCCTGATAGATCTTCCTAGGCCCTGACCCCCATCTTGGGTTACCCTGGTAGACTCTCACGACCCCCGGCCCCACATGCAAACCGATGTGGAATCAATTATCTTTCAAAGGGATAAGATAATGATCTTGCCATTTCAGGCCTTCTCATCTCATCCCAAATCTAAGCAAGCCCTTGAGCCCATGAGCGAGGCACAATTAACAAGTTATATGTTTTAAGCTACCCTTTCCCCTAATACAATTATTTAATTTCCACTTAATTAACTAACTCTCACATGAGTTACCCTGGAACTACTTTGTGTGTCGGCCCCCATTGAGAGCCACTCCCCTACTGAAAACACAAGGATCTAATCCAAAAACCAAGGGTAGAAAAAGTGCACAAAAACTGATAATAAATATCAACCATAATGTAAGAGGCAACACACCCGTTCGTAGTAACCAGGTGATTAAACTGAATAACAATCAAATGCACTACCCAAGGAATACAAAGGGTTGAACCACAAATCACAACAACCCCCTCATAAAATAACATCATCTGGAAGACTTACAAAATCACAACTAACATATTTCCCAATGTACGTAAATAGAAGAAATCACAATTCAATAAGCAATTCAAGCAGGAAATAAAGCTACCATTAGGATTTCATAAATTCAATTTCCATTTCGTTTAAATACAATAATACATTGCTTGAAATAAACCAACTTAATATAATTTTCATTTATAGACAATAAGGAAATTAAATCTAATTGTTTAATTCCAATTTTCCCTATTTACATCAATATAAATTTTATTTTATTTTAAAGTAATTTCATTATGAAAACATCTAGTTTGTGCATTTGCATGCACCCATTAAAGAAAATTTATATTTATATATATATTATTTAAATATATTAAAATTAAATATAATTTTTCCAACACATATTAAAATATAAATATATATTTAAATAAATATATATACATATATACATATATATATATAAATATATATATAATAAATTGAAACTATATAATAAACTGAAATCACATATGTTTAAGGGGCGGATGAAGGTTTATGTTCGACGGCCATTATATATTGGCAGCATCAACTGCTTTACACAGCTAATCCCCATGGAAGGGGGAGGTGCGGCCTCTGTGGGGCAGCGCTAGCGCTGCCTCACAGCACCGGCTCTCCCCAGTGGGGAGTCAGTGGTGGGGTAGCCCAACCCTTTCCCACATAAAATAACATTTAAATTTTTTTTAAACCTACAAATTTATTTAAAATTCGCTATATGAAATTTCTTCAGACTGTATTTTTAATATAAATGGGTGATCCCACAAAGCTAGTTTACAATTTCTGGGAGATTCTAATCTTTGCTGAGATCACATATTTTTAGAAAATATAATGATTTAAGCATTTAAAAGTTTCATTTAAAGCATTCCAATTGAAGAGGGTTTGATCAAACACCCTTGGATAGAACCCCGCTAGTTTTAAACCATACCTATAACGGAGTCTCCTTTACACCTATCAAAATGTTGATAAAAAATAACTTTTGATTTACCTTTTGGGGATCAAATGAATTCATTTAAAATTTATTTTTTGTAAGTATGTGCATTATAAGCTTCCCAAAAAGTATAATTTTAAATAAATTGAATTGTATAATTATATTTATTTTTTATTTCTTGTGAATGTAGGTTTTTCACTGAAAATCAAACTCTTTGTTCTAAACGTGGAAAAATAGAAGATTGTCAACAAAAAAATTGAAAAATATGAGTGCACCAGATATTGAAGTCCTTGATCCAACAAAAAAAAAAAAAATCGATACATACAAAAAAAGTTATACATTATATGGTCATGCTATGTCTGAATTGTAATTGGTTTGACTTCGAATTTTGATTAAAGAAAAAATATTTAATAAAAAACTATCTAACAAAATGGAAGCACTAGATATCAGAGTTACAAATGTAAATTCGAAAGAATTAGAATTTTATCCTTCATGGAAAAAAATTTATGCATTATACGATGAGTGTCACTTTTTAAAAATGTTATTTTCTAAAAAAAACTAGTTTTCAAGGGAGATGGAAAAAGAAGTGCAATATGATTCCAAAAAGTTTGAAAAAAATATATTTAGAATCTACAGACAAAATTTCACAAAACTATAGTTTGCATCATCTTCAAATTCCTCATGGTTTAGTCGCTATAGGTGTCCGATAAAGAAGATTTAGTTAAAAGAAATTATTCCAGTGTCCAGTTTGGCCAAAAATTGCAAACCACTATTGTGGGATCACCCAAAAAAAATTTAAAGGGATTCCTACAGGGATTTTTAAATAACATATATAAAGATATACATATATATATATATACATATATATATATATTTGTATATGTATATATATATAAATATATATAGATTCATCAACATGAATACTCCAGTCGAGAAAATTATTTTCACAAAAAACTTTCTACATTAAGTGTTTACAAAATTTTACAAAGGTTTTCAATTTCCCAACCAAATAAAACTAATTGGGAAAACAAAACAAAACAATAATCTTCTACAAGAAGATCTTTTCCAATATAAACAAGATTTTCCACAAATTTTAACAGGAAGATTTTAAATCCATTCCTATAGAGATTTTTCAAATCTTCTATTGTTTTCCCTTTGGGATTTCTATTGTTTAAAAACAATTTCCTATAGAGGCTTTCCAATTTCAGTATAAAATTCTTCTAGGTATTCTATTTTTAAAAATCAATTTTTACAAAAGCTCTAAAATTTTCACAGAAATTTTCCAAACATGGCAATCTTTCAAATTTACAAAATATATTAAAGCTTCTACAGTGATAACATATTCTTCTTGTACAAGAGATCTTTCCAATTTACATAACAATAAAAACAATTTAAAGAACTTGTTTCTGGATGCTTGAGGAAATGATGTTTGAAGTAGAACTTCACCTTCAGATTCCAATTCACCAAAGCTTCTTCCAAATTATCCACTTTTCCAGAAAGACAAAAACAAAACTAGAGCCAAAATTTCCTGAGAACTTCCTTTTTTTTTATTCAACAACCTCACGTAATATCTTTTTTCATTGCCGTGAAGCAGCCTCTTTCCTCTTTCAGTTAATGCAAATATTCTCTCCGAGAATTAATTCCCAACTACAGTGTTTAATTTTTTCTAACACATGTCACAAATAAAATATCTTTTCAAAAAATCACAGATATTTCCTCTAAGATAATTACAAGATATTTGTACCGCCCCGTCATGCAAACCCTAAAGGAACAAGTAAAAAGGCAACAATTTTTTTTAAAGAACATAAGGAAAGTACATTAGGTATTCCTATCATAATAATGTTCTAAGTTGCACAACTAAATACCTTGGGGCACACGAGGTGACATTACCAAACTATCCCATAACAAAGATAATAGATGAACATTAAATTACCACTTACATATCCATTCATTCGCATATCACCATTTAAAAAAATTCATTAACGATAACCAAATTAAAAAGAATAATCCATATAAAATCATGCATGAAAATTACAATGAATTAATCATGAAGATATTAAGTACATATTTCCACAGATGCAACATAACATCAACAGTATTTACAAATGGTAGTTCAAGAATGATTACATGGTATGATAATACATTACATCAACCTGATAGTACATTTCAATGAACACATATACAAAATTACATCAAAAGTCTTCCCAACGCACGTGGGAGTGATACATCAATATATAAAATGCATTTGGAGTACAAATATACAACTGGTAACATATGAATCTTGGATCAACTACATATGCAAAACTCTGCATTGAAAGGTACAACTGCATCCAAGGGGACCCAACGGGGTGTGTAGCACATTCCACGCAACCACCCTCGTGCTAGGAGTAAACAAGGAAGGATCCCTAACCAAGCACATCCAAATAGTAAGACAAGACTAAACTCTAGACACAAAAAGCAAGAGAACACAAGAAAACATCTCATAATGACAATAACTCACCAAAACACAACAATAGACCACTTCCAGAGGATTTCAATAAAAAAACAACTCAAAAGGGAATGCTAGAGGAGAGTGTCATCGCATGGCCTTACATGGATTATCCAGACAACCTATCACAAGGTGTCACCTCCATCTATGGTTATCATGATAGCCTATCTCAAGGCACCGCTCCATAGGGTTACTCATGCAGAATCGTTAACCTCTCATGAAGACGAGGCAACGATCATGCCAACCACGGCCTTCTCGGCCCACTTTTAGTCTATGATAGCTCTAATAGGTGGATGAGGCATCCATAATTATCTTGATTTATGTTTAACTACCCACCCCCTAATTAATTACTTAGGTTATCATTGATTACTCTAACTCTACATGGGTTACCCTGACAGCCCCTTTGTGCGTTGGCCCCCACGTAGAGCCACTCTCCCAAGAACCCAAAACATAAAATCCAACACTAAGGAGTTGTACCACAAGAACATTGAACCAACAAATGGAACATCCGCGAGGCAAAACCATCCTACCAAAATCATATGAAACAACATCCATAAAATGGTACAACCCATGTGTTAACTCCAGTCACAACTATATCCAAAACATAGGAACAAATATCCAAATTAAAATCAATTTCCCAACCTCTGGAAGTCCCTAACAATAAATTAAGCTCCTATAGAAGGATAACTAACTCAAGGGCTTTCCCACATGACACAAATCCAATAAAAATAAAACCACAATAAATTCAACAAACAATCTTAAGAGTACACCATTATGTAAGACAACGCCATATAACACTTTTCAATACACAACACTTTCACCAAATAATGAATTAATTACTCGAGAAAAATCAGTTTAATTGAAATCACAAAGTTTATTTCTAATTTGCACGATTACACCATAACATTGCAACTTTTAATATTATCTAATAAATTTATATTCGCAACATATATATAAAACCATCTTTATATATATAAATATTTATACTAAAATTGTGCATTAAAAACATATTATAAAAAAACTGCCTTTATAATACACAGTAAATTTCCACACACATATGTATTTATATATAAATATATACATATATATACATATATATATAAATATATATAAATATAAATATATATAAATATATATTAATATATATATATATAATATAATATAAATTTCATATATAAAAAAAAACAAACAAAATAAAATAAAATAAACAAACTTTTTTTACACCTCACTGTATGCAGTGTGAGGTACTGCGTACCTCCACTATGGGGAGGCCGCAACCTCCACATGGCTGCATACAATAGCCCTCAGTTGTTATGCGCAGCTGGTGGTGGTTGCATACCACCACCACAAGGTGTGGAGTGGTATGGCTTCGGCCAACCACTCCACCCCTAAAATATATATTTTTTATTTTTTTTATAAATTTTCTTTTCACAAAAACTTAGACAACTTACCACCCAAGAGTTGCAATTTGTGAAACCTCTATATATTTGGAGAGGGAGGAGTGAGGTGTTACCCACTTCTCCTTTTGGAGAACTCTAAGGGAGATGGTAGAGAATGATCAAGATGGATTGGCTTGGAGAGGAAGAAGGATAGAGAGTTTAATCCCTTCATCGAAAGAAAGGATATAAGTTTTTCCTACAACCTTTTTCCTTTGTTTGTTTGTTGTGAGAAGGTGGCATATTGTATAGATCATGGTTGAAAATAGGAAGGAGAGAACCTAGTTGTATGAAATGTGTGCTATGTTATTCTTATCCCTTTGAAAAGAAAAGAGAGAGAAAATAAAAGCCTCCATTCATCATGTTAGGGCTAAAAGAATTACTTGCTCAGGGGTATGGATAGAGCCCACAAGACTCCATGATGCCATTACGGTAGGGTGGGGAGCAAGCCTAAATTAATTGCATGCACTTCATTATATTTATTCAAATTTGTTTGTAATATGAAATCTAGTGTTTTGTTGTAACATTATAGAGAATGGCAAAGAGAAGGTTGTGTTTCTATGTTTGTGTTACTCCTTACATTCCTAAATAATGTTGGTAATATTGAAAAGTTGGTGTTTTGTACTAGAAAGAAGAGTTGAAAAGGAGCAAGTTATGGCTGTAAAACAATCCCAAGTGGGTGTTACAATGGGTCTTTAGTTTCTCTTAAGCTCTAAATAATTTTTTCTTGGAAATTAGGATTATCTATAAAGAAGATATGGAAGGAGGATTTGCTTGTTTGATCCAAACATGAATGGTAGAAACAACTTTAAATCTATGTTATGCTATGAATATTTGTTCTAGCTACATAGGATACCAAAAACATGTTTATTTAACTTGCAAGTGAGTTTTGTTATCATGTTATCAAACATACACACCCTCATGTAGCCAAAGGTTTAGATTCAAAGAGATATTTTCTACTTGCAATATAATTTTTTCTTTTATAAGTAAATTTTTAAAAGCCCTAAATGTCAATAATATATATATATATAAATAAATAATAAACTAAACATGTGCATGTATATTTCGGCTTTGGTAATGTATATGAACATATATATAAATAAATGCATATATACTTAAGAAAATGAAAATAAAGTAAATATGATATGTATGGACAAATAAGGGAAATAGTTTTGTAAACATATCATTTTCTAAAACAAATTCCTTAGAGGTATAGCTAGTAGAAGGATAATTTGTGTCTGTCACCTGCCTTCGTGGTAAAGTCTTATATGCTAGAGGAAAGAGAAAAAAAAAATGGAAAGAGTGTATATATATGTAAAAATAATAAAATAAAACAAGAAAAAAAATTACTAGGGTAGGGTTGTGTGAGGCCAGCGCCTCACACAAGTCATCCCATATGAAGCCAATTGTGGTGGGTCAAGCCTCCATAGATAGGCCGCTCACGGATGAGTACAACTTTGTGTGTGTGGACCAAACCTTGCATAACAGGCGCCCATTCAAAAAGTTTAAAAAATGTCTTTCAAGTATTCAATTTAATGCATAAATGCAGAGATAGTGTATGTTCTCTTTTCTATAACTCAAAAATAATCTTGTTCAAGAACTCAAATAATCACAAATAGTTGATCCATTGAAAGGTAATGCATGGGTAGCAACAGGAAACTTTAAGCCTTTTAGATCTGCAAAAAAATAAAATAAAATATAGTATTACAACTACAAAGAACCCCAGCATAGCAAGAACTTAGATGCCTCCATTCACTCTATGCAGTCACAAAGGTGTATCTCTAATCATTATGTCTAAAAAATCTCCACATGCATAAGTGACCAAAACTTTAACCTCTAGTTTGAAACCTAACATTGTTAAATTTCTATTGACCTTTCGCCTCCAAGAGCACAAGCCTACTTTCCACTATCAGGTTGTGAGATCAAGCAAAATATTAAATAATAGCATATCTCTCAGCATGAAGTACTACTGCTATATTTTTTATGGAAAAATGTTAATAGCATAAGATGTAAAAGGACTTCAGTGGAAAGCTATTCAAAATCGTATCCCTATTTATCAATTGTGATCAGAACAGGTAGAGTCAAAATGAATCGCAAGATTATTGTAGGCTCACAGGTGTTGAGAAATTAACAATAATGAAGGGTGGAAGATATTGTAATAGAGATCCCACCAAATTTGAGAGCTCACTTATTTTTAAAAATAAAATGGTGGAGTTAGCATGCCAGTATGTAGATTTGGACTTAGTGACAAAATAGGAGCAGATTAAAACATAGGTAAGATTATAGGGTTTTTGTGTGGCCTTCACTCTTGGCTACGAATCCTTATTTGATGTTGACCCTCCAGTGAATGAAGTAGCTAGTTGATTTAATTTTCACCTTCCCCCTAGCGCGTAGGCTACCAACACACTAATTAATTTCTGATAGGATTGAATACCTCGACATTTGTAACCCAATCCGATACATTGGTAAAAATATTTGGGTGTCAGATATATTTAGTACTTCAACCTGTTAATTGCCTCCCAGCTGGTCCAAGTTGCCTACCCGAGTTGTTGGATCTAGCAGTTGCGCCACCTCTAGCTGGTACGATGCTTGGGCAAGTGCCTCAACCCATACGTGTTGACATTATAATTTTTTGATAGCTTTTTTTCATTTTTCCACTAGTATTAACTCTTCACTCCTGCACCGATTCTACATGCATTCACAATCATATTGTTCTTTCAAATTAAAGTGGATGAGGGTAGGTTGGTGATTTGTGTTGTATAGAGGATGAAAACCCAAATTAACAAAGATTGTCTCTTGTCATTGAAATTACATTTAAATTTAGTAAGTCATCACTCAATACATAATTTAGATATACAAGAAATAAAGCCAAGTTAAAATAGTATCATATTAATTACCATCAAATGGCTTTAAATCCTAATTTTATCTATGTTACAATTCAAATTAACATTTAAGACTAATTAATTTTAAAATTATATCATAGGATAAAAACAAAAGAAATTCCAGGCAATCTCAAACGTTAGAAAACACAACTATGCACATTTGTAGATAAAAATGTAAAAAAATAAAATAAACACGTAATAATCTTATTAAAATAAATAATATTTCTCTGTAAAAATTTCAATTATGTCCACCCTTTCATAAGCAAGCAACTTACTTCCAGTCACGCCAGGCCTGTTGCAATGTTTAAATAAACCTTTTCCTTTATGTAAAACATTTATGCGGCAATAAAATATCAACGTAAGGTTTGTAACTGTGGTTTGATATAAAGAAAATAAGCCTAAAATTTTGACTCAAATCAAATAATCTACAATTTTTATTTTATTCGGATTCTCCGCTACCAATAATGTTTAAAAAGACATTACAACAACTTTAAATAATATGGATATGGTGAGAGAAATTTTATTTCTATTAAAGCCTCTAAACATTTTCTTGAATAGAACTTTAACTCAAAGATTCCTTTATCATTTAAATGACAAGACATGGATTTCTATCCATTTCGGGGAGTATTAGATTTACAATGAGTTAAAAAGTTTTGTGTAGTGAAACATAAAGGCGGTGGGACATTTATGGTGTTGTAGAGTAGACAATTTTGCATGATCGGAGTAACTTATAACATGATTCTTATTTTTTAACCCAAAGTTAATAAAAACAAGAAAAGAATCTAACAAAATAAATTTAATGTAGTGGGGAGTCCTCATTTTTAGGGCCCACGTAGTGAAGTCCTTTCTTTGATAAATAGGCTCCTTAATATTCTTTTTAATAAAGAAACTACTTTGCCTTATGTGGGGAAAGTTTTAATTTAAGTAAAAATAAATAAATTAGGTTTTTTTAACTAACATTTCTAGTTTTGAAAGGAAGGCATTCTTTTGTTATTTTAAAAGGGTTCTTTATCTTTTACAAATAAATGAAATATATGTATTTATTAGTATAAATATTTTTATATATAATAAAGGTGAATAATCAAATAAATAAAATAATATTAATAATAAATATAAGTAAGAATTAGATTTTTTACAATATATATATTAAATAGTGATCTTATTTTTAAGGATAATATTAATGGGAATAGTAATATTAAATTATAATATAAATAAAGTAAAAGAAAAAAAAAAGGAGTTGTTCCTACAATAATCTTATTAATAACGTTATGGTGGTAATTAAAAGTATTGCGAGCAACCACGAGTTGGCAATAGTAGTATATATATGTTATTGTATAAAGAAAACAAATAGATTGTTAAGTTGTGAGTAATACTATTATTGTGTGATCTAGGATTAAATTGATATATCATAATGTATGAGCTAATCTTGTACCAATATTACTATGGTATAAAAGTAAATGTACCTTCGACGACCGAATATTGTTCAGAGAAAATTTGTCAAGCATACATCATCCTTTTTGGAGTCTATCTTATACATGTAGTAAGTCTCAAATTGTATACTCATATAATAATAATAATAAAAAAAACCTTACTCATGTTATGATATGAATGAAGAAAATAGGATGGGATCCATACACACATCTCTTGTAATTGTAAAACTCATATTTATATTGGGATACATTAAATTGTCTCAAGGAGAATGGTGGACGTTATATTCCTTTATTTTTATGGCCTACATTCTATACCTTCAGGCGTCGTGATGATGGTTCATGTTGAACATGGTATTTTCCCTGTTTGTCAAAAAAAAATTATTGGTTGTGCTTTTGCCTTGAGGGCTAAAATTATAGGTATGACACTTGGTATCAGAGTTCAAGTTGCAACAATGGGTATGTAATACTGGCCTCGTGTTGCTGATTCTCTTAAATACTCTTTTGTGTTGGTTTTGTACTTGGTTTCTAATGGTGATTAGTTCACCAAATTGGTTGTGTGTGGATTCATAGTTTGGTTGGTTTGTTGCACTTGACATTACTTATGATATTTGATGATACATTATGTGGTGATTATATTATTTGGCTATGCTATGGTTTTCTTTAATAATATATGTGGTGATGTTGTGATTCTATGTTGTTATGGTTTCTAATGTGTTTGCTAGTGAGTCTTGGTGAAAGGACGGAGTGGCATCACTCACTCGCGAGTGCCCTACTACCCTGCGATTACCTTTCATGGTGTGTTTGCAATGGAGATTTATATACTACTTGATGTTTGTTTCTATGTAGGATGCAGGTACAGGACACCGACTCCACCTGTTTGTCAAGTTTGAGTGTGTCTTATAAATCCAATGGGTATGATGTTGAAAAGGGAGTTGATAAGGAAGTGTCTTGGTCCCAAGTTCGTCACCTCGTTGTGAGTCCTATGTGTATACACCTAAAAATGGTCACATCACAATAGTCTGGTAATTAATTAAATATTTTTAATATTTAATTAAATCTTTGAATTCAATCTACGTATAAATAAATTAAAATAATTTATTTATATTATTCATTCTTTCATTTTGATTAAATAAATAAGTTTATTTAATCACTTTTCTTATCCATTTCTTAATTAATTAAATAAACATTACGATTTATTTATATTAATTATCATATAATCTTGGCTTGAATATTTTATTTAAATAAAGATTAAATATTCTTCTAAAATCCTCTAAAGTCTATTCACAATTAAATATTCCAAATATTTAATTAATTCTTCTAAAATCTATTCACAATTAAATATTCCAAATATTTAATTAATTCTTCTAAAGTCTATTCACAATTAAATATTCCAAAATATTTAATTAAATATTCTATAGTCCTAAAATCAAATATCAAACTCACATAAAATTAAATTTGGATTATCTTCAACAACCATGAAACAAACTTCCAAAACAAAAATTAATTTCTTTGTTCATGGGCAAGCTTGTTCCCGTGGGTTGAAGACAAGCCTCCATTCTTCTCTCCAACCTCCCAACATCTTCCATCTTTCTCTCAACCTCTCCATCTCTCACCATTCAAAATTACCAGACAATCTCACAGCCATTGATCTTTGCTAGCTAGGCTCTTGCCTGTGAAAAGCTATAAAAAGGACTGTTGGGTCTTTGAAAACATAGAAGCTTTCATACAGGAAAACTATAGTCAATTAGCTTTCCAGCATCCATAGCCTTTAGCATATTAACATTCCATATCATGGCCTATCCACCTCATATCATAGCATCCATAATCCACAGCCCTTGTGCATAATCTACAACCCCTGTGCATATCCATATCAACATTTCACTCCACCAGCATATAGGATAGAGAAGTATTCTCCCTTTTGCATACTCGTTCTGCAGGTTGCCATTCTAAGAAGCTTTGCTTACACAATATGAGAGCAGTAGCTTCAAGAGAATCACTAGAGATAGAGAACTATGGAATGGTTCTGAAGAAGCTTTGTTTGAATTCTCTTTGATTTCATATTTTATTTAACTTTCTTTAGTTTAATGTTTCATTGGTGTGTTTTTATTATTTTACTTTGATACTAGCATTCTTCACACACATTTTTAGCGCCCACCTTGGGGCTCTTGCCCCTATTTTAACATCTTTTTGTAGGTTTTTCTGACAGGTTACGATTCAAACAGCGAATTAGCGCAATAAATACGCTTCAGCGCAAGTCACACCTAGTTCAGTGCCCTTCATCAATCCTATAGTGCCCTTGACCAATCCTGCAGCGCCCTTGACCAATCCTGCAGGGCCCTTGACAAATACTACAGCGCCCTTGACCAATTTTGCAACACCCTTGACAAATCCTGCAATGCCCTTGATAGATTCTGCAGGGCCTTTGACAGATCCTACAGCGCCCTTGATAGATCCTGCAGCACTCATAAACTCTGTTTTAGCGCATTTTTTTTCTAAAAGTCTGCAATTGTAATCTGTAACTTAAGTAAGATTTGACTGAATCTAACACGATCGGGCGAGTAAGAGCTTTTAAAAGAATGAACCAATCCTAGGATAGTCACTTAATTTGGAATGAACCAATCCTAGGATAGTCACTTATTTGGAATGAAGCAATCCTAGGATAGTCATTTCACTTTATATTTTGGATTAAAAAGAACTCCATGTCTTTGTGAAGCAATATCTTCACCTAGTATAGAAAACTGTTTATTTGGGCTTAAAATTGAACACTTGCTTGCTTTGATTAAACGGTGATAGGCCTATGCTCTCCCCTTAACTGGGTGATCAAAATGCCAAACTCACCTATTCTATTTCATGCAATTTTAAGCTTTGATAAAACCTTTTAGAGAGCCTGCTCTTGTGGGAAAAAGTACTCACCCAAGAGGAACGACTCAAGTGGGTTCAAGCCAAAGCCAGGCTATTCCACCCCACTATAAAATTTAAAGCAAATTTGGGGAAACCCTCTTTTGCCGGTAGTGTGCAAGATAACCATCCCCAAAGCCTTTGTTCTAAAGGTTGAGAGGTCTCTTGAGGGAGTCTAGCATTTGCCGCATTGAACAGAAACCCTTACTACGAACTTTGTGTAGTATCCAACCGAAGTCAGTTTCCAAACATTCTAATAATCACAGTGCAGGGGAGGGAAGAATATACCCCCAAGACACTCACCATATAACTACCAAGGACCGTTTGCTCAGGGGATCCGATATCCACTTCTGTCACTCTGAGTACGCGCCTGGAAAAGACAAAAACACGGGCGCCCTTTCGAGGGTGACACGGCTGTGTGAGTCGACATAGTTTTAAGATGTGGGTTGTTGATTATTATGGTGACCTACCTTAGTACTAAGAGTGAGTCTGCTTGAACTATCTGTCATTTGTAAAAACTTGTGAAAACAATTTTTGAAAAAACATTTTGGTCATACACTTAATGTTTTAAAAACAACTATTCTACAACTTGCTTGATGTATCTTCGAAACATTAATTCAGTAAAGATCATCCAAAACTCACAATTACATTGATTACCTTCATGTTAAGAGATTGGAAATCCATAACCTTTGTTAAGAAATCCATTTTCAAACAAGTTTTTGATTATTGATTCAACTTCCCCAACAGGATTCTGATATCCTTTCATCTTGGAAGCCACAATCAAGAGTTAGAAATGTCATTTGATCATATCACAAGATTTTCATCTTATCAGATCAAGACATCATCATTTTTGCACTTATAAAACTGTGATCTAAGTCTAGAAGAACATTTCAAAAGCATATGCCTGTTGTCCACTTTACAATATGGGTGATAGGGAAGAAAATCCTTTTCATAGGTTTCGTACTGGGAATAGTTCAAATGATGAAATAACCAATGAAATGATTCAAGAAGTTGAACAGGATCCACAGTTTCACATAATTTTGGACAAGATCTTAGAGCAAAATAAAGAAGGCTACTTTATTTTTTTAGCGAACCAAGGTGCCAAATTGCCCTCTAACTACAATATGGAGAAAATTAAGGAAGATCCTGAAAAGACTAAAACTCCATTAAATGATCTTAGTAGTTTTCCCCAACAAATAAGAACACTCCAAAGGAAATACAAGGGGGCACAACTATGAAGTCCTTTGACGGAAATATGAATGTAACCTCTTCTCCTCCAAAAGCAACATCATCCAAATTCAATGTTTTTGAATTTTTGCAAAGGTTAAATGAGAATCCCAAATCTAAGCCATTAAATAAAATTGAGCAATCTTGTCATGTCATTTATTTATCTTCATCCCCCATAATTCAAAATGAACCTCACGATTCTTTCACACAAGATAACGATTCCATTCAATCACCTTCTTCTATCATATCCTTTACATCCAATGATTCATTTCAATCTACACATCTCGATCAAAACATTCTACAAACCCTTCCTATCTTTGATCAAGATCCCATCTCTCAAGAACCATATGATGATCCCCTCCTTTCATTATTCACCCATGATAATCCTCTTCAATCTCAAGAAGAAAATGTTCTTCCAAGTTCTCCTTCCACATCATCTAATCAATCCATATCATCCCATGATTCTATTGCATCACAAGAGCATGATAGTTCTTTCATCCTATCTAATGATCTCTTACCAATTGATGATCAAGATATGATTTCTACAAAAGTTCATGATTCCCTTCCTCATCAAGATCAATATATGCTTCCATTCAAGGATACCCTTTCATCCCATGAAGATGATTATCCTTATCATGATCAAGATATGCCTTTCATACCACTTCATAATCCTTTTCCAAGTCAAGATCAAAACACCCATCATCCCCATGTCAAGAGCCTATCACACCTATTCAAGTTATCCATGAACCCCACACCTATAAATTGGGATCCTCCACCTTTATCCATTCTGGTTTACTTCCAACACCTATCCTCTCATCCATATCATATCCTCCTCAAAATGGACTTGCATCTTGTTTCACAAAACAATACATATCCCATTGGTAAACGAATGTGTCAAAGTATGAATTACAAAGGAAAAGGTTTAGGCCTTCATGAGCAAGGCATCCTAGAACCCCTTTCTGTCCAAGCACATCCATATTCTCATGGCCTTGGTTATACACATCGTGCTCAACCTAGGTATCCTAGTCCATCAAACTCTCCTATCCATTATCCAACATTCATACCCCATCATTCTCCTTTAATCCAAACTTTTGCATAAGTCCTTAGATTCTTCCATCATATCATTAATCTGCCAACATTTAGGATTCTAATTCCCATTGCCATGGTTTATTAGAGGGATATTTGGTTGTGAAACTTGATGCTTAAGTCCTTCCTCCATCTCCCTATCATCCATATCCTATCTTCCATATTCCTCTTGCACTCTACACTTAGGGACAAGTTTCATCCATCTTATCATTCATGGTCATTATCCTTTCTATGCCCATTCCTTACATTTCCACCTTTGATCTTGAAAAGGTTAAGGATCTTCTTGAACATTACATATCTTATCTTATACACTCTATCCATATCTATCATCTGTACATATCTATCATATCCATATCATGCAACGGGAATCCTTGTGTTTCATCACAGCTTGATGAAAGTTGTACATATCCATTATATTTAGGTTGTGTTTACACTGGGGGCAAAAACATAGACTAAGAGAAAAGAGGGACAATGAGCTTTTAGAACATAAACAAACGTACAATTGATGGTTCACCAAAATGCAACATACATTGACACATCAAATCAACCACAACACCCAAAACGATCACTCAATGCCAATGACATCAAACAACATGGTCAAAACAATGTTAATCAAATCACAAACATCAATGTTGATAACCAAGTTGGATGATCTTAATCTAAATAATGTTTGAAATACTTTGAGCAAAATTTGAATTGTTGGTTGATTTTCTATCATATCTCTGGAGCAATTTGATGATGTACTGAACTAGAAAAGCAAGGAAGGAGTGTGTTTTTTCTTTGTCTGTTGTTTGCGAGGAAATCATTAGTACTATGCAAATTGGTCGCGAGACATGCTCTACTAAGTATCATTGATGACATTTCAGAATTTGCATGGGAAACGGGTTAACTCTTGTCTGTTTATGCAAGCAATACTCAAGTCATCTTGGTTCAATTATACATAGATGTTTGTATTATCTTGCTATATCAAAAATCATGAAAGTAATACTCAGGTCATCACTGGTGCTAACATACTCTTTGATGCTTGTATTAACTTTCAACATTTCAATGCTCTATGATGACACAAAAAGCACAAATAAGCTCTCAGAATGGCAATATTATACAGATACCCTACATGGTTAGTATAGATTACATTCATTCTAGAATTTGCATTTGGAATTTATAGATTTTCCCACAAGCTGGAAAAATATCAAAGTTTCATATCTTTCAAATAAAGAACACAGTATATTTGACATTCACAAAAAGATGAATTATTCATTTTTCATAACATATCCTTTCATCATATGTCACATCATAACTCATATCATAAGCATCATGCATAGATAAAATCAATACCCATCACATACTCATCGCATGAACAAATCATCACTGCATATCATATATCTCAAAAATAAATGTCAAATGTACAAAGATGTTAGCTATGCATGACATAACATCATCCAAAATGGGATCATATCAGTGTGTATACAAACATCTCAACAGAAAATTGATAAGACATCATGCAAAATGCACTATGAAGTGCTATCCTCCGATGCTGTCGATCACATCTCTATCTGCCTATACAAGCTACGGAATCAATCTCCATGTCTTCGAGAATGTCTCTCGTAACTGCAAGATGCCCAATCTCTCCTATTCAGACATCTTCATGTAAAAGCAAAATCAATATCAAATCATCATGACAAATCAATCAAATCTAAATATCAAACTATTTGTTTTTCATCATCATGAATACAAATTTATCAAAATCCTATTTGTTTTTAACAACTTTAGAAGCAAACTTAACATATCAACCTATTTGTTTTTCATCATTATGAAAGAAAATCTATCAAAATCATGTTTGTTTTTAACAACCTTAGAAACAAACTTATCAACAAATTATTTGTTTTTCATCATCATGAAAACAAATTTATCAAAATCCTGTTTGTTCTTAACAACTTTAGAAGCAAACTTATCAAACAACTATTTGTTTTTCACAACTTGAAAGCAAATTTATCAGCTACTATTTGTTTTCCAACAACCTTGGGAACAAATTTATCAGACAAACATCATCAAATCAGGGCATCGCAATACGCAAAATTTGGGGTATTTTATCACATTTTGTCATAGCAAGGGCAATCTAGGTCATCAATTTTTCATCTCACATCTTTCCACGTCAATTTCTTCAAATCATCATTTTCGAACAATGAATTGACATCTTAAAAATCATAAAACTCAAAAAATTCCAAAAAATCCAAAAAAAATCACAAAAATCAATCTCTTATCTATTCATCGTCCGAGGGGCATATACCTATCAACATTCGACAATCAGCATCTAGGGCAAAATTTTGGGGCAAAATTTCAAAATTCTTTGAAGCAATGGGTAAAACACATCACTTCAAAGAGGGGCAAAATGTATACACCTAAAATGGTCACATCAATAATAGTTAATTAATTAAATATTTTAATATTTAATTAAATCTTTGAATTCAATCCACGATAAATAAATTTAAATAATTTATTTATATTATTCATTCTTTCATTTTGATTAAATAAATAAGTTTATTTAATCACTTTTCTTATCCATTTCTTAATTAATTAAATAAACATTACGATTTATTTATATTAATTATCATATAATCTTGGCTTGAATATTTTATTCAAATAAAGATTAAATATTCTCCTAAAATCCTCTAAAGCCTATTCACAATTAAATATTCCAAATATTTAATTAATTCTTCTAAAGTCTATTCACAATTAAATATTCTAAATATTTAATTAATTTTTCTAAAGTCTATTCACAATTAAAAATTCCAAAATATTTAATTAAATCTTCTATAGTCCTAAAATCAAATATCAAACTCACATAAAATTAAATAAATTTATTTAGTTATTTTGGATTATCTTCAACAACCATGAAACAAACTTTCAAAACAGAAAATTATTTTCTCTGTTCCTGTGCAAGCTTGTTCCCGTGGGTTGAAGACAAGCCTCCATTCTTCTCTCCAACTTCCCAACATCTTTCATCTTTCTCTCAACCTCTCCATCTCTCACCATTCAAAATTACCAGACAATCTCACAGCCATTGATCTTTGTCAGCCAGGCTCTTGCCTGTGAAAAGCTATAAAAAGGATTGTTGGGTCTTTGAAAACATAGAAGCTTTCATACAGGAAAACTATAGTCAATTAGCTTTCCAGCATCCATAGCCTTTAGAATCATAGCTTAGCATATTAACATTCCATATCATGGCCTATCCACCTCATATCATAGCATCCACAATCCACAGCCCCTGTGCATATCCGTATCAACATTTCACTCCACCAGCATATAGGATAGAGAAGTATTCTCCCTTTTGCATACTCGTTTTGCACGTTGCCATTCTAAGAAGCTTTGCTTACACAATCTAAGAGCAGTAGCTTCAAGAGAATTACTGGAGATAGAGAACAATGGAACGGTTCTGAAGAAGCTTTGTTTGAATTCTCTTTGATTTCATATTTTATTTAGCTTTCTTTAGTTTAATGTTTCATTGGTGTGTTTTTATTGTTTTACTTTGATACTAACATTCCTCGCACACACTACGATGTCATTGTCTCAACCTCGTCTTTGTTTTAGTATGGGTTAGTGTTGATTATTTATTTTAGTTTGTAAATGTTTGTTATTTAATTAATCTTTATTTTATGTGTGATTAATTAATGTTATTTAATTGATATAATTATTTGTAGGTAATTGTAGTTAAGTTAATTGATTAAATTTTCTTGATTGAGTGAATAGTTTAATAAAAATATTAGATGCTATTATGTGAATTAGAATTTTAAATTTGCATAAAGTAAATGATATTAATTTTTGAATTTTTAAATTAATTAAATAGCATAAATTCTTTATTATTATCAAAAGAAAATAACTAAAAATAGTTAAAGGATAATCAGAATAGTAACGGGAGTGAGTGGGAATTGAATGCAAAACTCTTGTTAAAACATATTCTCGGAGAGAATATTGGCCATAATTGTGAAAGGCAAGAAGTCACTTCACGAAGGAAATTGGCTGGAGAATTATTTTTTTGGGTTTTTGGTTAAAAAATTAGAAGAGGTTTTCAGCAATATATTTTTGGGCTCATATTTTGCATCTTTATGGAAGTGGAGATTTTGGAAAGGGCTTTGGAAATTGAACTCTAAAGGTGAAGCTTTGCTCCAACCGTCATTTCTTCAAGCTTCAGGAAAATAGGTTCCTTTACTGTTTATTTAGTTATTCTGTTGTTTTGAAAAGGTTGCTTGTACAAAATTTTATTTTGTAGAAATTTTATTAATTTTGTAAAAATTGAGAAATTGTCTATACAAAAGGAAATGATTATTTTATAGAAGCTTTGTTTTTTTAAAAAAAAATTGGAAAGATTGTTAGAAATTGTCATGAATTTGACAAAAGCTTCCGTAGAAAAAATTGTTAAAAGCTTATGTAGAAAACTTTGTTAAAAGCTTCTCTGTAGAAAACTTTATAGTGAAATCAGAGAACCTCATAAAAGTTTTTTTTTTTTAAATAGTAGAAAAACACAGAGGAAAAACAAGATAGATGTTTTGAAATCTCTTAGGTTTTGGATTCGAAAACCTTCCTGTTAAAATTGGGGAAAACCCATATCCAGATTGCCTATAGAAGAACATGATTTAAAACTGTTTTCCAAATTAAATAGTTTAGCTAGAAAAAATTATAAATAAATAAATAAAATATTATAATATATATATGGAGGGGGGGGTTGGCTAATGTTGTACCTCCCCACTCCCCGTGGGTTGTACGCAGCCATGGTGGGGTTACGGCCTCCCCACACAGGAGGTACATAGTCCTCCTAAGGCTGCGTCATTTTTTTTTTTAAGATTTTTTTTTAAATTTGTTTTTATTTATTCTTTAAAGATTTAAATTTAATAAATTCAATTCAATTTAATTTGTTATTTGGTATTAATAAATATATATATATGTATGTATGTATGTATCAGTTATGATTATGTGGTTATTTTTATAATGATTAATTTAAATATGTGAGTTTAAATGTATAATATATATAGACGTGTAAATAGCGTGTGTATACACATATATAAATATATATTTTATATATGTTGATATAATGAAAAAGTTGGATGATGGTTTAAATTGCAAGTTTGATATTATGGTGTGATTGATTTAATTGGGAACAAGCATTGTTGATTAAATTAAGTGAATTGATTTTTGGGTGAATCGATTATTTACATGTCTTGGTAAAGTTGTGCAAAGAAATATGTCAAATGGTGTGGTTTGAATTGTAGCATACTTGTGCATGTAACTGTTTACTCTGAAAAATTTCATCAAGCCATTTGAGGTTTTCACTTAATTGGGTTATGACATGTGGGAGAAACCCTTAAGTTAGTTATCCTTCTGTAAGAGCTTAAATTGCTTGTTAGGAACTTCCAAAGGCATGGGTAAATGATGTTGTAATTATGATCTTTTAATTTGATACTTGTCCCTATTTTGACTATAGTTGTGATCTATAGTTTACATTTGGGTTGTACTATTTTTTATGGGAGTTGATTCATATGACTTTTGGCGAGATGGTTTTTCCTTGCGAATGTTGTATTTTTGTAAATCAGTGTACTTGTTGGTACAACCCCTTGGAATTTGATGATATGTTTTGGGTTTCTAGGGAGAGTGGCTCTACGTGGGCGTCGACACACGCCACGTTAGAGTAATAAGTGATAACCTAATTAATTAATTAGTGGGTGGGTAGTTAAACATTAACAAGATAATTGTGGATGCCTCATCCAACTATTAGGGATTTCGCAGACTAAAGGTGTGCTGAGAAGGTCGTGGTTGGCAAGATCGTTGCCTCGTCTTCACGAGAGGTTAATGGTTATGCACGAGTCACCCTATGGGGCTGACGCCTAGAGAGGTTGTCAAGATAACCATAGATGGGGGTCGACGCGTAGAGAAAGGCAATCAGGATAACCCCTGTAGGACTATGTGATGACACTCTCCTCTAGCTTTCCCTTGAGTTGTTATTGTTGATAACCTCTAGAAGTGGTCTTTTGATGTTATGTTCCCTTTATGTGTGCTCTATCTTTTCATGTTTTGGAATTTATTCATGTGTATTTTTTTTGGATGTTTTTGGTCGGGGATCCTTCCTTATTTACTCCTAGCACAGGGGTGGTCAGGTGGAACGTGCTATGCACCCCGTTGGGTTCCCTATCATGTAGTTGTACCATTCAATGCAGAGTTTGCAGTTGCAGCTTGATCCTGAGTTCACATGTTACCAGTTGTATCTTGTACTTCAATTATATTTTGTGTATTGATGTGTTACTTCCCCATGTGTTGGGAAGATTTATGATGTAATCTTGATTAATTGCTTAATGAGATGTATCTACAGACTGATGTAATGTATAATCACATTATGTAATTCACTCTTGAACTATAATTGTTAATATCGTTAATGTTGTGTTATATCTGAGAAAATATGTTCTTTATATTTCCAAGTACAATTTATTATGAATACATGTATGGTTTCTATATGGTTTATTTTTATCACATTGTTTATTCTTAATAAATGTTTAAATGAAGATATGTGAATGAATGGGTTATGTTAGTGGAATTGATAATTACTTTTATCAACTTTGTTATGGGATAGATTACATAATGTCACCTCATGTACCCCAAGGGACTTGGGTGTTTAACTTGTAATCTTTAGCTATGTTAATTGCTTTAGTAAATTGAGTGTTTATTCTCTATGTTTTCAAAAAAAAAATTGTTGTGTTTTTAGTTGTCCTTCGAGGTTTGCGCGACAGGGCGTTACAGGGTACTCTGGGAATAAGATGGGTCTTAGCTATTGTGTATATTGGCAACATGTGGAACTCCGTGTAGCAACTAAGCCTTCAAATTTGATAAGTAAACTAGTAACTTTTATGAGTTTAACATATATTGAAACATTGAAATAGAATTACAATTAACCATCTTATATTGGAAACTTCAAAGACATTGATGCGTAAGATTTAATCTTATAGGGTGATTAACTCGAAATGATCAAGTAAAAGAAATAAAATCATGTGAAAACAAAACTAATAAGAGCTTCATATTCAAATAGGCGACATCAATGTTGGTAAAATATGATAGCTCAATTAATGAGAAATAATTAGGGAAAAACCCCATAACCATTCTATGCTCCCCATCCCGAACTTTGGAGGAAAAAAGAAGAAGAAAACTTGATGATGTTCAAAATGTTTAATAGGGGCCTAATGAGCTAGAAGAATAATGTAAAGCATCTTAATATTTATGATTGCATAGCCCTAAATCCTTGCCACCATTGTGACCTTGGTCCTTAGATGGACATTGATGAAACTTCTAGGAAACTATATGTATTGCAATTATCATAGATAATGAAGTATAAGCTAAAGTAATTAGATAAATCATTAGTTATTGTATAGTTTGACTTTGGAAAATAAGTAAATAAATCATTCCCAAAATGTTAGGAGATAGAGTGAATGGTTCAAAGTTTGTTTAAGATATTCTTCCTAGTGAACCCTATGAAAAAGTTTAAATTGAGATTCATAGTTGAGTTTTATCAAAAGATGAATATGGGGTTAGTGTCTATATTGGAGGCAACATGATCAAGAAATATGAGCTCAAACCTTAAAATTAAGGATTGATTTACCCATAAATATTCCTAGCATGTTTCAAACCTTGGTTGTAGAATAAGTTTTTCGTAAGCATCATTATGAATAAACTATATGTTCAACAAAGAGTATCACACTAGAAATATCACAACTCTCATCATGTATACATTTCAAACACATCTAGTGTTAATTAGAGAATGGATAAAGAGGAAATTAAATTTGTAACTTGGAAGTACATGATCCTTGGTTCTACGTGATGTTATCCAAGAGCAACTTAAGGATGTGTTATAATCGATCTTACGCCCATACCTCAAAAATTAGTAGCACATAAGCCTCTTAAAACTTATTTAAATCATGATTCAACATAAGAAAGAGTCCCACTAAGGAATGTTTGAGATTCTAAGGTGTTTTAACTAATGTTTGAAAACTTATGTTGCATAGTAAACCCTATTTAGAAAAGGGTCGAAACTAGATGTTACCTAAAATAAATGGGTGAAACTTAAAATTTAATTAAGCACTTTTGCAAGTGAACGTTGCCCTAGTAAACTTAATGTAACTATAACAACTACCTATCTCTTATGTCCTTTTTCTTAAAGATTAAATGATAAACGAAACAACGTGAATTTTATGATTCAATTAAAGATGAAGACATAGAAGGATACAATTAAGATAAGATTGTTAAGGACCAACAAATATGATGCTTGAATCACCCCCCTTATAATAATTAAACATAAGAAGATTTGTGAAGAGATCTCTTCAAAATGAGAATTTGGAGTTAAAATGTTATCTAGAACTCATGCTATTACTACTCCCTTATAAATGAGTTAAGAAATAAAGGCTTGTTGTTTCCCAAATAAGAAAGGATGCATAGGAATTAATCACACACTCAATTACGTGTTGAACTTGAAGGTTGTGTGCATGTCATAAGAGTTGAATAATCAATGGTATGAATTATAAATTGAGTAATGTATTATGTGCAGCTCACGACGCATTATGTGATTGGAAAGAAAATATATAGATAAGAGACACTAAAGTAGACTTGTAAAACTTTGTACTAATGTTGGGTATTCCACACCATTGACTATATTTACTCTTTGAGGGAAGAAGATTTACACCCAAAAGTAAGGGAGAAAACTTCAAAGTAGGTAAATTCTTTTAAGAATTTTACTCATTATGCATCTTATGAGACTAGATGGAGCTATGATTGTAAAAATGATGATTATGATAATATGCTTAAATGGTTCAACCTTAGATAGAAAAATGCAAGATTTATAAAAAAGATACGAATAAGTTGTAAGAAATATTATTCCATGATTTTTCATGTGTTTTATACATTAGGTTTTCTTTCTTGTCTCATATTGCATTGTTTCAAATGAAATGGTTAACTATCTTTCTTATTAAGTAAGAAACTTTCTTTAGCATGTGTGAGAAACATAGCGGTTTTACCGTATGGATATGTTATGAACATAACAAACAAAGTTGAATAAAAGAGAAAGAATGGTATGTATAACTATAGAAAACCAATCTTGATTTTAAAAGTGATGTCAAACACTAACTTAGCAAGATAGAAAGTGTGGTGAACCCAGTATTGTTGTGTTCTAAGAAGATGGAGTAATATATCTAAGCTACCATTGCACATCGTCTAGTGATTTATTTTACTTATGCAAAGTGAGTAGATATCTCCAAAAAATAAGAAGCAAAGTGAAAATTGTTTACAAAGAATATCTAGAATGCATTTAAGTGTATTATTTTGTTCTATAATATGGTGAATTCCATAAAGTGTATTGTGTTAGGACTTGTGAAGTGGAAAACTAGTGAATGTGTCATGCCCCAAGTATGAGATACAAGGTATCCAACTTGGGGTAAGGGTGAGGGGACATCATGCACGATCCCTTATGCGTACCCTTTGCGATGACCCTTTGTGTAAGCTAGTTAATTGTGAAATAATGTAAACATGATATGTGTAGATGTGTGTCTACTAAATGCAATGTGAAGTAATTATTGTGTAAGTCTTTTTCATATGTTAATGTGTACCCCTAGCGTGTGGCTCCCCTACAGGATTGAGATCCTGCTAGTGTAAATAGGGGTTGAGGGGTGAGAGAACCCCAAGTGGGAACTCCATGGTTTCCCTTGGATGTGTTCCTAACCTACTCCCCCACATATGAGAACCACACTTGTTGGTTCATAATGCAAACCCACTCCTTGATGTTTGTAATCCATGGGTAAAGGAAGGAATTGCTTGGGCCATATTGATCATAGGTTTTGGATACTTCAACAATGCAAGGAATTGATACTATGTGGAAGAGTCCACCATGATATTGCGTGCTATCATATTTATGTGGTCAGGGATCACCAATTATTGCATGCTATTATACTTATGTGGTTAGAGAACCACCATTCCCCTCCTCCCCTTAGGTGGATTTATCAAAGTCACATGGTGCTTGTAATGTGAAAGTTTTATTGTTGACAAATGATTTGTTGATAATTTCTTAATTGTTGTTTTGTTTTTTTTATATGCCAATAGTGTTAAATTTTATATTTATTTTACTGGGGCTATTTATCCATTTGAAGGTTGTCGTAGTCCATTTCCTTAAGGAATTAGTTAAATTCTATTTTTGAATTAAAGATTGGAATGTTTAAATGCAATTGTGACTAATCTTTACTTGGTTTTCCTCTTGAATTTATAGTTTTTTGTTTATTAAAATGTTGGATTATGACTTTATGCTTTCGATTGAGGCTTCTTATTGTTTGCTAACTATTGAAATGTGTGGTGTAATGTGACATCTGTAAAAATGCTATATCCCAAGGGGGTTCCCTGGCAGGTCGTATAGGGGAGTAGATGCATTGGGGAATTATGAGTTATTTGAAAGGGGTTGCAAATGGGACCGATATGGGATGGTCATTAATCCATTCTTCCCTAGTTCTATGATTATTCTTTTTTTGTACCTTCCTCTTGGAGGCTAACCCCCTTACACAAACAAGGGAAGGTACCTAGGAGATGTATGGTAGGGTCATTAAAAAAGGGCCTTGAAACCATCTTTCCTAAAGGCTATGGTATCCAAGAATCTCCATCCTTGTAAACTGCATTGAGCCCTGTTGTGTGAATTATGTGTAATTGTTGTGATGCATGGGTAAATTTGTAAATAAATTACATATGGAAATACTTGACTGTTATGTGAGAAAGAAAGTGACAGATAAAATTGAGACTACTATTCTTGAGACATGAATTGACATTTGAATGAAAAAAATTTCTAACATCACAAGTGATGTTTATGATGCAAAAAGGGATCTTGAAGGGTATCCAAGGATGTTAATTTGTTTGGATATAATTTGGTATAATTTTTTTAAAAAGATTTCAGGATGTTGATAACAGGGATGGCTACTAGCATCTGTCATATTATGATTGTATAGCATAAATATTTTATGATGGGAAATTTTGTATTGAATAATTAGATGTTGATTCATGTAAGAGATGTATTTAACATGTGCTATAGTGGAATGTTTTAATTATTACATCAAGAAAGAAAAGTAATTAATATGTTAATAGATTTATGTGCATTACTATATTGATATTATATTTCCAGACCTTAACAACTTCCAAGAGGAAGTCTAAGCTAAGGGGAGGGGGATGTAAGACCCCGCCTTGCATGTACTTAATACAACCATAATTTTTTTTATGTTTTTCTTGAATTGATGATTAAGTATATTGTGGATAATAAATAAGGTGATCTCTTGGAAATATTCTTGCATATGATTTTGATATTTTCTTCTATTGTCAATACCATGAAGGTGGATTGCACTCATATACCATGGAATGTAAATTGAGATTCTAAATAGATTATTATATAGTTAAAGCTTATAATTTTTCGCTAACAGATTAATGTGATACACAATTGATCCTTACGATCATGTTGGTAATGTGCAGGAAGGCAACAATGTTAGCATGAGAAGGGAGAATCATCAAGAGTGAATCAAAAGACTACTTCATGAGGATATAAATTTGATCCCATTCGAGGCCTAGAAATAAGTGGAATTAATGTATTGGAGAACTAAGGTTGTGATGGCATTGAGTTGGGATTCATCTGAGGTGTAAGTGGGGATTAAGTCTTGGAAACCCCTAGCTAAGTATGAAACTCGGATGGAACCTTGAATGGGATTTTAATGAGAGTTGTTGGTCAATTTTTTGGGTAGGGGTACAAAAATAAAACCCCTAGGGTCTATACCATAGTGGTAGGGGTCAAGTGGGCATACAATAGTGCCCCTACAATATGATTTGACCCCTTAAAAGCTCTCATAATGGAGAGTGACGAATTTTGAAAGGAGGATGGGGTATAAAGATGGAGTGGTTTTCCAAATGCATGTTCTCATTAATGTGGAGAGGTACACTCCACACCTTACCACCCAAGAGTTGCAATTTGTGAAACTTCTATATATTTGGAGAGGGAGAAGGAGTGAGGTGTTACCCACTTCTCATTTTGGAGAACTCTAAGGGAGATTGTAGAGAATGATCAAGATGGCTTGGCTTGGAGAGGAAGAAGGATAGAGAGTTTAATCCCTTCATAGAAAGAAAGGATATATTTTTTTCCTACAACCTTTTTCCTTTGTTTGTTTGTTGTGAGAAGGTGGCATATTGTATCTAGATCATGGTTGAAAATAGGAAGGAGAGAACCTAGTTGTATGAAATGTGTGCTATGTTATTCTTATCCCTTTGAAAAGAAAAGAGAGAGAAAATAAAAGACTCCATTCATCATGTTGGGGCTAAAATAATTACTTGCTTGGGGGTATGGCTAGAGCCCACAAGGCTCCATGACGCCATTACGGTAGGGTGGAAAGCAAGCCTAAATTAATTGTGTGCCCCTCATTGTATTTCCTCAAATTTGTTTGTAATACATGAAAGCTTTATAGAGAATGGAAAAGAGAAGGTTGTGTTTCTATGTTTGTGTTACTCCTTACATTCCTAAATAATGTGGGTAATATTGAAAAGTTGGTGTTTTGTAAAAGAAAAAAGAGTTGAAAAGGAGCAATTTATGGCTATAAAACAATCCCAAGTGGGTGTTACAATGGGTATTTAGTTTCTCTTAAGCTCTAAATAAAATTTTCTTGGAAATTAGGATTATCTATAAAGAAGATATGGAAGGAGGATTTGCTTGTTTGATCCAAACATGAATGGTAGAAACAACTTTAAATCTATGTTATGATATGAATATTTGTTCTAGCTACATAGGGTACCAAAAACATGTTCATTTAACTTGCAAGTGAGTTTTGTTATCATGTTATCAAACATACACACCCTCATGTAGCCAAAGGTTTAGATTCAAAGAGATATTTTCTACTTGCAATATAATTTTTTCTATTATAAGTAAATTTTTGAGAGCCCTAAATGTCAATAAAATATATATATATATAATAAACTAAACATGTGCATGTAGATTTCGGCTCTAGTCTTTGTCCCACATTGGTCTCTCTTCAACACTTATCATTTTGAAAATCCTTAAATAGAAGCTTCAACTTTGATCAAATCCTTCACAATCTTCATGCAAAGTCATTCTCCTAAACTGAAAACTGATTTTGTTCATCCACTCCACAATCTTAGCATTTTCATCTCCAATCTCATACAAGGTTACTCTCTTCAATGGAGAGCTAATCTTGTCCATCTTATCATCATCATCTAAGCTTATTAATCAAGGGTTGGGAAAGGGTTACTAGCACATGTAACACCAATCCAATATGGAATAAAGTTTTGACTATGTTTTTATATGCTTACATTTGATTATCTTTGTTTATCTAATTTGCATGTTTCATCATAATCAAGTATTTCATAGGGTTTTCAAATCTAATATTTTTCAAAGGACTAACATTATGATATTATGTTAAAATTGTTAACCATTTGCAAATTTGATGTCCACATAATGGCGCTAGAAGGAGGGCTTTTCATTTATATTTTGGCTTATCTTTGAAAGTCATTTGCTTCATTCTATTTTCTATCATAAGAAATAGGAATTTTGTGATTACTTTCAATTGTTTTGACATCCAGCAATCTCTTTGTTTCTGGTTAATTCGTAGAAAGAAAAATACTGTTTGTGTTAGAGAAAAGGGGTACACTGTTAACATGTTTCATGCTTTCTCTGTTTTCGACATAAAATCCCCTGTTTTCTGCTTTCTCTGTTTAAAATCCTTTGTTCATGCGTTTTTGTAAGGGAGAACAAAAATCCATCCGCTATTTCAAAGCTCCCATACTGGCAGTAGGCACAGAGGATGCTAACAAAGGTTGGGGAGTCTGACTTTACATTTTCCAGTTGCATTTTCATAAAAGTTTCAAAATTCCTTTGCAACGAAACCATTCTTTGTAGTTTTGGGATCATATTTCTTCGAGTCATATAGTAAAAAAATTCACGTGTCTTGTCTATGCTTACACAGATTACATTTGCTTGAAAGTTTCTAAAGCCTTTTCATTTGATTTGTAAGTCTGTCAAATCCACTCAAGCCACGGTGGGTAGGAGGAATGGCAATGTCAAACCAAGAAATCATTACCCACCCTCCTGCCATCTCTAATAAAAGCTCACACCAGAATCGCATACGCAAGGAGTCATTTGCTATTCTCTGGCTATTTTGTGTGGTCCTCTGCAACTTCTTTATAAGTCCAAATTGTTGTTGATTGCAAGTTTTCAAGCTCATGTACAGGAGATTGGTCATGTGTTGTCATTAAGATGGCTTGAAGTCAGTAAATATCACCATCCTGCTGCTTTATTTTATATACATTAACTATGCATACATAGCCCGCACCCTATCACTTTATTCCACTATTTGGCTTTGTCAGGGAGAGGTTGTTGGGCCAGGGTCACAATGCAATCTTCATATCCGAGGGACAAACAATGCTCTGGGCCGAGCTGCTAAAGACCAAAACCCATATCAAATTGGTATCGGTGGCCAGATGACAACATAGGCCATGTAACTTTTTCCATGAGCATAATATCTGCTGACTTTGTTGCTACCTGGAAGCCACGGCCTGGTAAATCTCTGTCACTGCCTAGTAATCACTCCATGTTAAAATCTTTGTCTCTGTTGCTGCCTGGAGGAAGGATAAAATATTTGTGAAGAGTAGGCGAGGCTACCTGTTGCCTCAAAATCTGGGCGAAACCTTGTTAACACTGCTCTATCTCCATATGTATTTGTTGACCTATATCCAGTTCGCGGGCTTACTATATTGTGTTGCTGGTACACAATCAGCATCCTTAATAATCTGCAAGTTTTTAATACTTAGCATCAAGATAGTTATGGTGAAATACAAAGAATAAGAATAATCACCATTCTTAATGACCAGCCTTGAATACGCCTTCAAAAGTGTTACGCTTTCTTGCTTTTTCTTTATGATGAGCTAACATTGTTTGGTGTCTGTGCTGAGTGTGATTCCTGCAGCATTATTAGGTTGACCACATTTCTAGGCGGTAGCTGGAGACCAGATTTCTTTAAGGCATTCTATCAAATAGCACATATACCTTGTCTCTTTTCTTTGAGACAGACTGACATTCAGTTCACACACTTTATCTTGTTGTCATCACTGTCACGTCTATTTAATAAGCTAGTGCTGGGTGGGTTGGTAGAAAATAACATTTTGAGTAGCAGATTGAAGTGTTTGAATATATATGCATGAATTTTCAATCAACACACCTCGAATCCCCATGCAAGCAGATTTACATCATTATGCTTTGAATGAACTTTCCTTGAAAAACCAGTCAGCACGGAGAGGCGCAACAATTTATTTGTAGTTCATGGCTATGTGTTCTATGTTACAGAGTGATGGAAGAGTCAATGGAAGCAATGTAACAAAAGCGGCAGCGACATCAATGGTAGTTAAAGCAATCCAAAATGAGTCAAGTGCCCCGACAATGTTCTGACTAATTAAATGCTCTTTATTTCTTTATGTTTTTGGTAGAGACTTTCAGATTTTGTCTTATATTTCTATGCTTTAAAATGACATTCCTATCTTTGCATTAAGTCATTGAAATCTTTGCTGCATAAGTTGTGATATTCTATTTTATGAAGCTGAAATTTATGACTTAGGCAGTGAAGAAGATTGAGTTTCTTGTTCGCATTTAAGTTTTGAGTGCAACTTGAACACAAAACACATTTAAATCATTGTAGCCTTTGTGGTGCTTCAAACACATTTAGGAGATCATTAATGGGTGATTTAGATCTTTGTGAAGTTATCATTAAAATTTTATCATACTTATTGATGATATTTTTGTACTATTTGTAGGTTGATTTTGAAATCAAGCGTTGGAATTGAGCAAATTGGAGTCAAAGAAAATTAGGCGTTGAAACTTGAAAATACACAAAGCATTTTTTAATGCTTAAAGCTTACATTATACGCCTTTGTTTTATGTTTTAAATCAACTTACACTTTTGAGGCTCTAAAGAAAGAACACTTCAATTTTTCATTGCAAAGGGCTAAAATTGAACCTTAGAAACTGACTAGATCTCAATTTTGGCTAAAATTGGACAAGGAAAATCTCCATATTTTCTTTGGTGCTTTAAAACGAACTCAAATCATTGCTTTGAAGGATAAAATGAACATGTGTCTTTTGTGTTTTGTAATCTTGTATGCAAAATAATCTCACCTAAAAAGGCGTATGCGCTTCTCTCACGCTTCACGACGATCTTGAGAATCAAAAGTCTTTTTGATGACATTAAGTTGCATAAAAGATTGCCTCCACACTTCGATTTGGGCTTAAAACTGAACAAAATCTTGTGTGAGTGTGAGTTAGGTATATTGCGTGTGTTCTCCCTTTGTTTCTAAATGAAGGTCGATCAAACCACGAATGTGCTTGCTCGCTATTGTTTACCTTTAGAGGGGCCTACCTAAGAGACACATCCAAAAGGAGAAGTCGAAGGTGACTCCAACCGGTTTTTCATTCAGGTTGGTATATAAATGGATAAGACTAAACTGTTAAGTCCTCATGGTATGTAGGCCTTAGCCGTATAGTGTCTTTCAGAATGGGGTACTATTGTAAAACGTATAAGAGCCCCTAGTAGGATTGATTAAAGCCTTTAGTGGCTTGCTCGATGCTCGCAAGGTGCCATGTTCCTGATGTTGTGTCATTAAGAACCTTGTTTGTAGTTTCCATCCAATCCATCCAATGAGTTTATCAAAGTGGTGCATTGGAACTTAGATTCCAAGAAGTTACTTGCCATGTCCAATCTTGGTTGAAATATAGAGGTTAAGACTTCATTCTTAACATACCTTTATATTTTGTCCTTGGTTGCATGTAAAGTCATCTCTTCTACTACGAAGGGCATGAGGCAAGCCCACTAAGAAAAATGTACCAATTGAGCTAGGATGTTACATTGCTTGTTTGAAAACACAGTGCATTTATCGAAAACATGGGAAAACCATCATTCAACATCATCATCAGAATTTCAAACCCCTTAGTTAGAGCAAATACCTTTGACAAAACCCAAGAACTATTGCTTACCCTTGGGATTATGTCCTTAGAGGTTTCTAAGTAATTGGGTTTACATCTTAATTTGCTCTTACAAAGGTCAACATTAGGCAACCCTTGTCCTAATTTCTTGGAACTTCCACATAGCACTTTGTGGGACAAAAAGAAGTTGTGACATTGGACATTCAATTTGAAACCTAATCAAGAAGTGTGTTTGTGGTAAAAAGTACTCATTAAGCAAAGATAACAAATTGGACCCCACACATGTGCTTGATATCTTTTGGTCATATTGGTCTTTTGATTGCTCTTAGAGAAAAGTGTGTTCTTCAATACCTTGGCCTAGTAAACAAAGTCTCTCGAATTCTCTTACGATCAAATCAAACACTTCATCCATCCAAAAACTTATCAAAATCCATCCCACGAAACAACCTTAGATCTTTGGAAACAACATTCTAGACTTAGGCACATCATCAAAATCAAAATCATTTCTTTAAATTAGGTGTGTGGGAATGCATCCTTTCTCATACATTTAATTAAATCAACAATCCCTTGAACAAGTTCATCCTAAGATCATATCCAAAATTTTAGGGTTTACAAGTTCATCATCTAAATCAAACCAATCAAAAATCAAGTCCTAAGTTTATCATTGATCTAAAGTCCCTAAACGTTCATCATCCATATCATTTACACCTTTCATCCTTCATCTCGTCATTGGTCCTAAGAACCCTAGAGGTTAATTTTGTAACAAGGTCAAAACACAAGGAGAACATGGAATACAAACTTGATCCATACATCTCGAGTAATCCAAATCAATTGAATCTTCAAAGCCTTACAATTCTGATTGATTATCAAAACTCACACTTATACAATCCATAAATGGGACCATTACCTTCGACAAATGTCAATAGAACAACAAGTGTGAGTATGCCCAAATCAAAGATTGGAACGCATTTCCCGATGGTAAATCTAAGCCCAAACCTACAAGTCTATCAATCGAACAATCAATGCATGAGCCTTCAAACGAATGTCATCCCACCAAATCCCTACAAGCCAAAAGAGAATGTACCAAGTACAAGTTTTTGAAACATGAATCCGGCAAACTTTGGGATGGACACATATGCAAATCATACAAACATGAACAATGGTCAATTTCAACCTATCACGCCAAATCAAAGCATCATCCCAAATCAGAACGTCATCCAAAATACATTCGTCCATGATCCCATTTGAAAATGACAAGCATGCATGCCAAAACTACTTGAACACAAGCCAAATCAACTATATCAAGGGAATCAAGATTGAATTCAAGAACAAATTTGGCTAGATCAAATTGCTACACTTAGCAAAATAGTTCAGTCATTGTGCCAAGAGACATTTCCACCACCATTACCCATATCAACATCATTCCTTGGTTTAGGGCTTCCCCCTTTACCTAGCACCAATCACTCCATCCAAATCAATCCACATAATGCCAATAAAGCCATCACATCAAATCCTTTGAATATACCATCGACATTGCACCAACAGATGGTATCTAATCAAGCAACAATGATGATCCCAACCAATCAAAATATGGTCTCCCAAGGGCCTATCACCTCATTCATCCCAATCATCCCTATCACTTCGATCATTCCAAACACCACCCCCATGATTGCTCTAAGCATATCTCAACAACTTGGCACTACATCCAACACAATTCCAAATACACCACCACTATCGCGAAAACCAAGTGCAATAATTCAATATCATAGCATCGCACTAAAAGCACATCAAGCCTACCAACAAGGGCTTCAACAATCTCAAGCTGCCCAAGCCTCTCAAGCTACCCAACCAACACGAGCACAAACATAAAAGATGACAACTATTGAAAACAAGGATCAAGATCAATCCACCATTGAGCACACGTTTACTTCATCCAATGATCAAATAGACATATGTCACGAGTCACTTTTGAATCACTATCAAAATCCACCAACAAAACTCGGCAATGAGCCAATTCAAGAAATATCAACATCACTTGACTCTATGGTCGAAGACATTCATAATCTCTCCACCACAATTGTCAAAAACAATGATCAAAACCTCTCCATCAAGGAGCACATTGAGGATGTATCTACACAATCCAATGATCAACTCACCATACATCAAGAGCCACTTTTTAGTGATCTCTTTCAAGGAGTGTTAGGATTATTTGATCCAATTGACATAATGCACAATCAATTCACCTATGATCATTTTGAAAATGTCTCTACATCGCCTTACGAGTTAGAGGACATATCTCAATAATTTATTCCAAAGCATAATCAAAATCTTTCACCAAAGTCTAGCAATGGTCCTTTTCAAAACATGTTGATCCCCTTTGACCGCATGGTTATAGATACTGAAAGAACCCTGAACTCAAAACTTGAGGATATTGAACCACTTACCATGTACAATGATGACATCCAAGAACCATTTATAAGCAATCCATCCTTTGGAATTGATAAATGTCAGGAACCTGTTCTAAAGCATGTCGAAAGCAACTCCAGAATCATTCAAGATCAAGAATTTGTATCTTCAAGATACTACAACAATCTAATGGACACTCTCATATCTATGCAAGATGATCATATCCATGTAGCACATACTCCTCCATCTACCCATGAGATGCTTTCGGTAGATGGACACATAGATGATCTTCATTCATAACAGGATTTCCTTATTCCTAACATTATCACACAAAAGGAGAAGATTATTGATTCCTACAATCAAACAGAGTTATCAACAATGGTATTAGATATATCACAAATGCAGACTAAGGAAATCATGAATAAAGATATCCAACAGTATCCACTCAAAGAAGCAAGTAAGATAGAGCAGTATAATCCAGAGTTAGCAGAGTGGCAAATTGAAACAATGTCATCTACAGTGGTCATTTGTCAGAGCATGTTTACTAAAAAAGATATCTCAAAACAAGCAGAATCAAGGAATAAAGGTGATACTATCACCATACTGGGGGCAACTTTGTCTCAAGCAAACATCAACATAGGGAGCACGAAGAATCCTTATGATGAAACTAGTGTCAATACTACAACCAACCATGCCATGAATCTTCATCCACCCATCACCCCATCCACGAATTGGGACCTACACAAAAGGAAAGTGTTAAATCAAAGTATAAAGAACATTATCAAAGCAAAAGAAGCCAAGCTTGAAGGACAAATCAAATACAAATGGATACCAAAGAATACAAAAAAGATCATCCCTATCAAACTCCATCAGTCAAAGAAACTATGGGGCAAAATAAAAGAGGGAAAAGTATCCATCAAAGATGTCCACAAAAGAAAAAGCAGGCTTTTCAAGCAACGTACAAAGTATATCAAGCAGTTGGTCCTAATTCCACACACACTTTCGTATCCACCCATCATTGTTCATCTTCCCAAGTTTGGAGAATCAAAGATTCCAAGCTGTCAACCAATCCATCTCCTATACCTAAACACACTCCATCCACGCCTCCATGCATGATATCCAATTCTCACATTGACCATGTATTGGCAACGACCCTTCATCATAAGGATTCAAAGGGCACTCTATCGCGATGTGCGCACAAAGACAAAGTTAACTCTGATATTGATGAAGCAGATCAGAAATCCCAAAAATTATATTCAAGTGTACGTATCTTGGCAAAGCAGCTTCTTCAAGTAGGATATCGATGGCATGTCATGATAGGGGCATCTACGTCAACACCACCGAGTGGTTCAGCATAAATATTTCAGAAAAAATACAAAAAAAGTAAAAATATGAAAATCCAAAAAAATTAGAAAAAGGATTGAAAACAGTAAAGAGAAAAAATCGTCCTCTAGTGAAAACCGCATGTGCGGCGCTTTGGGCAAGACCATGATGAAAACCTGGAAAATAGGCATCATGTGTGGAAACGAGCATCTATGTGTGCCAGTTCAGGTGAAAGCATCTCATCCCATCCATAATAAATCAAGCATTCCATCCATCTTATCCATAATAAATCCATCCATCCATAAACCATTGATCCAATCCATTTTTTATACACTACGTCCATCATCCAAGTCATCTTGATCTTGATGAAGTTTGGGGCACACTTTACAGTTGCTTATGGTAAACATCTTGACATGGGTCATTTTCATTGATCCCATCCTATGCAGCATTATCTGAGCCATGAAGCATTATCCAATGAGCATTATTTATCTGAACACCTTATCTTATCGCAAAATAATCCTTGGCATCCTTTGCGTATCCATCCATCCATACACTTATCTGAGCATTCATCCATCATATTCCATACATTGCTAGACACTGGGGGCAAATATTTACATCTTGCTTCAAGAATAAATCTTGAACTATATCATCCAACTCATGTGGCGATCCGAACATTGGCAAACATGAAAAAAAATTGGTCAAAGCATTTGTGAGCAAAAATCCAAATCACTAGACCATGGCATATTTTGACGAGAAGAAATTCCTTATTAGTCTTCAACTTTCATCGAACATTGATCCAAACAATCACTATCATTCGCATCTAGGTTGCACTTCAAACGGCAACATCACATCATCTAAAACATCTTTTATTTCAAACCAAGCTTCATCAATCATGATCAATCAAAATCCAATCAAGAAATCATCAAGATATCCTTGTGTTGCTTAACACTATCCTTTCATTGTTGTGCATCCTCAACAATGATTATCATCATCAGTCTTGATCAAATCATCATCAATCCATCTTGGGGATATCATTCCCAATCATTGTGTTGCTTAACACTATCCTTGCATTGTTGTGCATCCTCAACAATGTTATCATCGTCAATCTTGATCAATCAATCATTGCATTGTTGTGCATTCTCAACAATGTTATCATTATCATCAATCCATCGACCTGATCAATAGACCTTAGCTTGGTTTTCAACCAAATCCCAAACAAAGCACTGATATCGTCACACATATCCATATCCAAATCGTCAAAATCATGTAAAAATCCAAAAACATCATAAAATCAGAAAATCCAAAAACATCCAAAACATATCAAAAATCCAAAAAAAGTCAAAAAGTAGAAAACATCAAAAACATTGAAATCCAAACTACATCGTCTCTGAGCTTAAACGTAGGCAAGGCTAATCTTTGATCCCCCCGAGACATCAAAATCCAAAAACATCAAAATCCAAAAACATTCAAAAAACATCAAAATCCAAAAACATTCAAAAACACAAAATCCAAAAACATCCATAAAATCTCACAAAATTCAAAAACATTTGAAAAATCGAAAATCAAAACATTTGAAAAATCCAAAAAACACCAAAAAATAGCCTCAAAACATTTCAAAATGTCAAAAACATCCAAATATTTGAAAAAATCCATCCATCTCATCTCGCTTTCACTCGCAATAATCAATCATCCATAATAAACTAATCATCATCTTCATCCTTTGGCAACACAAACAGAAACAATCACAGCAATCAGCAAAAGCAAGATTCAATCACAAAATCAAAATCGAAACAACAGACCTCTAAAACAAAATTAAACTTTTGATCATTTTCAAACATGTCAGTCAACCTCATATCAATAGCCTATCAATCAACTTATCAAACCATCATCATCCTATACAATGCATGTCCTAGGATATATCGTTCTACAATGGGCATCATTTTGGATATCACCTTGGATTCTTATCCTATCAAAACACATCCCTCGGTGAAGGTATGAAGAACATTGGCTTATTTGCGTACTTGATCTTTTCTTTTGATTTATCTTATTGGCTCATTCCAAGGACCTCTCGATGATATCCGAACGAAGGATTTAGAGAGATAGGAATGGGGCAACGATCATTATCTTTTGTTGTTGTGCTTGTTGGACGTTCTTGTAAAATAACTTGGCAAATACTTGCTTTGTTAGGCCTAGCAAGGTTTTTATGTCAAGTGTGAACAAGAATACTCCTATCTGCTTGTTGAGTCAAATTCCATCACACTAGGTACAATGCCATCCTGGTTCTTTATACCTTGATGCATCATACCTACGTGTGTTATCAAACATAAGATAAGTAGCCCTTTTAAAATCCCAATCCTTGATAAGCAAATCATCATCATTTATCATTGTCATCATCTCTAAATAAAGTCTTGTCGGATCATGGACTTGTGGGATCCTCTTGTCATCATCTCATTTCCACACTAACATCATCATCACCAAGGCATCCATCATGCATCCATCCTGCATCCACAAACTGTCAGCATACCACATATCATTCATATCATACATAATAGGAAACATCGATCATTTCACATGCATTGCATTTGCATCATCATCATAATATAGATCTATTAGTCTAAGCGTCTGCATAAATCATACATTTGCATAATCATAGCATATCACATCATCCATCTCATCCATCATCACATCATATTATCATTTAAGTTGTTTAGAATAATATAGATTTGTTATTCTAAGCATCTTAAATCTATCTCATTTGCATCTTGAAATCATCTCATTTGCATCATCGTCCATAACCATCCATTTTGAACCTCTTTATCGCGAGATCGACCTTCAGATTGAATCTTTTCACTTGATCTCTCGTGGGGGAAATGTACCAGTATACTTCTTTCCACTGGGCATCCGAAAAATCAAATTTTTTTTTTAATTTTGATCTCGGCAAGTTTATTCTTTGAACCAACGCAACAAGTACATTGCTTCAAAGAGGGGCAAAATGTCGACACACAAAATTAGAATTACGCATTCATCAAGTAAATCAGGCTTCACGTGCATCCACTCATTCAGTTAATCAGGTTCACCTTCATCCATTCATTAGGTAATCTCATTAATCTCCTAAGGTCATTTATTTAAAATCAAATAAACATTATCATCAACCTTTTTAATCAAATAAATCAAACATCCATCATAATGCATTTCCATCCTTTCTGATTTAAATAAATCAAATATCTAAGTCAAAGAGGTCAAACTCATTCTAATCATCATCCTAACTAATTAATCCTGATCTAATGCTAATCTCACCCACTTGCATTCTCTAGATTTGGCCACTTGCACATGAAATTGCATTTAATTGATTTATCAAAATCTTTATTTTCAACTTGGCATAAAGGGAGAATATTCTCCAAGTTTGAATCTCCCCCCAAGTGGACATGTACACCCAACAGAGCATTTATGAGGCCTTACATGTCTCTTACATGTCCCCTTCCAAGGTCAAACTCGGCATTTATTGCAAAATTTGAATTCAAATTCTCCCTCTCATGGGCACTCTTCCCAAATCTTGCACATCCATTGACCACTCACCACTTGACAAGTGTCTTCCTCTCATTTGTCCAATTTTTGTCCCACATTGGTCTCTCTTCAACACTTAGCATTTTTAAAATCCTTAAATAGAAGCTTCAACTTTGAGCAAATCCTTCACAATCTTTATGCAAAGTCATTCTCTTAAACTGAGAACTGATTTTGTTCATCCACTCCACAATCTTAGCATTTTCATCTCCAATCTCATACAAGGTTACTCTCTTCAATGGAGAGCTAATCTTGTCCATCTTATCATCATCATCTAAGCTTATTAATCAAGGGTTGGGAAAGGTTTACTAGCACATGTAACACCAATCCAATATGGAATAAAGTTTTGACTATGTTTTTATATGCTTACATTTGATTATCTTTGTTTATCTAATTTTCATGTTTCATCATAATCAAGTATTTCATAGGGATTTCAAATCTAATGTTTTTCAAAGGACTAACATGATGATATTATGTTAAAATTGTTAACCATTTGCAGATTTGATGTCCACATTATTTAAATCAGAAAATGATGTAATATGATTTGGGATTTGATTAAATGACCATTTGATTTATTAAAAGGTTGATGATAATGTTTATTTGATTTTAAATTAATGACCTTAGGAGATGAAGATTAATGAGATTACCTGATGAATGGATGAAGGTGAATTTGACCTAATGCACCTGATGAATGGACCTAATACATAATGCTAATTTCACGTATCTACACTACTGCTATATTTTTTATGGAAAAATGTTTATAGCATAAGATGTAAAAGGACTTCAGTGGAAAGTTGTTCAAAATCGCATCCCTATTTATCAATTGTAATCAAAACAGGTAGACTTATAATGAATCCCAAGATTATTGTAGACTCACAGGTGTTGAGAAATTAACAATAATGAAGGGTGGGAGCGATTGTAACAAAGATTCCACCAAATTTGAGAGCTCACTTATTTTTTAAAATAAAATGGTGGAGTTAGCATGCTAGTATGTAGATTTGGACTTAGTGACAAAATAGGAGAAAATTAAAACATAGGTAAGATTATAGGGTTTTTGTGTGGCCTTCACTCTTGGCTGTGAATCCTTATTTGATGTTGACCCTCTAGTTAGTGAAGTAGCTAGTTGATTTAATTTTCACCTTCCCCTTGGCGCGTAGGCTACCAACACACTAATTAATTTCTGATAGGATTGAATACCTCGACATTTGTAACCCAATCTAATACATTGGTAAAAAGATTTGGGTGTCAGACATATTTTGTACTTCAACTTGTTAATTTCCTCCCAGTGGGTCCAACTTGCCTACTCGAGTTGTTGGATCTGGCAGTTGCACCACCTCTAGCTGGTATGATGCTTGGGTGAGTGCCTCAACCCATAAGTACTAACATTATAATTTTTTGATGACTTTTTTTTCAATTTTCCACTAGTATTAACTCTTCACTCCTACACCGATTCTACATTCATTCACAATCATATTGTTCTTTCAAATTAAAGTGGATGAGGGTAGGTTGGTGATTTGTGTTGTATAGAGGATGAAAACCCAAATTAACAAAGATTGTCTCTTTTCATTGAAATTACATTTAAATTTAGTAAGTCATCGCTTAATACATAAATTGGATATACAAGAAATAAAGCCAAGTTAAAATAGTATCATATTAATTACCATGAAATGGCTTTAAATCCTAATTTATGTGTGTTACAATTCAAATTAACATTTAAGGCTAATTAATTTTAAAATTATATCACATGATTAAAAAATAAATAAAAAAATTCAGACAATCTCAAACGTTAGAAAACACAGCTATGCACATTTGTAGATAAAAATGTAAAAAATTAAAATAAGCACGTAATAATCTTATTAAAATAAATAATATTTCTCCGTAAAAATTTCAATTATGTCCATCTTTTCATAAGCAAGCAACTGTACTTCCAGTCACGTTAGCCTATTGCAATATTCTAACAAAATAAGTTTAATGTAGTGGGGAGTCCTCATTTTTAGGGCTCGCTTAGTGAAGTCCTTTCTTAGATAAATAGGCTCCTTAATATTCTTTTTAATAGAGAAACTACTTTTCCTTATGTGGGGAAAATTTTAAATTAAGTAAAAGTAAATAAATTAGGTTTTTTTTACTAACATTTCTATTTTTGAAAGGAAGGCATTCTTTTGTTATTTTAAAAGGGTTCTTTATCTTTTACCTTAATGGAAATAAATGAAATATACATAAATAAATGTATTTATTAATATAAATATTTTTATATATAATAAAGGTGAATAATCAAATAAATAAAATAATATTAATAAGTAAGAATTAGATTTTTTTAATATATATATATATTAAATAGTGATCTTATTTTTAAGGGTAATATTAATGGGAATAGTAATATTAAATTATAATATAAATAAAGTAAAAGAAAAAAAAAGAATTCTTCCTACAATAATCTTATTAACAACGTTATGGTGGTGTGGGTGGTAGGATGGGCCCCCTCCCTCTCATCATGCTCCTTCTCTCATTCATGAGATTGAAGGAAAAGCAAAGGCAAATCATTAGCAGATAAGAGGAGAGGGAATGGGGCGTCAGATGGGGAACACAAGCTGGCAGCACAGTGGCAAGGCCACATCACCTCACTTGCCAATACAAGTTGCTGAAGGAACGAGGATGGAAAGCTTCCAAAAAATGGCAATCCGCCAAAATTAGGAGATCTCAAAGGCCCCGGATGTCTTAATGACACATTAAACTAAGAACAAATAGAACAACACGTGGAGTATGGTCAACAGGGAAGTTTATGCAAATTGGTCGGGTGGTAGAAGTCGATCCTCACGAGGTGGTAGTTGAATCAAGGCCGAGGGTGGTAGGACAAAATTTTATTGCAAGGACGGATTGCCTCACTTAAACATCATTTCAGGCTCATGTTCAATGGCTCGACCTTGCTAGATACGGGATTTTTAAATGCGGACAGATAATGGCATTTTCATTGTATGGTTCTCAAATTTGCTGTGTTGGTTGTCTTTGTGTAGGGAACTCTCGACTGGAGTGTTGGAAATGGCGAAGATGGGAAAATCAAAATTTATCATCTCTATCTCAGCAGAGGGGCTGGAAAGCTTCGGTGTCGACACTCTTGTCTCTTTGGAGGCGACGGAGAGACAAATTGCATTCAGGGAAATCACCGATCAAAGGTTGAAGAGAATCTTGCTTAAGGATGATCCCTTAATCATGGTAGCGGTCAAAATGATATTAGGGAAGGGCCACTTGGAGAGAAGGGAATGTGCGAGGGACAACGCACATATTTCTTCCCGATTCTTGGCCATCATTCTAGACCTAGAAGTGTCGAAGGCAGAAGCAAAGGAAATAATGGAGTATCTCTTTCGGGGTGACCTGTTAGGAGGGTTAGAGAAGACACTGAAAGCGGCCTTCACAGGTAAAGGAATCCTGCGCCCCACGGATCTAGAACTCCTTTAGGAGATAGAAAAGGTAGTAAAGGTATATCCCTTCCTTCTAGAATTAAAAGGGCCAGAGCTCATGAGACACAGAATGGTCTCGGCCATGGCGGTTGAATTTTTGAAAAGAAAACTGGGGTTGGTGATGGAGGAGGGTATGGATTGGGAGGAAGCCTTCACCTTGTTTGCAGAATTGAATGGTTTTCTGTGAGGCTCGGCCTCAGTGTATTAATTTTTTGTTTAAAAAAGTATAATCGGTATTGGTTTTTTGAAATTATGCAGTGGGACTGCATTTTTTGTGCCAGTTGTAGGAAGCTCTCGGGCTGGTAGGTTCAGATTTCATGGTAGATTGGTGGTCTTTCATGCTACGCAGACGTATTGTATATTTTCTTAAATCTAATACAAAAATATAACCTTATGTATCAAAAAAAAAAATGTTATGGTGGTAATTAAAAGTATTGCGAGCAACCACGAGTTGGCAATAGTAGCATATATATGTTATTGTATACAAAAATAACAAATAGATTGTTAAGTTGTGAGTAATACTATTTTTGTCTGATCTAGGATTAAATTGATATATCATAATGTGTGAGCTAATCTTGTACCAATATTACTATGGTATAAAAGTAAATGTACATTCGACGATCTCTTGTAACTATAAAACTCATATTTATATTGGGATACATTAAATTGTCGCAAGGAGAATGGTGGATGTTATATTTCTTTATTTGTATGGTCTACACTCCATACCTTCGGGCGTCGTGATGACGGTTCATGTTGAACATGGTGATTTTCCTTGTTTGTCAAAAATAAATTGTTGGTTGTGTTTTTTCCTTGAGGGCTAAAATTATGAGCATGACACATTTTAATAATTGAAAATTCACATATTAATTTCTAATTAAATTTAATCTAATCAATTTAATCACTTTATAAAATAAATTTAATCTCAAATTTTAAACCACTTTACAAAAAAAATTAAATTTAATTAATTAAATCAAATATAAAGCTTCTAACAATATTAATCAAAATTAATTAAATAATCACTATAAACCATTATAAGCATTAATTAACATTAATTTCCCAAGTAAAAGCACAAAGCTGTGTCACACTTTCACTCAACTTATCAACACAACTGAATTTAAGTATTTCTAACTAAAAATCAATTATATGATGTAGTAAGATTCATTCTAGCTAAGTTAGGTAATTTCACAACTTTTTCAACTAAAATTGTTGGCTAAAAATATATGGAGTGCACTTTGAGTTCAATCTACCAAAAAATTAAAATTATTTGGAAAACTTGAAGTTTCAATAACTCCTACTCATGTAAATAACATTTTTTAAAAATATAAAAATACTTTTTGTAGAGCCATAAGTGTTTTTCAAAAATATATTTATTTTAATAGTTTAATTATTATTTAAATTTTATTTTTTAGTTTTACTAAAAGTAGGTTATCAACACAAAATATTAGGTTGATTACCATGCTAAGTAAAAATACTAAAACTTATTAAAAAAAATTAAAAAAATATGATGCAATAGATAAAAGAATCTATTTCAAGATGGTATAATTTTTTTTCCATTTTAGATAAATATTTAATATAAAAGTTGACGTCCGATGGAAACAATTATTTTTTGATTCACGCACATTTTTATATTTATTTAAAAATAAATATTTATCAAAATTGGAAAAAAATAAATCCATGCACTAAAGTTTCAAGTTATAAATACACACAAAAAATTTGAAAGGAAAAAAATAAATTTACTATAAAAAGTTTGACGTCTCATGCAACTTCATTTTTTAGCATCTTATCAACAACTAAATTATAGTATTAATTTATTAAAAACTAGTTTAAAATAATTTTTTTATATTTTTAAAAAAATACAAACATAAAATATATTAAAAATGCATATTTTACTAGTTTATATCATTTCAAAATTCAAAACATATATGCCACTTTTTAGTGATTCAAGTTTAAAAGTTGGATCAGTGTTGGTTGTTTCCTTTATAAAGTGTGACACAACTTTGTGCTTTTACCCTCCCACAAAACATACCTTGCAAAATAAATAAACGACAAGGAAAATGTGGACAACATAACAACAAAACATACCAAACAAAGACTAACGACACACTATGACTAGGGTTGTGGCTTGACAAGGAAACCCCGTTACTATCTCCCAATCAACTATACCGTTGGGCAATTGGACACACTCAAACCTATGAATCCAAGTGGATTCGATGTCCTGTCTTGCAATCCTACAATAAAACATATGTCGTACATGTATATATAAATTATGAATCAAATACACCATGAAGAGAAAATTGTGGAATCACAGGGCGCTCACAAGTGAGTGATGCAATCTTGTTCTCTTCACCAATACAGTGTCACATCAAAACTAATGAAACTAAAACATCAATTAACTACAGATGAGAATATATCAATATTAACTCACATAATCAACTATGCTAACCAGAAAGCATATCATAATCAATAATCATCCATAAAGTGTACCATCACATCACAATATAAAAACCATCATCGCTCTAATGTCAGTGATCAAATAACAACATAATATCATGGTCTATCAAAGTAAAAGCACTATCTGAAAATATAAGCAAATCGGAGGGGTACTACATCCTCCCCCCTAGGATCAGGTTTACTCTTGGAAGCTGCGAACAAATAGGGATAGAGCTCCCTCATCCTAGTCGCATCCTCCCAGGTAGTCGAAGTATCATCACTAGGATCCCACTGGACCCTAACCTGCTTAATATCTCGACCCTTAAGAGTGAGTCTCATGTGTTGCGTGATGACCACAGGCTCCAAAGCTAGCTACTTGTCCTCTAGCTATAAGGCATTCCAATCAAGGATGAGAGATATATCAAGGTGATAAGCCCTAAGTACTAAAACATGAAATACGCCATGTATGTGCAAGAGATTGAGTGGCAAAGCAAGATGGTACGCTACTAGCTCAATCTTCTCAGGAATCTTGAATGGCCAGACAAAGCGAGGTGTGAGCTTAGAGCCCTTTCCATATCAAATTGGACTCTTTCGTGGACGCACTCACAAAAAAACTCGGTCACCTATTACAAACTGGCGATTCACCCAATGCTCGTCTACATACTTTTTTTGCCTATCCTGTGCAGTAACCAAATGTTCCCTGATACAGATCACTTGCTGCTCCATATCCTGAAGCATCTCAGGACCCAATAAAACTTTATCCTCTAACTGATCCCAACTCAAAGGAGTCCAACACGGTCATCCATACAATGCTTGGAAAGGAGGCATACCAATCGAACTCTGATAATTGTTATTATAAGCAAACTCCACTAAATGGAGATAGTCCTCCCATCATGTCTACTAGTCCATCATATACATGTGTAACATATCATCGAGGATCTGGTTGACCCTCTCGGTTTCTCCATCTGTTTCAAGGTGATACATTGAACTAAAGTTCAACTGCATTCCCCTGGCATGTTGCAATGATGTCCAAAGAGCTAAGGTAAACACAGGATCTCTGTCAGAAATGATCCGACAAGGAATACCATGCAACCTAACTATATCTCCCATGAACACTCTAGCAACGAACAAAGCATTATAGGATGAAAAAATAAGAGAGAAGTGTGCTACCTTCGTCAACCTATCCACCGTCACCATAATGACATCGTGATGTCGTGAAGAATTGGGTAACCCAACAATGAAATCCAACGAGATTATATTCCATTTCCATTTTGGCACCAAATGTGGTTACAGAAGTCCTACCAGATGTTGGTGTTCAGCCTTCACTCACTGACACTCCAAACACCTCGACACAAAGTCAGCAATATCTTACTCCATACCTGGCCAAAAGTATAGCTGTCGCAAATTGGCATACATCTTCTTCACTCCTGGATGAGTTGAATAGGGTGCCTGATGTGCCTCTGTCATAACCAAGGTATGAAGATCTCCATAAGATGGAACATAAATGTGTCCCATGTGTCTCAACAAACCATCTAACTCTAAAGAATAACCTGATAATCTATCCTTAAGAGTCTTGCCTGTCTCTATCTCTGATCTCACCTCCTGATACCAATTCTCTGTAGGAAGTGAAGAAAGAATCTGACTCCTCAAATCCACACCAAGAGTCAACTTTGAGAACTCGTGTCTTCATCTACTGAGAGTGTCAGCAACTATGTTCTCCTTCCCCTGGATGAACTTTACCTCAATGTCATACTCACAAAGGAATTCCATCCATCGCCTTTGCTTGGCATTTAGATTAGGTTGTGTGAAGATGTACTGTAAGCTCTTATGGTCACTATGTAGCTCAAATATGTGCCCCAATAGGTAATTCGTCCATCTCGTCAAAGTGTGTACTACCGCTTCCAACTCAAGATCGTGTGTGGGGTAATTCAACTCATGATCCTTGAGTTTGCACGACTCATACACAATAACACGACCATTTTGCATCAAAATTGTTCCTAATCCCTCCAAAGATGTGTTTGTATAGACAACAAAATCTCTAGTAGGATTAGGTATCACAATAATTGGTGCACTTATCAACCTCTCCTTCAAAGTCTAAAATCTTGCCTCACACTGCTCTAACCAGATGAATTTATTCCCTTTTCACTGAAGAGAAGTGATAGGATGCCCTATCCTAGAGAAACCCTAAACAAAGCATTTGTAAGAACCTGCTAATCCCATGAAACTATGTATCTTTTCCACATTAGTGGGCATAGGCCAATCAATGATTGCTTGGATCTTTGCAGGATCTACTGCAATACACTTTCCTGATATCACATGCCCAAGGTACTTAATCTCAGTCTTAAAGAACTCGCATTTGGACAGGTTGGTGTACAACTGATTATCTCTCAAACACTGCAAAACCTGCCTCATATGCTCCTCATGCTCCTCTACTCTCTTGGAATAGATCAATATATCATCAAGGAATAGTAATACAAATCTATCTAGATAAGTGTGAAAACTCCGTTCATCAAGCTCATGAACATAGATGGCACATTCATCAACCCGAATGGTATAACTGTAAACTCGTAGTGACCGTAATGTGTGTGAAACGTCATCTTATGAATGTCAAATTCAAAAACATGTAATTGATGATACCCTAACTTAAGATCAATTTTTGAAAATATCGTAGCACCCTTGATCTGATCAAACAAATCATCAATCCTAGGTAAAGGATATCGTTTCTTGATTGTCACTTTATTCAACTAACGGTAGTCTATGCACAAACGAAGAGAACCATTTTTCTTCACAAAAATTTTTGGTGCTCACCAAGGTGAAATACTAGGGTGGATGAAACCCTTCGCTAGCAATTCCTCTAGCTGCAAGCGAAGCTCCTTAAGCTCTTGTGTAGTCATACAGTACGAAGCTCATGAAATAGGCTCAGAACCAGGTATAAAATTAATCTTGAAATCAATGTCATGTTGAGGTGGCATCCCTGGAATCTCATCAGGAAACACATCTTCATACTCTTGAAGTATGGGGTGGCTATCAAGAGAAACCTTCTCCTCACTATCACCCAACTCCAAGTCATCTACTGTCACTGCAAACAACTGATATCCCTGATGTACATGTTGATGTTTAATAGCGTCGAGCTACTTCTTCCAGACGAATGCAACATTAATTGAGGGCAATTCAAATCATAGCCTAATGGCTATTTGAATTGCAAGATTATCTTTGATGAAGGCACAATTTTTTAAAGAAGATCGATCTATTGAAATGGCGCGACTCTTGTGGATGCTTTTAATAATTGCTTATTATATCTAATATTTGTATGTGAAGAGGCATGATTCTCTATATGGGTCGACCTCTTGGTTCATAGAATCACATCTCTTGAATTTGGCTGACCTTGTGTAATGAAGAGTCCCGTCTCACCTTCTCATGTTGTATATATTCCCATTCAATGCACTCCATTCCATCACAACATTCACTCATTCACATTCATCTCATTGATAACTAGTGTGAAGTTATTCTAAGTGTGAATTGTTCAGATCAACATTTGTGTAGAAGGTAGAAATCCTTGTTGTAGATCACATCACTCAAATTTTGTGTTTGTATCTGTTTGTGGTGCTTACATCTTTAGCCTTCATTGTAAAGAAGACATCATTGTGATTTAATATATAAGAGACATTTCATTGTTGGGTTTTTTCTCCCTCAAGAGGAGGGTTTTCCTAGGGTATTTGTTGTGTTGTGTGATTTTTTTCTTAATTAATTTATGTGCACTTAATCTGATCATAAAATTTAACATGGTATCAGAGCGGGTTTTGTGTGTAGATCCGATCAGATTTGTGGATTTCATGGAAGAATTTAAGTGATCAATTTAGGTATATAGTATGGAGGTCGAGTTCGTTGTATTTGGTCACTGTTGTTGCCATTGATGAAGAATCATTCCGCTCTTTATGATTACCGATGAAGTTGATATAGCGAAGTTGATATTTTAATTGATTTCTTTGCCATCATGGTTGGGATTTCTATCTCATCAAGCAATGTTGTATTGTTGAGCGGTTCCATTCACATGAAGTATCTTTGTCTACTCACAGGAAGGATCTTCTTCATTCACAAATCCTTGTATGCCTAGATTTAACAACAAATTCATGTGATATCATTCTCCTGGAGGCTTCATTAAAGAATGAAAACCTTTATTTGTTATTCCCATGAAGTTTCGGTGTATACATAGGAGTATTAGTCATTAAGTTTGTTGGGAATATTTTAATATTCATCTCATCTTTTACTGATGGTGTCGCCTGGGTGCACTTATGATAGCAGAATTTGGAATTCAATTATTGGAAACCATCGGGCCTTGTTGAATTTCCTACGGTTGTCGTGACTATTAGAGGTCCAGCGCAGGAGTTCGACTCTTGAAGAATTTGATGTGGCTGCTTGGAGAATTGTCTTCTTCAATGCCGCCTACTGTGTTGGATATATGTAGCATGGCTAGATGATTTTGAATTCAGGTTTCCGCAGTGATTGTGATGCTGAATTCTATAGAGGCATGGTTTGAAGGAGTCAAGTCAGTCGTATTCAAACTCCCAATATATTTTTTGCACTTGCGGATGTATTTAATGGTGCACATTAATCACTCCTAAAGTTGTTGGGTCTGTATGCTGCTTGGTGGAAGATCATGGTCATCATTGGCATCATTGGAGTATCACGTTTGTTGTCTCTTCTAATAAATGCAATTTTCTGTAGCAAAGCTTCTCTATATTGGGGTTTAGAGGAAGTGTATCGGTGACATTGAATGTCATTATGTCATTACGGGAGATTTCTAGATTGACTTTGTTCTTGACGTTGACAATATTGGCTTCTTTATATTCTGTTGGTATAACAATCCAATATCAAGACTATTACGGAAGTAACTTGGGATGGTTCCAGATATACATAATCAATTAAGAGATAAGTATTCTCTTGTGTATCCTTAAATTCATTTTCTTTTGAGTTGAATTTCAGTCTGCTGAGTTGTGTAAAGATCTGACATCATTTGTTTGATCTTGTGTGTAGTAAAGATTATGTTTCTCTTGAATAGTGATCCCTGGATGAGATCCCTTGGAGACTCCTTTCACTTATTGTGAGATGTTCATGCTAGTTGTGTAATTTTTTAAGTGTGAATCAGAAATGAAAAGAGAACTACAATCTCGATTATGATTGGTTGAACACATCGATATCATTCTCTTTGAGTATGGACTATGATGATGCCTTGAGAGACCCAATCCTATATGCTGGCTACATAATGCATCTAAGAAATCTAAGTTGAGCAGATTATCTTTTGTTGTGCTATGATTAGCATTCTCGGGAGGAGCAAAAGATGAAAGAAAGATTTATCAGAATTCAATAAAGATGAGTCCTTTATCCCTTCATTCTGATCTTTTGGATATATTTCTCTTATAAGTTGATTTATGTTCATAAATTATTATGTGTTCATGGTGCAACTTGAAATAGTAAACCTTGTATATTTCTAGTCTTGATATTTCTTTAGATAGTTATAAACTATTAGTAATCTCTTTCTAAAATGCCTTCAAGACAATTCTAAGAGCAAGAAGGTGATTAGAGATGAAAAGCTTGAGGAATCTTGTGAGGAAGTCATGCCAACCAAAGAAATGATCAAGCGTGAAGTCACAACTTGTAGCCATGAGACTGATTCGGTGGCTAGAGGGAGTTCACTTCCAGAAGTCTTCTTTGCAATCTCTGAAGCAAGGATCAAGAGGGAGTTTTGTGACTCACTGAGAAGAAGTGAAGGTTGCAGTGTTGCAAGGCCAAGTGTTAAATCCTTGAAAGACCTCCTTAGCTGTTGAGATCATAATTGCACAAGTCAGTCGTCTAGATTTGATATTGGTAGCTCTACAAACCTATTCAGATTAGATTAATCTACTATAAGGTCGAGGAGGTCTACCCTGTACTCTTTACTACCAGAGGTGTGCACTGAGGCAAGTGTTGTAGGCAATCTTGGATGAAGAGGTCAGAAGGTTGATGCAAGTGCTTGAAGATTCTAAAAGAGCCTACTAAACCTGAAGAATATGGTAATCTAGTTGATCTTGGTTCTTTATGTTGATTTATGGAAACCAATTTTCAAAAGCTTAAGGAGGTTGCAGCTAGTTCAAATTTGGTGGATCCTACTATGTACAGTTAATTGATTGGATTGTTGATGTATCTATACTAGACCATGTTGATGATGTTTTTTGCACAGCAATAACTCAGACAGAATATAATATCCTATCTCACTTGAAAGGTAAATCTCTATCAGCAAGCCTTAAGAGATAACCCCAAGGTCTCTAATGTCAGGTCTTGACAATGCATAAACAACTCACTGATAATGTGAAAATACTGGTAATCACAATGGGACCTTACTACAAGCAAAATACTGAATCTCAATTTATCAGATCTAACAATAAGATGATACTTCAATCCTAAATTTAACCCAGTAATCAAAGAAATAACAAAAGATAAGGGTTTCAAAGAGATTTCTAAACTTAATACTAAACCTAAGATTAACAATGTAAATGACCAATACTCGAAATGGACCAATCCCTTAAAACTGGTCTCTACTTGACCCAGATAAATCTGCAATCTTATAGAAATAGTGCAATCTTCTAGGGTGTTAATATTTTCAAATCATGAGCATTCATTCAAACAACCCTATCGCAATTTAAATGAATAAACCCTCACAATTGAACTAAGCACAATGAATATAAAAGTTCAGGCTAACTTTGCAAAGCAACTAACAATCAGTTGGTTGCAAAAAGTATGGACCAGGGATTGCTGCAACACTTCAAATATCAAACCATAAACATTATTAAATCAAATATAATCTAAAGATTAACCTCCTCCAAGAAATTCTAAAGATAGAACGAAAAGAACCATGCAAGATAAGAAAAACACAAGTATGGCACCAAATCACAATTTCATTACTTGCATCAAATTATCCACTGTAGCAATAATTCCAGCTTTTTGTTACAATATTTGCTTGAGAACAACTACTTGCTAACACTTGCTCTACTTAATTCGCTCTAACTAGCTCTCTATTTTTCTATATCTAAAACTTCTTAACCCTTACAAATGAGGCAAAATGCCAAATTTATAGAACCCCCAAAACATGTCGGCCAAGGTAAGATTTTACAATAATAATAAGGCACAAGTCGGCCAAAAGAAATTCAAAAATAAAATAAAATATGCATTAAATGCATGAACTTCATCCAGGTCAGCCTGGGATGTCCAATGTAGCTCGGACCAATGCATGGAAAAATAATAGGGAAGCACAAATCTCGATGTAGCCAATCATTAACTGCCTTCCCCTTTGTCCTTATTTTGATCCAACATTTCATGAACCTTCAAAAGCACCCTATCCAAGTTGGCCACAGGTGGCAAAGGCAAAACCCTAAGTCACCTTTCAATTGATGCAATTTCCTCCCTTGACTGTCTTACCGACTTATCCCAATCAACCCTATAGGTTAGGTATTTATCAATGACAACAATGTATGTGGCCGCATCATCCAACTGATGCTCAGAAATAGAATCATCATTAATTGGAGCATAAACACCATGCCACCACTTCCTCAACTGTTCCAAACTTAGATATTTGGGAGCAATCTTCCTTCTCCTTGTCATAATCTCAAAAAAGGCAATGGAGCCATTGTACACACCAGCTAGGGTATCATCAATCTGCCTCCTCTATTTGTAAATCTTTTTCAAAACCTTCTACCTAATCTGCAATGCTTCAAACCACTCCCAAGGTTCAGTAGCTCCAGAGGAAGGAAGAATTTTATCACTTACCAGCCTATCCCTAGAGTACTCCATGATAGTTCTTGTTTTCTGCAGCAGGAGATCTGTATCTTCCCTATCTTGTGCCAACACCGCCTTCAACCAATCAATTGCCCTTATAGCATCCTTCCCAGTTGACAAAATCTCCTTAATAGCTTCATTACCCCTGGTTCGCACCGCTTGCAACCAATTTGTAGTGGAAAGAGTGGAAGCTTTCATCTTTTCAAGCTCGGTGATGGTTTCCTGAGGTAAAGTCCTTGTAGTAGAAACTGAAGGATTAATAGATTGCAGTGGCTTCATCAAATCTTCCAAGCATTTCCTAAGATTCTCATTTTCTTTCTTTAGCTCCTTCTTGACCTTTATTTCCTTCCTCAATCTGCCCAAGATAACTGTACTAGAACCCTGGTAATCCTCAATATCCTACTCAACGGATGTAGGCCCAAGATTGAAAGTCTGAACATTATAATCCTTTCCAGCCACATCATCTCTATTTTTATCTAGAGTAGGGGTTGCAATGTGAACAACCCTGTTATGAGCTTCATCTCTTTCAATCCTCGAGATCACCCTAGCCTTCTTCTTACCTTTGTCTTTTCCAATCTTGGCTAGTAGCGCATCCCAATTCAGTGGACTATCTTCCACAACAACTTGTTTTCTCTTTATCTCCTTGTCCAACCAACCGGGGACAGTGGATTCCAATTGCACTTCAGCCTGTTTTTCCTCCTACTATTCCTTAGGTGTCTCTTCACTCAAATTTTGTTTCTCAGGAGTCTCATCTATCTTGCTTTCCTTCTCTTCAGCATGTTCTTCCTCTTGTACAGGTGATGGATCCTTCACTGTTTCCTCTTCTTTTGGAGGTGATTTAACCTCTTCGGTTCCAACAGGTGACTCCGCATAAGCCACCAAAGGAGACTGTATTACCTTATCAATTTCTACCTCTGCACTATAAAGGTCACCTTCATGAAATTCTTCTCCTTCAGTATCTGGATGATCCTCAACATTTTCTGACTCACCTGGTTTGCCTTTAGCTTCATGAGCGGAAGGCACATCACCATGCTGCTCCTCATGAGAAACCACTGGAGGGAGATCTTCCTTAAGCACACTATCCTAAGGAGAAGGAGTCCTAGACCTCCTTATATACACCTTATCCTTCTCCTCTGAACTTTCAACATTTACCACTGGTGGGGTAACTTCTTCTCCTCCCCTAGAGCTTGCCTTCTCTGACAATTTTATGATTCTCCTCCTTTTGGGTATAGGATCATCAACCTCAGGATTATGCCCTTCAGTTTCTTTATGCTTAGACTTCCTAGTCCTTGTCCTCTTCTTGGCCTTTGGATTTCTCTATTTTTCTGCTTCCCGAGCTTCTATTTCTTGAACACCTTTTATCTTGATTTTGAAAGGAGAATCCAACTTACCCTTGCCCTTAGGATCCTGCTCAGTAGATTCTTTAGAGGTGGAGTGAGGATCCAAATCTTCCATTAGCGCATAGGTGCATTGTACACCATCATTTTACAACTCCCATAGCTTATGCTTTAGCCACATATTAGTAAATTTGATAACTAGATCCATTAGTTGCTTTAATTCTATCTTTTCCTCTTCCAACCAATCCACATCACCAATTGGTTTGTCTTTATGGCCTCATAAGCATGATCCTGGATCGAGTTTCCATCATCATCAAGTTGGTCTGGGACTGCCCTCACATTGTATAGTCGGACTGATTCAATTGGAAGGCGAGAAAACTTTTTCTTTTTGACCTCAAATTCATCACTGTAGTTGGCCCAGTAGTCCTCCAAATCTACCTTATGGCTATACTCTCTGCTGGCCTTCTTTTGGGCTTCTCCTGTGATATCAAACCTGGATCTCTTGGAGTGGAAAGAAAAGCCAAGAGTACTCATTTCTTCTTTTGAAGCTTGGGCAGAACTAATGGAAGGACAATCCTCCCCAGTACCAATCCTCAAGGGGAAGTCTCCACCAAATCCAGTCTTATGCTTGTCCCTCTTGACAATGGCATCAAAGTCACAGATCTTCCTAGTGACCTCCAACAGTAGAACGTGATCAGTAGGGTGCCTTGGAAGTCTATATGAAGCTCTCTGGCAACCATCAATCCAAATGTAGGAGAAAGTTGGGAACTCAATGAACCATGCCCCATATTTCTTGATGAGTTCTTTTGCTTGATCTGAAATCTTGACATGTTCTGCACCTTGAAGCAATCTAGTGATATGCATGGTGAATGCATCATTCACCCTCCTATAGCTCAAGCTTCCTAGATGCAATTGAGGGTAAACCTCATAGATAATATCCTGTCCAAAGGTGCCCCTTGTACTTAATCCTTTGTAGGGGTGGAATCTTGCAAGTGCGTAGACCAAATATGAAGTCATTGTGAAGGTCTTTGTTTGTAACACATTGGACAACTGTTCATGAATTACTTCGCTAATGACCCCTGCCCAATGGTAGTTAATCTTCTCTTGCTCCATCCTCATAATCACATGGCACATCCAATTCTCAAACATGCCAACATTCTTCAATCCAACCACCCTGCTGAGAAGAGTGATGGCATCATAATACTCCTTCTTGAACTTTGCTTTGAATAACTACTTAGGCAACTTGGAGTAGTGTGACTTGGGCTTCTCCAGCCAAAAAATGATAAACTATTGTGACTTCATAGTTTGTTCATCGTAGAACTCCTGAGCTGCCTTCATGTTGAATCCCACTACATGAGACCTGTCTGGCATATCAAAAATTTGAGCAATGGAAACAAGGTTGAGATTTGCTACCACTCTCCCTTGAGGTCTAATTATTCTCTATGCATCCTTATCATAGTGCCTAGCACACTCGAGGACCATCTCATAACACTGCACCGTAGAAGGGAAACCAACAACATGTGACAAGCCTGATTCGATCATCCTTCTAGCCAACAAAGGAGAATCCTCTGCTACCATTCTTCCTTTAAATTCCTCATAGTCCCAGAGGCCAACATTTGTATCAGTCACCTCTGACCAGACTGAAGTGATTTTACTCTCAAGGACCTTGCTCTTAATGTCCATTTTAATCTTTTCTGCTTCAAACATTGAAGACCTAGCTGTTGCCTTGCTAGGCTTAGCCTGCACTCAACATGGAAATCATTAAAAAAACCATAGGAAAAGGAATGTTAATCCATAAAACACCGTTAGAATAAGCCTCATACAATCAAGGTGTTATTAAAACTCATATAAAATGCTCTTGATAAACTTTGGGTTTCAGAACCATCTGGGGAATCTGAGCCAGGGAGGAATTTTAGGAAATTCTGAGCCAAACAGATTCCAGTGGAATAATCAATAAAACACCTAAAATATAATCATTTTCAATCAACGAACCACATAGGAGATCACAAGATAGCATGAATAAAACATAAAATGCATCATAAATCATTAATAAATCACGCTATTCCATATTTCCTTATAATTCACCAAATTTTGGGAAAATCTGCCAGAGACAGATTTTCACGAAGGCAGAGACACTTTGCAAATCCAGAATAAATAGGGAACCAAGGACTTCAGGAAAATCTGGAGTCAACAAAAATCCACAGATAAGTTAAAATTCTGAAAGCAATGCAGATTCCAGGAACTCAAAGGAAATCAGGAAAACGATGGAGATCAGGAAAATCCAGGGTTGAAGGAAATCCGCAGAGTATATGAAACTCCAAAAATGACATCAAATTTTATAAAACCCAAGGAGATTGGGAAAATCCGGGAGAGACAAATTGTCCCGAGGGAACGAAAAAATCCCGAATTGAGGCTGAAACCCAGATATCGGCGTTAAATCATGATTACGCTTAGAACACCAGATCGATCATGAATTTCAAAGACTTAAGCTTAGGGCAAGTTTGATATAGGATTTCTATGGATTCCCTTTGCATTCTAAGCCAATTCGAGAACATACTAAAGATAAATGGTGATGCCCTAAGTTAAATCCCCATAGATCTGCCATTAAAGCACAGACGAGCTCAGAATTAAATATTTTGACTGCCAAAGCCTTACTAGGGAAAACTCATGACTTCTTGAGCATGACCCCTCTCAATGCAAAGGAATAGACGAGCTTGGGGCTTATTTGGAAGACCATAAATCAGACAATGCTACGCAACCCTAGTCACAAAAATGTTTAAATAATGCAGCGAATCAAACCCCAAATAAGCTCTATAACTTCAAACTGCTATCTGTAATCATTAATTAGGAGCAAGGCAATCGAAAACATACCATTGTGAAACAAAAATTGATCTCAAAAACAACAAATGCGAAGTTCAATGGCATCCACAAAGAACAGCGACAGGAAAGTACCAAAGAAATCACCAGTAAATTCATAATTCACAAACTCAATGCCTCAAATCCAAATCCAACACTCACAAGAATGCACTTCACAACTCAAATGACAGAAAGCAATAAACATAATGGCATAAAAGACCTCGAAAAATCAATTAAATACCTCACTCATAGCTCATATGAAGACATTAATGCCACTGACAAGACAGTCAGAAAAAATCCGGTAACCCAACGACAAGTCAGAATCTAGGAAAATTTGGCCCACGCAAAAATCTGTGAAGACCGAAAATCTCCGAATGACAGTGCCCAGCCAGAGTCCGAATAGGATCTGGGAACATCCAAACGAGGTGGAAAGTCCCGAACTCCAGTGAAAACCTGAACTTAACTCAAAACCAAAGATCTTCAATGAATAACTTAGGGGAGACACTTAGGCAATCAAAATAAACATTTTAGCACATGCCAAAGTAAGATAAAACCTCAAAAGAAAGGGCCAAGAAACCAAAACCAGAGCAAAAGAGGGTCCCTGCTTTTAGCAGGGCGTGTGTGCGAAAACTGCACGACAAACCAGATTGCAGTAAGTGCATTTTTTCAAGTTCATGTGTGAACCAAGTCAAATACTTCTAGTTGTAGTGAAGCATATCCTGAGATACTTGTGTGGCACAGTTGGATATGGGTTGAAATATTTTGCAGGCGTGAATCTAGAGTTGCATGGCTATACTAACTTTGACTAGGCAGGGAGTGTTACTAATTAGAAGAGCACCTCTGGATGTTATTTCAGTTTGGGGTTTGTGATCTCCTGATGTAGCAAGAAGCAGTCCTCAATGGCACTGAGTACCGTAGAATTCATGTACATTGCAGCATGTGTGGCAATTTGAGTAGTGTGACTTCAAAAACTCCTTGTAGGATTGGTTGGACAATCATTGGAGGAAACTATTATCCATTGTGTTAATTAAGCTATGTGGAGTCTTTTGTCAATACAGTGTTTCACGACAGAACTAAACATGTTATTGAGGAAAGCATTTCAATTGAGGTATATCAGCATTGATGAGCGACGACAGACATTTTCACCAAGCCTCTCTCAAGGATAAAGTTTGTGTACTTTCGAGATAAGCTTGGTATGGTGGAGAATACAGCCTTAACTGAGAAGGAGTCTCAGTATCAGTGATCCTCATAAATGAGTTCTTCTCTGTGAGAGAGTTTGAGGTGGAATCCCTTGATTAATGAGTTCTTCTTTGTGAGAAAAGTTTGAGGTGGAATCCCTTGATTAATGAGTTCTCTATGAGAGAAGTTCGAGGTGGAATCCCTTGATTAATGAGTTTTATGTGAGAGAAGTTTGAGGTGGAATCCCTTGATTAATGAGTTCTTCTCTGTAAGAGAAGTTTGAGGTGAAATCCCTTGATTCCACCCTTTGGAAGAGCCATGTTGGATGTCATGTGTGTGACTACATGACAACATCACATGAGAGAGTTCATGATGATTCCTCTTGTACTTGTATTTTCACCCTCTGGGAGAGCCATGGTGAAAGTCATGTTGAGGTGACAACATCACGCAAGTGATGAACACTTGTACATACCATACATGGTTGTAACCATTATGTTTGATATCACGATGAGGTGATATCTGATATCATGATGAGGTGATACATGGTTGTAGCCATTATGGTTGGTATCATGATGAGGTGATATCTGATGAGGTGATATTGTTTCTTTTCCACATATGGTTATAGCCATTGTGGTTGGCATCATGATGAGGTGATGTGTCTTATGCAACTAGAAGTATCATCCCTAGCTGAGAGGGAGTGCTGATGTTTAGCAGTGTTGGACTACTTCTTCCAGACCAACGCAACATTAATTGAGGGCAATTCAAATCATAGCCTAATGACTATTTGAATTGCAAGATTATCTTTGATGAAGGCACAATTTTTTAATGAAGATCGATCTATTGAAATGGCGTGACTCTTATGGATGCTTTTAATAATTGCTTATTATATCTAATATTTGTATGTGAAGAGGCACGATTCTCTATATGGGATGACCTCTTGGTTGATAGAATCACATCTCTTGAATGTGGTTGACCTTGTGTAATGAAGAGTCACGTCTCACCTTCTCATGTTGTATATATTCCCATTCGATGCACTCCATTCCATCACAACATTCACTCATTCACATTCATCTCATTGATAACTAGTGTGAATTGTTTAGATCGACATTTGTGTAGAAGGCATAAATCCTTATTGCAGATTGCATCACTCAAATTTTGTGTTTGTATCTGTTTGTGGTGCTTACATCTCTGGCCTTCATATCAACCTTCATTGTAAAGAAGACATCATTGTGATTTAATATATAAGAGACATTTCATTGTTGGGTTTTTTCTCCCTCAGGAGGAGGGTTTTCCGAAGGTATCTGTTGTGTTGTGTGTTTGTTTTCTTAATTAATTTCTATGCACTTAATCTGATCATAAAATTTAATAGTACACATCTCCTCAGTGGCATAGCTGAGATCATCCTCAATGATATGGGTCTCTGAACTCCCACTATCTCAACCTCTCTACCAGATACATCAATGCATCGAATCATCTTGTGTCGACAGTCAATAACAACCTTGTGAGCCTCAAGCCAATCCATCCCTACGATGATGTCATACAACCCCAATGGTATAATGCGAAGGTCTACTATAGTGTGAAAGGATCTAATCTCCCATCTACAATCAGGTACTAGGGAATGCACTGCAACTTTAACACCAAAGGCCAATTTGACCTGCCACTTAATGTCTTGCTTTGCTACCCTCAATCTACAATGCACCACGACAGACAATGGAATAAATGAATATGATGCTCCTAAATCAAATAAAAGGGTAACCTTGTTACCCTGTAACATACCAGAAGTCTCTACCACTATGCCCTTGTGATTAGCTTGGTGGTTTTCAACTGTAGCGAACATTTAATGACCTCTACCTGCATCTCCAACAGTCAGTTATGACGCTGCTGGACTCTAAGTATAACCTGATGTGCCCTTATTAGGACACTGTCACACTATGTGACCCTGTTGGCCACAAGGAAAACATCCTGTACCCTTGCCGAATCCTCTACCTCTAGGAGGCGCACTCGACTGCTCAACACTACCCCTATTATAGGTAGACTGTGTACTCTATGGCAGCTACTCAAAGTTGGGGCGTTTGTTTTGCCTCCAGTTCTTGTCACCCCCTGACTGATACCCATCTCCCCCCTGACTGATACCCGTCTCCCTGTCTCAGCTAGAAATTTTTTCGTTTCCCCTGTGAATTTTTATGCTGACCACTCTATGAAAGAACCTGCTATGTGCTAGGTGGTTCAGTTCCCTGAGCCTAGCCACTACATGAACTAGGTCCTGCAACTGAAGCACTGTCTATCTGCAATTCAGTATGGCCACCCAATGCCATCGCCAAGTTCTCCTCCACCAGTTTGGCCTTCTCTACTGCTGTCTCCATAGTCTTGGGTTTGAAAACCTGAACACCACCACTGATCCGAGCATTTAAGCCCCTAATGACGTGTTGAACAAGCATACCCTCATCATCACCAATGCTAGTGAACTGCTTGAGCTTGTAAAATTGACACTCATATTGTTCCACCAACATGACCATCTGTCGCAGAGCATGAAACTCGTCTCCACGACACTGTCACTAATGGTTAGAAAGGAATTTGGCTCTAAACCTCTCTAAGAACATATCCCAAGACACATAATTAATGTCAATATGGAGCTTCTTCTCCTCCAATCTCCACCAGGTAGATGCAAAGTCTTGCAGGTGCATGATCACACATCTGGCCTTGGTGTTGCTACCATAAGGGTGCATAGAAAAACATTGGTTTAGTTCTATCAACCATGTCTCGGCCTCTAATCCACTGCCAGAACCATTAAATGTGGGCAGACGAGCTCTAAGTAGGTCTCTCATGTGAGCGGCTATGTCTGCCTTTGGCTGCGCTGGTAACTCTAACTCACCAATATTAATCTAATCTTTGTCTTGTGTCGGCCCTAGGTGAGAAAAAGTCTCCTCTAACAAATGACACAATTGAGCGCCCTCGATCCCTGGTGGATCCTGATTCTAATCACCACCTCCCAGAGTATTTTGGGAAGCCTGATGTTCCTCACGATTTGAGTCATGGGAAACATGGGGAGGTGAATCCTGCTAACTACCTCCACGACCACCTCCACGGCCATGACCATGACCTCTACTGCGATCTCACCTAGGTTGTATCATCCTACACAGACACACCAAGGTATAAGACAAGGTACACAAACTTAAATCCTATGCAACTAACAGCTTAATGGGTTCAACATTATCCCAGAGCACCCAATGTTTAAAATTGGGCTCTAATACCATGTGTAATGCCCCACCACGTAACCCTAAAGGATGACACAAACACAATGGAAGCGTAACATTTTTTTTTAAAGTGTAATTATAACAAGTAAAATGAACTACACTTGACTCATACATCCTCTAAGGTATGCAACAACACTTACATTCGAATTCCATAATATACAAAAGTAAACTAACCATAACATATATATAATACTCATGAAATAAATAATATACATCCAAAGCATTAAACTCATCTCATTAGGTACAAAGTACATTAAATAATCATTCATATATTGCATTTATTCAATATAACAGTTACAAATTTGATTTCCAAATGAGAAAGATCATACAATAATGTTACAATAACAATGATACAAGAATCCTCCTTAAATACAAATGAGGAGTAGTACATTTACAATGTATCCAACTGATACAAAAGAACAAAAGGAATAGTACAAATCAACTGGTACACGCGAGCTCTCCAATCTGGAAGATCCCACCATCACGAACATGAAATGGGAACCCAACGGTGTATGGTGCACGTTCCACCCAACCAAGTGGTACCCAAAGGCTCACCCCCCGTGCTAGGAGATAGTAAAAGGGCTCCCTAGGAAAAAATCAACAACCTCTAGACATAGGCAACATACAATACTATACCATACAAGAAAAATACATACCTAAAGGTTACATTGCTTCAAGAGTAAAATGATCAAGTATATCAATTGAACAATACATACTATTGTCATAGGAGGAGTGTCATCACAAAGCTGCATGGGTTACCCTGGTAGATCTTCCTAGGCTCCAACCCCCATCTTGGGTTACCCTGGTAGCCTCTCATGACCTCGGGCCCCACATGCAAACCAATGCATAATCAATTATCTTTCAAAGGGACAAGATAATGATCTTTCCCATTCTAGGCCTTCTCATCTCATCCCAAGTCTAAACAAGCCCTTGAGCCCATGAGCGAGGCACAATTAACAAGTTATATGTTTTAAGCTACCCTTTCCCCTAATACAATTATTTAATTTCCACTGAATTAACTAACTCTCACATGAGTTACCCTGGCACCACTTTGTGTGTCGAACCCCATTAAGAGCTACTCCCCTACTGAAAACACAAGGATCTAATTCACAAACCAAGGGTAGACAAAGTGCACCAAAACTAATAATAAATATCAACCATAATGCAAGAGGCAACACACCCTTTCGTAATAACCAGGTGATTAAACTAAATAACAATCAAGTGCACTACCCAAGGAATACAAAGTGCTAAACCACAAATCACAACAACCCCCTCATAAAATAACATCATCTTGAAGACTTACAAAATCATAACTAACATATTTCCCAACGTACGTAAACATAAGAAATCATAATTTAATAAGCAATTCAGGCAGGAACTAAAGCTACTATTAGGATTTCCTAAATTCAATTTCCATTTCATTAAAATACAATAATACATTGCTTGAAATAAACCAGCTTAATATAATTTTCATTTACAGACAATAAGGAAATTAAATCTAATTGTTTAATTCCAATTTTCCCTATTTACATCAATATAAAATATATATATATATTTTTAAATAATTTCATTATGAAAACATATGGTTTGTGCATTTGCATGCACCCATTAAAGAAAATTTATTTATATATATATATATAATATATTATTATACATATATAAATCAGAGAAACCCTATGTACTTTTATTGGTTTTGAAGAAGATTTCTATCTTGGGAAGTTGGGCTTGGTGAAGATCCTGGTTGATTTAAAAATGAACTTTAGGTATTTGGACAACCTTTAAATCCTAACAAAAAAGGTTCATGGCTTCAAAAGGTAGTAGTGCAATCGTCAGGGGGTAAATGCATTCTAAGTAAAGGTGTCATCACCAGGTGCTCAAAGGGAATGGGTAAAGCAGTTGATTTTTCCTTCAAATTCAAAAGTAGGATGGAGAAAAAAGAGGGTACAAGCTTAGCTCAAGAGACCAATGATGGGAACAAGTCTGAGGAAAATATGATCGCTCCTACCAAACCCCCACCCTATAGTTCTTTTGATACATCCCAAATCCAAGAAAGATTGGATAAAAGGGATGAGCTCAGTGATCGTTTAAATCAACTAATCATTGAAATATAATTAATACAAGAGGAAGACAATAAGAGTATGAAAGTTCCATCCTAAGCAATCCAAATTGTTGATACAAATCTACATCCAGTAGAAAGCATTAATGCATTGGAAAATCAGTTGTGTTTGGAAGAGTAGAATTCCCACTGTGCTATAGCAAGTAAGGCTATGGAGAAATCCACTTGGCAGGAAGATGTTAGCAAGAAGAAGTAAATGTGGACAATCCCTTAGTGTGCAATTTTGAAGATGAGGAGGTAGAGAAACATGATCTAATTAGGAAGATTCTCGACTTGGATAGGGAAGAGGAGGAAGAACTAGGAGGTGAAATTGCTAGTAACATTCCTAGGGAGGAAGAGGAGAGCTTGTGTAATGATCTTGGAATCTTTAAAGATATGAAAAAGAAGAAGACTCCAAACTATGGGAAGAACTTTGCAATTAAGAGAGGAAGTCAGTCTTTTTTAGAATTACAAACCAAGGATGGGGAGGCAGAGGGTCAAACGAAGATAACATCCTTGCTACTGCAAGGGAAGGGAAGCTCCCTTCCCTAAGAGAAATGAAAATCATGTCATGGAATGTTAGGGGCCTATCTACGCCTAACAAATAGCGCTTGGTTAAGCGCAAGTGTATATCAAGTTAAACCAATATCATACTACTATAGGAAACCAAAATGGAAACATAATAAGTCAATAATTTTACTAGGAAATTGGGCTATTGACAAGTGGAAGTTGTTCAAGCTGAAGGAGCATTTGGTGGTTTAGCCATCCTATGGAAAAATAATGCTCTATATTTTGAGCCTCTGGTAGCTGAAAGGAATTGGCAAGGGGGTCTAGTGAAATCGGTCATCAACAATCTATAATTTATCTTCATAAATGATTATGGCCCTACCCTAAACCCAAAGAAAAGAGAAGTATGGATAGGGATTGATCAATTGTTGGAAAGATTCCCAAAATAAAATATTATTTTGGGTGGTGATTTCAATGCCATCCTACACCCATCCAAAAAGAGAGGAGGCTCTCAGTTGGCAGGACATTCACAAGTAGACTTCAATGACTGGGTATGCAGGAATAACCTCATGGAGATTGAAATTGGGAAAGGTTTAGTCACTTGGAACAATAGAAGGTTGGGATTCAGTCACATTGATAAAAAACTAGATAGATTCTTCTTCAGAGGAGACCTGTCTTCTTTCCCTTTTGATCTTAGAGAAACTATCTAACCTTGGTCAAGATTAGATCATTAACCCATTCTTCTTGAGGTAATAGGTGACAAAAAAACCTAGGGATGCCCATTTAAATTTGAATTCATGTGGATGAAACAAAAATATTTTTTTCCCATGTTTCAATAGTGGTGGAAGGAAGATAACTTTTCAGGCTCTAAATTTTTCAGCTTGGTGTCCAATCTAAAATCCATGAAGAAAAAACTATTAGAATGGAACAGGGAGTCATTCAAAGATATCTTTACAGAAAAAACTTTGCATAGAAGAGGATCTAGCAACACTGAATGAGCAGGTCATCAATGTTGGGATGGATCAGGAGAGTTTTGTCGTGGAGAAACATTTGCTTTAGGAATATGAGGACATCCTAGAAAAGGAAGAAATATTTTGGAAACAGAAGTCCAGGGAAACTTGGCTAGATGAGGGAGACAAAAATTCCAAGTTCTTTCAAAATTCAGTCAAATCTAGTGAAGGCCAATGAATAAAATCACTAAATTATACAAGGAGGATGGATCTATTCTAGAGGATCCCCTACTAATAGCAAAAAATGTGGTGGAGTACTTCAAAGGGATCCTAAACAATTGGGAGGGATCTGACCTAGCCAGTCAAACATGCCTTCTCCAAAATATTCCTTGTTTAGTAGGCGATGAGCAAAATTAGATGCTCAATACAAGGATAATCAGGACAGAAGTGGAAGGCACCCTAGCATAATTCAAAGTTGAGAAAGCCCTTGGACCAGATGGATTCCCAGTTGGTTTCTTCTAGAAATGCTGGCATATTGTAGGAAATGATGTGATGGAGGCCTTAATTGCAGCCCAACATGCTGGAGGGTTTCTTAGAGAAATCAACAACACATATATAGCCCTGATTCTAAAAAGGGAAAATGCTGCTAAATGGGAAGACTTTCAACCAATATCCCTCTACAATATGATATACAAACTATTGGCTAAAGTGATAGCAAACATACTCAAGTTGGTGTTGCCTCTCATTATCTCTGATGAGAAGACTGGTTTTGTGCCTAATAGATCAATCTTGGATGGTGTTATTCTTGCTCAGGAAGTGATCCACTCAATCCAAAATCAGAAAACCCCTAGCATGATCATAAATTTGGATATCAAAAAAGCTTATGACAAAGTTGACCGACATTTCTTGTACAAATGCTTGGAGACATTTGGATTTGGTAGGAAATGGATCGACTAGATCTACTTTTGCATATCAAGCCCTCAATTTTCAATTCCGATAAATGGCTCCCCAATAGGTTTTTTTGAAGTATCTAGAGGGCTGAGACAAGGAGACCCCCTGTCCCCAATCCTCTTTATAATCATAATAGAAGCTCTTGGCAAGAGTATCAATGCAACCATGAGGCTAGGAAGTATTAAAGGAATTTAGATCACTAGTGGGGGGGAGGCAAGCACACATCAACAATTTGTAGATGACACTTTGTTGTTAGGGTTTGGGTGTAAAACGAAGGCCCTAGAATTTAAGAAGATTCTCAAGTAGTATGCAAAGGCATCAGGTCAGTTGGAAAGCAATGAAAAATTTGGAGTCTTCTTCTTCAACTTAGAATCGAGGAAGGAATTGGAGATTGCTAATAGCTTGAAATTCAAAATTGGCAAGCTCCCCTACTACTATTTGGGTATCCCTTTAGACAAAGGTATTTTCACTTCCAAATTATGGGACCCACTGAGAGACAAAATGGAAAAGAGATTATCTACTTGGAAGGGCATATGACTGTTAGGGGCAGGGAGAGTGGTAATGATCAAAACGGTCTTGTGATCCACACCAATCTACCTTCTTTTATGCCTTGCTCTCTCTATTGGGGCCAACAAGAAAATCATCCAAAAATTAAGGAAGTCTTATTGGCAGGGAGTAATAAAGAAAAAAAAATTACAATGATCTTTTGGGAGAAAATCTGTAGAACTAAACAAGATGGAGGCACAGGCATCAGGAATCTGTTATGGAAAAATCAAGCATTAGGAGTAAAGCTAGCTTGAAAGTTCTACACTCATCCACAATTAAAATGGGTAGAGGTTCTACAATTGAAATACTTAAGATTTTGATAATAGAGAAGGCATTTTTAGAACCCCTAACCCGCCAAAATGATCTAGAATTTGGAACTTCACTCTAAATAGTAGGGGAACTCTTTTAAAGCACATCTCATGGAATGTATCTGATGGTAGGTTTGCCCTCTTTTGGGAAGACTCATAGGGAGGATACCTTCCTATAGATAGACTAATGAAAACTAATCCATTTAAGGCTTTCTTCATACAAAACTGGTGTAGGTATCTTAGGAATTATGTAGAGATGAGTGAGTCCCAATCAACTCTTGGTTGGAGATGGAAGGATTTCTCCCCTCTCATGAGTAAGAACGAGTGGGCAAGGTTGAAGGATATATTAACAGGGAGAACATTGATATTCAAAGAGGGTGCTGACTCATTGATTTGGACCAAATAAAAAATAGGCCAATACAAGTTAAAGGATGGTTTTCAATTGATATATAATCAGACAATTCAAGCTAGAGATAGCCTTCCTTATAGGCTATGTTGGGATAAGTAGTTCTTGCCTAAAGTGGGAGCATTTGCATGGGCAACTATCCAAAAGAAAATCCTGATTGCAGAATATTTTAAGAAGATTGGGTTTGAAGGACCCTCAAGATGTGTCTTGTACAAATTGGAGGAAGAAAGCTCAAATCATTTGCTTCTCACATGCTCCTATGCTCAATCTTGTTGGATGTGGTTAATCAACAAGTTGGATTGGGCTATTGCTCTACCCCCAAACATCAATCAATGGTTCAATCAGTGGTCGTGCTTAAATAAATCCAACCTTTTTGAAACCTTTGGGTATGCAGTCCTTCCATATTAATTTGGGAACTGTGGAAAGAAAGAAACCAAAGAATATTCAAAGACATGGAGCTGCCAATACAAAGGCTTTTGAAAAAAACAAAGGCATCTATTGTTGAAGTAGTCAATAGTAGAAATATGAAATGTGTAAAGAAGGATTGTAATTTCTCTTCAAATGGGACAATCAAATGCACAAGAATTGGTTAGGCCTAAGGATCTCCCCCTTCATAGGAAACAAGAGTAGAGATAACCAAGAAAAAAGGAGAAATTGTGTGTGGTCTTTGCCCAAACCAAGTTGGTATAAGCTCAGCTTCGATGGTGCCTCCCATGGGAATTTGTGTAAGGCTGGTGCAGGGTGCATTATTCATTATTGGGAAGGTGTAGTTGTGGCAGAGAAAGCTATTTACTTGGGGTAGGCTACGAATAATTTTGCAGAGTTCTTAGGTTTGATTGAAGGTTTATCTCTATGCAAGTAACTGAACATTTCAAAACTAGAAATTAAAGGGGACTCAACAATTGTAATTAATGTTGTGAGAACTAAATCCAATCCTAACTGGAAACTAAAAAACTTGCTAGATTGTGCTCTGGGAATTTTCAACTGCATTCAAGACTATACGATAAATCATATTTATCGAGAAGGCAACCAACTAGTAGACAAGCTAGCCAATCGGGGAGTTGAATGAGGAATCGACAAGTCCATCTGATGTGGACACCACATCTTTATGGAATTCCACAGACATAAAGGCCAAATATGTTTCCTTGGGGATACAGAAGAGCCTTATGATAGCAGGGCTTATTCATCTCATCATGATATCGTTGGGTCATGATGAGACGATATCATAAGTTTTTTATGCACAATAAACTCAAGTCCCAAAGGCACATAGTCATTTGATTATTGGTAGATTTGGCGGCCAATTTAAAACACTATACGCAATAATGACACATGTTCGTGTTATCTTCTCTGCTATTGGTATTTGCATCTTTGCTCTCTCATCATGGAATCAACATTGCGTCTTACCTCTGGTAGTTGCCAAATGTCCTCTTTGGGCGAGATCAAGGAGAAAAGGTGGAGCACAACTTTTTACCCCATAAAAGGAAGGATGACTCTGGGCCATTCCCTGCGGGCTCATCTGGAGGTGCTATTTAGGGTTTTCTCTCTATTTCTAGCTATGCATAAATCTACTCTTCGGCTCTATGACTAAATACAATGTTATAGTTTCATATGTATAGAGGGCATGGTTTTTCGTTTATGCCATGCCAGTAGGTCATAACACTCCATAGACTATGGTTTTCGTGGTGATAACCAAGGTATTGGTGAGCTGTCTAAACAACATTTTGTAATTTCTTATCTAATCAATATATTTTTACTTCAACTGTTACTGATTAAAAAAAATAGATAGATACAAATAACCTAACATATATATTATTTTAGTAATATATATAAAATAATGTCGAATCCTTGTGGATATGTCTATTTTGAATATTTTTTTATGTGTAATAGTAAATTTAGGATATTTACTTTTTATTGAATTTTCTAATTTGAAGTGTATTAATTGGAAATTTTTAAAAAGAACAATTGTTTTTCATTCTTTTTATAATTTTATTTCTTTATTAAAAAATATTTTACAATGACATCAAAGAATATTTTTGTTTTTAATTTTTTTTTAATATTTTTAAATTTTCATTATATTAATGTAGTAAGTTACTTTTGTATTCAATAGTAAATTTAGGAAAGTTCTTTAGTTAATTTTCTAAATTTTAGAAACTTTCTTTTATGAGTAGTAATTTTTACATATTTTAACATCTTATCTTTATAAATAAATATTATTTTTAGTAGATAAGATTATATATATATATATATATATATATATATATATATATATATATATATAAATATAATGTCAAGATTTTTTTTAAAAAATATTTAGAATTTTTTTAAAAAATATTTTGAATATTTTTTAGTTTTAAATATGTTAATTTAGAAACTTACTTTTATATATAATAGTAAATTTAAATTATTATTTTTAACTTACTTTTTTATTGTGATAAAAAACTACTAGCGTGAATTTTTATTTGAGGAGTTTTTCTTTACACATACTTTCATCCCATATGTGACTGTAAGAATGCCTCTCTCTCTCGGTATAATAAGCTTCATAACCTAAGCAAGAATTCATAAAAATCCTTACCCACCACTTATATGCTTTATGCAAGCCATGGTCTTTTAGATTCCTTGCTCTTAGTAGCACAACCATGACACTAGCAACACAAAAAGAAAAGAAAAAAATGAAAGTGTGACACTTTCTATGTTGAATTATGCAACTGGACCCAAAATACACATTGATAGATAAATAAATATATAATATACACATAGATATATATAAATGAAATATACATAAATATAGATAAATAAAATATATATAGATAGATATAGATATACATAGATAGATATTAATATAAATAGACAGATAAAATATACATAGATAGATATAGATAGATATAAATAAATATACACAAAGATAAAATACACATAAATAGATATGAAAAAATATACATAGATAAAATACACATAGATAGATATAAATAAAATATACATAGACAAAATACACATAAATAGATATAAATATAATATATACAAATAAAATATACATAGATAAAATACACATAAATATATATAAATAAAATACACATAGATAAAATACATATAAATATATATAAATAAAATATATACATAGATAAAATACACATAGATAAATATAAATAAAATTTACATAGATAAAATACACATAACTCTAGTCATGATCTAGTACACATGTTAAATTATGTCTCGCGTACACATGATATAATGCTAATAAATATTATTATACAAATATTTCAATGACTTGAAAAAAATACAATGATATTAAATCCTTTCAAAAACCCTGCTCTTTTAATTAAAAAAACACAATTTTAAAAGAATTTTAAAATGTATAATTAAATATAAATTTAAGATTTTTAAAAGAATATATTAATGATAATGATAATTATACATATATTTCAAATAAGTGTATTGATGTTAATCACATTTATATAAATATTTGAAATTTTCAAGAGAAGAATCTAGAAAAATATATAGTGTCTTTGTAGGATTTTTTCTCATTAAAAATATAGTTTAATGAGATCAAATATTCATGACATTGGAAAATAAAATGCACTTTATTATCATTTGTGCGCTATAGAATAATATTAGACATATAACACGATATTAGACATAATTATATGTATATTCGCAACCACAACTTTGTCATACTATGTGAATTGCATGCATAATCTTTGCATAACTAAATTGTATTCCTAGCATAGTACATTATAAAAAATGCAACAAAGGTGGTACAAAGTTGGTGGTGGTGAGATATAACAAAGATTGTAAAGTTGAAAGTCTAGAAGTTGCCATAAAAAATCTTTTGTAAATTTAAAACTAAAATTAACAAAAGCAATTATTGGTATTTATATCATATTTGAATTATAACCATTATGTTGGCAATATGCATTTATACTTATTACAAAATAATGCATTGTGGGAGCATAACTTTAAAGCAAAATAATCTTTACATATACAAAGATACAATGATAGATCAAATAAAGATAGAAATAAATGTCTTCCTTCTAATATGTAGCTAGAAAGAAAAGATGTGATGGAAAAATGTAGCAAGACAACTTGCATATTGGAAATTGAAACCATCTAAATCATACTACTATTAATATGAACAATGTATAGCCTCTAGCCTATATATTACTATTAGACAAAGTGGCATTATCAAAATGCAAAAATAAAAAAAAAAATTATATAAGATATAATTGAAAATATTTTGTAAAGATAAATAAAGTTTCCCAACAAAAGAAAATTAATAATTTGAAATAAATTTTCCTACATAGACTAAATACCCACATACAAAACCTATCAACCTTAAAAATACATAAGTTTTTTTTCAAAATTTTGAATTTATTAGTTACCTATACACATCTAGTAAAGTACCTCTACTGAATTAAATTCGACCAAAATTATCAGGCCACTCCTGTCAATTTCCTCCGGATATCATATTTTAGGACTCCATATTAAACTCATGTTGTATTCTGAACGAAAATATTTAAAAAATATGAAAAGGACATGTCAGTTAAGGCCTTGGAAGACGCGCCACTGAACATCTCCACGCCACGTCTGTTTATAAATATGCTCTGCGGCGCTTTCATTTATTCTGTGCAACATCCTCTTTCATTCGAGCCATTTGAAGGCAAAGATTATTCCCTACGATAGACTCCGCATGTCTTCTTTTTTTTCAGAGACTGTAAGAGTGAAGCCTCAAGCATCGGTCGTTTGTTCCCATTTTATTTTGATCACTACAGAACTTGCAAAGGTCAGTTTTGAGACTGTCTCCGGTGTTAGGTCTTTTTTGTTACTTAAATTGAAGTAATAAAGATTAATTTACTCGTTTTTAGTTCAGGATGGCAATGGCTGTTAACCCTCCACTCCTCTTTACCAGTGGCGTTTACAAAAGTTTGCGTTTTAACTATGTCACTTCCAAGGTATTTTGAATTATACCTGCTCTTTACGATTTTATTTCTGAAGTATAATAGTACCAGAGACATTTTATTTTCTCTCACCAGTGTAAATTTTTTATTTTAATTTTGTGAAAATATTTCTAAAAAAATAGAATTAGAAGTGTGTATAATTTCAATTTTAATTTTGGGTTCACTCGCAGAATTCAACATAGAAAGTGCCACACTTTCATTTTTATTTTCTTTCTTTTCGTGTTACTAGCGTCATGATTGTGCTGCTAAGAGTAGGGAATCTGAAAGACCATGGCTTGCATAGCGCATCTGAGTGGCAGGTAAGGATTTTTATGAATCCTTGCTTAGGTTATGAAGCTTGTCAGTGTCTAAGCAAATTCTAACCACTTTGCCACTCATTATTCATGCGATGGGTTTATCGTAATTCATATTTTCAGTACATCCAATGACCCTAACGAGGATTGCATTCTTTTTGTGCACTTAATTTCAGAATAAGTTGAAGCACATTAATGGCTGAATAATTATAGTTATTCTAATTAGTGGACATTAATATATAAAATTTAGCCAAGGTAAAATTAAAATACCTTAGTAAATTAGGCATCATAGCCTTCCCATGTCTTGTCTGCTTCCCCATTCACAAGTCACCTCCCCTTTCATCGGACAATTCCATTTCTGAAGTATGTAGGCCATATTGTTATATATATAGTATATCTGAATGGGCTATTTTTCACTTTTAATTGAATAGCTTCATATAAAATGTTCAAAACTTATATTTATTAGTTAATAAATTTTTCAAATGCTAGTATAAGAAGTCCTTAGATTTGGTAGAAAATTCTTGCAGTAACAGTAATCTTGTTTTTTTCATTTTTAATTCCCGACTTAGGCTCTAAAATAAAAAACATATTTGTTATTCTTGAATGAAAAATATTTAATTTTTATTTATTTATCTTTTAGTTAACGAATGAATGATGTGTAGGTGAAAGTTTAACCAAAAATTGCATAAAATATGCAACTTAGTCTTGGAAGTAGGAAATATTTTAGGTGACCTACGAAGTTATGATTTTTATGCCATGCAAAGCCATTACTTCAATGAGGAATTTGAATTTGAATTAGTACCTTGTCCCTTGTTGTTAGTGTCAATTTATTGTTCTTTGATTGTTATCAATTGTGAAAATGGTGTGCACCATGAAGGTTTGTATGGTTTCAGAAGCCTTAATTTGGGTTTGGTGGTGAGAGCTTTGCCCCTTGACCTAGACTCATGAGGGGTGCTGCCTCTTGACCCCATTGGCATCTCCACTCCTAAGATCCCCACTAGTTGCCATCCCCAATTTAGGCGCTTGGTCCCCCTATCCACAACGTGCTGAGACTTCATGGATATAGCTTATTTTGCCCAAAGTTAAACATTTCTACAGCTTGTGAGTTCTTCAACTAAGAGGAATTGGAGCTAAGTTGCCAAATCAGGTACGGGCACGGGTATGGGTACATGGATACGGTACGTCGGTACGACAAATTTTTGGGGGGGTTGGGTACGAAATTGGGTACGTCCATTGAAAATATAATAAAATATTCAAATACATATATATATATATATATATATATATATAAAATTTAAGATATATTGAATATTCTATAATCTATATTATTATTAATTTATTATACAATCTATAATATAATATTATTATTATGATAAATCTATAATATAATAATAAATAATATCTATTATTATTAGAATCTATAATATTATTATTTATACAAATTATAATTTATATACTATTAGTCTATTATTCTATAATCTATATTATTAATAATATAGATTATTATTAATTTTAAATTTCTAATACAATCTAACTATAATATATATTATTAATAATCTAATACTATTAGTTGATTATTATGATATTATTATAAGCTATCATATTAATAATATCATATAACCTAAAAAAATCAAATGTATATAAAGTTTCTTGTGAATGCGCACTCAACAACAATGCAAGCGAAATGAAACAGGGTGGCAGCGGATTTAGGATTTGTTTTATTTTGCAAGGTAAATCGTGCAAAATCGGTTTGGAATCAGTCCGAAAACTCCATGTCATGCTCTGAAGCGTCCGGAATCGACGGGCTTTTGACAAAATCATTTCGAGGGCACAAATTCCGATTCCAGATGGTACGCACAGCAATTCAAACCCAATTTTGATTCCGAAACGATTTGGAATCGGGTACGATGGCAAGAAGCTAGCGATTTGGCTACTTAGAATTGGAGCAAACACTCCTTCATTCACTAAGTTAAGTGCAGCCGATTGGCGCACTCCAACTTGCATCTATTGTTACATAAGAAACTTGATAACAACAAAGGAGTGATGAGGAATTGGGATCTAAATCTTGAGTGTGTTGACTTGGACATTATTGTTGCACAACATGCCAAAATCTCTTTAGATGAGGCAGCTTCTACATATGACATGACTAGTGGAAGTGGCATTGTAACTCATTTTGGTTCAATTGAAATTGAACCAAATGTTTTACTTTGATGCTCTCGATGAAGAGCAATGTGAAGATTATTGCATATTGATTGTAATTTTCATTGTGTATTAACATTTGACAAATCATCAAATTATGAATTTATGAGTATTTTATTTTTGACAAATTATGAGGTATTTAAATGTATTGTTTATTGGCAATTATATCATTGTTTTTATAATTTTAATACACACACACGAACCTGTACTTGGACCTAGGTAAAAAATAATGCTGTCATAGGATACCTGAACCTCTAACCCATACACATTCCCACAGTACAAAATTTAACTGTCAATCCAAAGGACATAATAGTAGTCTTTTCTCTACACGCCACACACATACACACATATATATCCAAATTTCTCCCTTTAAAGATATAGCAGCTTGGGTCAATTTGATGATGGCAGTTATGTTTCTAGGCTTGCTAAAATACGAAGCAAAATTTGCTTAAACTATTCAATCGTCAGTCTTGCAAATGGGAAAACTATTAGGTGACGGTTCAAATCATAACAATGAATTCCCAAAAGTGTTCTAAGTGTCACTAGCCCTTACAAAAATTTAAATATTAAACTCCAACAGTCAACAATGTGTCAAGTCAATCTCACAAGGTACAATGCAAATATGCATATCACATCTAGTACCACACACCTTAAGTGGAGATAAGTTTCCATTCACAAATATTAACCAAGAAAAAAATAATAGTTAGTATGTAGAATGCAAGTGGGGAAAACATTATGTGAAGGTTCAAATTATAAAATAGCAGTTTCTCCCACCCAAACATTAACCAAGTCTTGTAAATGGGAGAAATGTTGACTCTTATTCACACAGAAACATAAACATAAACATACACACACCTCAGTCTTGCTAATCAATTAAATGCATACAACTCAGCATAAATTAACCAGGATTAATTAGTTGGTATTTCTATGGGTGTGTGTGTAATTCTAAATTGAATGCTCCAATATGGAACTATATGTGAGAGATAAGGGTACCAAGATTTGGGACCGAAGAATGAATTGTTCCAATGAAGATTTTATATTTTGACTGTCACTGTTCTGGGAATAATGCCTATCTGTTTTTTTGTGGGTGTGCATGATGGAATTTGCACGACCGCTTGCATGTTTTCATTTCCCCACTCTTGGTGGTGTACCTGATGATGTTGTAAGTGCAATGTCATACAGTGCGTGTTATCTTGCCATGTGTACAAGGCAGATGCTGTTTTGGGTAGTTAAATGAAAAAAATTGCTGTTTGTGTTTCTGTCCATGGGATTAAATTTTGGGCATTACAAGATGCAATTCTTGAACCTTACAAAAAACCCACAAAATTTATTAAATGTTATCATCTATCCATTGTTATGAATAGCTTGTGAAATAAATTACTCTAGTATTATTAAATAGGGGGCTATATATGGAAGCGGGGTGGAGGGCCTAGCTCAATTGGCTAAAGCATCCTGTTGAAGGCAAGAGATCTTGAGGTCTAGTCTCTCCCCCCCTTCCCGTGGTATTGGAGGGTGTGTCATCAACGTCATTGGTCATGTGAATAAAGTTTACCAGGCGCACTGCAGTTTATAGGGGGGGCTACCTGATTCTTGCAGTCTTAAAAAAGGGGGCTATATATGGAAGCATCTATCATTATAAATCATTATTGATTATGGTAATTTCTCTTGAATAGTAAATTTAATGAAAGATAGCATCTTTGGATCTCTTTGTTGGTGATTTCTTGGAATCATGCCTTATTTAGGGAATGTTGTATATGGTGGAACACTATTTTAGAGGTGATTTTGTTTTAATTATAAGTAGATTGAAGATAATGGCACTTTTCTGCACTCTACATCTTGTGTGCATGTGATTGTGTTTATATTGGATATTTGATTCTTAAGGGATAACTGTCTAACTATCAAGCTATTGATATTTCATTATTCATGAAGGAACTTCAGTATTATTATTCGAGTAACCAAAAAACTATCTACACTATTATTATTCAAGTAACCAAAAACTATCTAGCATTAGAAATTTGTTTTTTGGCTAGCTAGCATGCTTCTATTCACAAACATATTATAAACACAATTTACAAGCATATTGAAAAAAATAAGTGAATAGAGGACAGCTGTTTCATATGTATAGAATCTGAAAATCAGTGAGAATAATCCCAAAATCTACTTCTTTTAAGTTTGTTTCTCTAGTTTTAGCATATGACCATATTTTAGGTCATTTCAGGGCCAAAAGAAATGGTTATTTGTAAACAAGAACATTTTCTGTGAAAGAAAATGGGCAAACAAAACTTTTATCAGCAGCCTTGAAGTCTACGCAATTTTTTTTGATCGGATGGCCCTCATGGGGACAATCCTTTCTTACACTAATATTGGGGGGCTTATAACTTATGACACATAAATACAAGGAAGTAGAAAGATGATATATTTGCAGGATGCCGGCATAAATTATAGACTGCAAATGCTGTAGAGTTTTACTTTAGATTAATTGATTTGTGTCAAAATATCCTAGCCTCTTTTGACATGTCCTGATTTCGTCATATCTAGCAGCAATTACAATCCTTTTGATGACACTTCACCGAGGAATAATGTTCTACACAAGGAAAATATTTATTTAAACATTGCTACAGGGATAAGTTGTAACGTTATTCAATTATTTTCTTTTGAAGGGATTTTTAACAGCATTGCTGGTGGAGAAGCCTTGGCTTTCAAACGAGTAGACATAATATTTTAGGTGTATTTTGATTTGTTATATGCTTATTGCTTTTGAATAGAAGTAAAAGTTAGTTGCTAGGTTTTGGTCTTTAGATTGCTAATGGTGGACAGTTTCACCACTAGATGCTTCTATCTAAAAACAAAAGGAAAGCACAACCATTATTAGCAGTTTTGAGCTCCATTTATTCTACGCATCATCCTATCTCCTATTTCATGCATGCTATTTTCAGGCAAAGTTTACTTTAAAAGGCAACAACAGGCCTTCCTACAAAAAGACTTAATTAGTCTTTCTTTTTAGCAGAGCTTTTTAACGGGCTTCAAATTGGACTCTTGAGCATTGCTTATTTTGTTTTATCACTTGAAAACTAGCAAAGGCAGTTCTGAGCTTGTATTCATTGTGAAGCATAGTTTGGGCATGCCTTTTCTATTACTAAAATTAAATCCTAAAGAAAATTTACTCAATTCTTATTTATATTTTTATTTGTTATTTTTTTTAGGATGGCAATTGCTTTTACCGGCAGTGATTGAAATTTTTTGCATTTTAATTAATGTCCCTTTCCAGGGTATGTTTAAGTAAGAGCCATTTTTTAGCATTTTATTTCGGAAGTATAATACTTGTGCCAGAGTAACAATATCATTTTTTGTCTCACCGGTAGTTTTTTTTTTTAATTTATACTTTGTGCAATTTTTTAGCTAAATCTATCTCAATTCAGGCAAAATTTCCCCAAAATTATAATTAATGTATAATTTTTGTTTCTATTGTGGTCTGTTTTTCCACAGATTGCAAAAATGAAAGGGCTGTGAGTTCAACAGTGAATGCTTGGTAGAGGATGGTTGGCACAGTACACCTGAGTGTCAGGTAAGGATATTTATGAATCCTTGCATAAGCTATGAAACTTGTCAGTGTCTAAACAAATTCATCCGATTTGCCTTTCATTATTCATGCCGTGGATCAATCATAGCTCATTTTCTTAATACAATTCGTGGTTGTAATGAGGATTGCATTCTATGTATGCACTTGATTTCAGAATAAGTTAAAGCACATTAAAGCCGGAATAAATTATATTTCTGGTAACTAGTGGACATTAATATCTAAAATTTAGTCAAATAATAAATTAAAATAAAAATTTAGATTTGAATGTCTTGCTTTTTTTTTGTTGTTTTCTTTCCTGGCCCAGACTGTAAAATGACATGTATTTATTATTCTCAGGATGAAAAATATTTTCTAACTGTAATACTTGTTAAACTTAATTCTCATCCTAAATTGACTGTGAGACATGTAAGTGAAAGTTTAATATATCCAAATGTTTCCCTCTACAAATAGAGCAGATTGGGACAATTTAATTATGGCAACATATTTCTGGATTTGCTATTAATGGAGCCTCATGTACTATAACATCTTTATTTACCGAAAATAAACTATTGAACTGTCAGTCATGCAAGTGGAAAAATATCAGGTGACAGTTAAAATAATAAAATAATAGTCTCTCCACCACACAAATATGCTAGGAAAAATATTGGGTGACAGTTCAGATAGTAAAATAAGGGAGAGGGCCCGATGGGGGTGAGGGCTATGTTGTGCAAGGGGTCCACGACAACAGAGGACACGTTGGCCAAAACTTTCAATGCCACGTAGAGGGTCTAGTTGGCAACTCAGAAAAATTCATCCCCACCAAATTCTTGCATGTTTTGTAACTCATACCGAACGGTTTCTGAAAAAGCCTTTTTATGAGGCAAAAGGTGGCATTGACCAAATGTGGATGTGTGGTACTTGCTTACATGTTCATCTTCACGCTACTCTCTGTGAACTTAATGCGCATTTACTTCCCCTCTCCCCTCCACCGTTGGCCATTTCGCATCTACATTGGTGTGCTTTTCATGAAGTAGTGCTTCTTTTGGGTTCTTTGCAACACCATTCACTCTTCACGTCTGCACATGACACCAGCCATTGACGGACCAGTGGTGGTGCACTTCAGGACTAACTGTGGAGAGGTTGGGAGTGACTCATGGTGATATATTTTTCATTTTCCTATGTTTATCAACATTTCCAACTTGTAAGGAAAATAAAATTCTTCGGCCATCACAGCTGAGGTTGTCTTCCAACCTGACATTGGCAATGATCCTTCATTGTATGTGTATTTCAATTGGTTTTGAAATGTTCTTTATGGTACTCTAAATCTTGTTTCATTTCAATCTTTTCATGCTTTTCACACTCCATTATATGCATGCCTGCTAATTTAGCTTGCCTCTCACTGTGCATGCCGCTCTGCACGCCGTCAACTTTACAAATATATATGCAATATCTATACATACTGTATATATCTCTGCCATATATATATATATCTATCTCTGCTAAGGGTTTCATATATCTCTGCCATATATTTGAGGGTTTCATATACTTGACTGTTAAGGGTTTCATGAACCTATATCTTTGGCCAAAATTTTCGTCAATATAAATTATTAGCAATATGTGACTAGAAATATCAAATATCACAATAAATTAGTTTTTCTTCTATATAAGCATCAGACCTTCAAGCTTTTTGTTATTCTACTCTAGAACTTTTATAAGCAGTTTATACAGCTTGAACAGTGTAAGTAGCTATTAAAATTTCCAGCTGCCATTATTGAATAGCAGTCAGATCTATTGCTAAGGGACAACAACTATTGCTATTGTTATTTTAAAAATGAACATGGTTATCTACAGTTGTGAAGACACCTAGCATGATTGGGTTTGAAAACCTTGTGAATAGGAAACATGATTTTTGTTATTTTGATTAGTAACTACAAGTCTACAACTATTGCCTTTGATAATAGCAAACAATGTTGTCATTATTCATGATTTGTGAGCAATAGACAAGATGTTCGTGCATACATGGCAAGACTTCTTAAAGTACAGCACATTCATATACACCCATTGTACCCTTAATCCTAAATGATTATTCTATCTTTTAACTTGACATTATTGATGCATCACAAATTATTCAATTGTAAGAAAGAATACAATAAAAATTTATCATTTCTAATTGATTTCTATGACTTGATACAGATGTATTGTAAGAACACTTTGTGCCCTTGTTTTTGAGACCTCTTTGTTTGTTTGGTTTTTTTGTGTTTTATGAGGGTTTTCTGTTTTTAAGTGTCTTTTTTGCAAATAAAGGGAGTGCTGGAAATGAAATGATAATAAACTAAACTAAATTGCAACACTCCAAATATATTATTTTTATTAAATACTTGCAAAGAGAATAATCTACATGCATACCCGAAGAAATTTGCAGACATTAATGGCTGCCATTAGATTGCAGACCCAAAAAAGCAGATTATGACTGGTTCGATTTCTCATCAAGGCTGCACTTTTTTTAATAAATTTACTGTGGTTGGCTTCTCCACTCCTGGGCGCACCTCTTCTTGATTTTTATTGATTTTTAGAACCTCTATTAACCAAGATCGCCCCTTAAGAAGGATCCGCCTCCCTGCTGCTGGTAACACACAAAAAAGCAGATCGAACCCTTGTAGATTCGTATTGGAATAGCAAACAATCTGCCTCCAATCCGTTTTTTCTGATTCAACACTAAACCCTTTCACTTCACACTCAAACTCTTCACAAATAATCTAGTTTTGCCCTAGGCCTCTAATCGCCCAATCTGCTGTGATAATGGCTGCTAAAAAGCAAGCTGTCCTTCCCTTGTAAATTGATCCAACAATCACGGACAAACCACTGAAGGCTGTTGCTCAAACCGCTGAGATGTATAATTGATATTCACACACAAACCCTCTGAATATCTTCTCCAATCTGCTCAAACCTCTGAGATGTATAATTGATATTCACACACAAACCCTCTGAATATCTCCTCCAATCTGCTCAAATAGAACACCTGTATGATGCCCTCCTGTATGCCTAATTCAGTAGATATTTCACTACTTCAAAAGGCTGCAACAATGGAGAGTTAACGTTCTCCAATGGCTGACTGAATCAGAAACCCTTGGCTTTCTCTCTCAGACAAAAAATCATCAACACCAATGCTCAATCCCATGAATGGCAAATGACTCCAAAATGAAATATATAAACCCTCTTGAGAAAGTCGAATTTCTCATTAAATGTTATTTTCTTTCATTCTTTTAATATTTCATTAAATACTTTGGAGTGGGTGACTGATATTTAATTAAATAAATGGCCCCTTCTTATGACTCCTTGACCCTTAATATTAAGTTAAGTTATAACTTAATATTATAATCTTTTTAAATAATTAATGTTTATTTAAGCCAAATATGCATTAATATCTGCATGAATACTCATTATCTCTAAGTGCCGTCTGAACTGGGAGCTAAGCTGATGGAGCTGCATACGACCACACACCTTACTAAAAATAGTAAGGGTCCCCTTCAATGTAACTTTGACTTACTATAAATAGTAATTAATACATACGGAGCCCTGTGAACGCCAAACGAAAGCCAAAATTGAATGCCACTGAACACTGGAGATGATACAAACCTTAGGAGACCCTCTAACCATCCTCATTAGCCTACGAGGGTCAGAACTATAGGCTAATCTCCTCTGACAATTGATGTCAGCTAGAAGGGGACATTACATGTATATATAGGATTTATAGTTTTTCTACATTGAATTAGATTTTTACAGTCATATTATATAATGTATCACATGGTAATGAAGATGAACATCTTATGCTTATCAAATACATGTACATATTATCATATCAATTGTGTATATTCTGTTGATCAGTTGATAAAGGATGGCTTTGATAAAGTGTCATTAATTTTTCAATGGTTTTTAATGCTGGATGATAAAAGCTTGTAAAATGTCTGGTAGTATATATTTTAAAAAAAAATTGGAGATTTAATCATGAGTTTTAAATTTATGTTCCTTTGAAGAAGTTATGGAGACAGTTCTTTATGTCGTTACAGTATGCTATAAAGATTACTTCTTCTGCATGAATGTCTTTTAAGGGTATCTGTGTTTCTTTGTAGACCACCATTTCAAAAACGACCGACCCACTTTGTGCTCTAAAAATGGAACATTGAGAAGGAGGACGTTGCGATTGTGAAGCCCTTTTATATCTTTTAACAGGAAGATCAAAAGCAAATATATCCTACAAAACTGATCTTGAGCATGCTAATGGTGAAGAAGTTTCTAAGCATGCCGAACTCATATTCACAACTCTAATAAAAAAATAAACAGTAACAAGGCAAATAACTAGTACAGAGAACTCGCCTACAGATAATAAATAATCATTTCCATGGCTTTCATTTATATCTTTAATAATAATACAAACAGTAAACAGGACAGAAAACTGGAAAACTGTTATACAATTCACCTACAAAAAATAAATAATCATTTCTAGGGCTTTCATAAGGGAGAAAGACAACCAAATTGTAACAAAAATGAAAGAAAAAACAGAGCAAAATTGGGAAAAAAAGCATTAATTTCGTCAGTCAAATAGGATGGACCGTAATTTCTAGGACAAAATAATGGATGAGGTAACATTCAGAACCTAAAAAACAACAAAATGTTGATCTAAAATAGGTCATTTAGGAATTTCGTAACTGTAACATGCAGCAGGACTCGAACTCATGTTGATCCCCTGAGCTGATGGCCGCTTGTTTGAAAAATCTGCCAAGAAAATATGAATTAAATTTGATCCAAGTCAGGCTTCTTAAAGTTGCAAGTGACAACAATCCTGTAATACCGCTTCATACATAAGGGTGCAAGTTCTGGAGAAAATGCCAATAGAGGTCAAGTGTAATACCTACCAATTACATTTGCTTGAAAGTTTCTTAAGCCTTCTCAACAAATCCAATTTGCGCGCATCCTGCGATCATTTCATTCCATGAGATGAAATCTCTTTGAGGCCTTCTGTCAAACAGTTCAAATGCCTTCTCTATGCTTCCAATATTTCCATACATGTCTACCAGGATAATTGCAACTACAACATGAGATATATATGTATAAATGTGTATAGATAGATAGATAGATATCTATCTATCTATCTCATATATCCATATATATGCACGCACATACGTAAATATACATATACAGCTTGGTACCTGCCAATTGCGTTTTCTTGAAAGTTTCTAAAACCTTTCCAAGAAATGCATTTTGTGCATATCCTGCAATCATTTCCCTCCATGAGATGACATCTATTTGAGGCATTCTGTCAAGTAGTTCATGTGCCTTCTCTATGCTTCCAATTTTTGTAAACATGTCTACCGGGGCATTTACAACAACATCTGATATTATGTGCACGCACATGTGTGTGGGTATATATACATACATATAGATAGATAGATCCATATATCTACATAGATAAACATGTATGCATACATATATCATATACACATCCACATACATATATATAAATTACACAAATACAGTGGAATTTGGCTTTACACCTGCCAGTTGCATTTGCTTGAAAGTTTCAACAAATCCATTTTGTGCATGTCCTGCAACCATTGCATTGCATGAATTGGCATCTCTTTGAGACATTCTGTCAAAGAGTTTGGGTGCCTTCTCTATGTTGCCAATTCTTGCATACATGTCTACCAGGGCAGTTATAACAACAAAATCTGATATACACACACACACACAGACATATACAGTGGAATTTGGCTATACACCAGCCAATCTCATTTGCTTGAAAGTTTCTAAAGCCTTTTCAACAAATCCATCTTGTACATATCCTGCAATCATTGATTCCATCAGCTTTACCAATTAAACTACTAATTTGAACCACAATCATCCAAAATTAAATTTTAATTACTAAAATTTTAAATATGTACAAATTTATTCCTTAATAAAACAGTAGCTATAATTCCCACTTGTTTGTTTTGGCATTCGAGGATCGTGGACTTGAACCAAACGTGAAGGAAAAGAAATGTAAAGGGAGAATTAGGCAAACTATATTTTGAATTCGCATTGCAATCCAACCAAACGGCTACTCCATCACTTAATGATTTAGCCTATAGGCTTGTTTGAGTTAGTGTCCAAAGTCTATAGCATTAATACAGTCTGGTATAAACAGGGCATTTTCCAGTTTTGCAGATAATATGGTCTGTTCTGACTGTTGATATTGCTTATTTTCCTTTCTTTCTTGTTTTTATATGAATGAGTGTTTCAGGTAGACTCCAAATTAAGATCTCCTATATGCTATTGGACTTTTACAGACCCCCAAATATTCTTTTTAGCCGATATTCATTGCTTTGGTATTCAAGTCATGTAAATTCCTATTCCTGCTTTCTTTTTGTTAGTTACCTGCTTTCCTTTACATTACGAAGAGTCAGTCCTCTGTAATGTGTTGTTCTCTCCGAGTGGTTTAATGATAATAAGCTTAAGAATGAAACAATTCAATGTCAAAATGATTCTTAGGATATTTATTTTCTCATTAAGAGGTCAATAATAAAAAACCCCAAACAAGAAAACCAGGACATGATTTATTAGAGCAAATTGTCCTCGAATAATTATATCATGGAATGCAATTATTGCAGGATATGCACAAAATGGTTTTTGTTTAAAAGGCTTTAGAAACTTTTATGCAAATGCAATTGGTAGGTGTAAGGCCAAAGTCTACTGTATATGTATGTGTATTTACATATGTACACATGTACATGCATTTATATATGTATATACATATTTCAGATGTTATAGTTGCAATTGCTTTGGTAGACATGTACACACACATATATATGTATGTATGTATATATATGTGTGTGTATGTATCTATATATTTATTTGTATGTATGTATATATATATTATATGTATGTTCATACATACATATATGTGTTGGAAATATTGTTGTCATTGATGTCAAAGGGGTGTAGAACATATTGCTGTTATTAAAGAAGAAAATCAGTTTATCTTATTCAAGGCAGATAACATCCACTCTGATTCTTGTTGATAATGTCTCCCATAAGCAGGCCTTATGATTATCCTCTGTTTTTGTTGGTCCATAGATATTGAACAAAACAATTTTTAAATCTGTAAAAATATCACATACCTTACATACAATCCAGTTGGGTTCCGCAACACAGTCGCTAACTGCAATCTTCCTTGAGTTCCATAAAATGATAAGGCCTCTTGAGCTGCCATTTGCCTTAGAGCGCATTCCATCCCAATTTTGATAATGGGAAATGAACATATCTGCATCTTTTCCATTCAATTTAGTTTCTTGCATTATTATGATGTTGGCTATCATAATTTCTATGTGATGGTTGATCAAGTGCCGCTTGTTAGGGGCGTTTAAGCCCCTAACATGCCATGTGATTATCTTCAGGGTTCCTCCCTTAGATCTCAGCAAGTATTTCTTGATATTTGATAGAGCTTGTTCTTTTGCTTCCTCCTCTCTTTTTTGTTTGGTAGTCTTCCGATCTGTTTTTTTGTTTCCCATTTGATTGATGATTTCACGCGCTTATTAGCTGATGGTCCCGGGGTCGATGATATCCAGTTCATCCTCCCCCATTCGCTCTTCCTCTGAATTATTTTTCTCTTCTAGGATCTCCCTCTTTGGTTCTTCCAATTGTTCATTTTGACTTAGCACCACATTTGAATTTGGTTCCTTCTCCACATCATCCTTAGTGGTGTCCCCACAACCTCATTGATATGACTTTCACCTTCTGTTTCCCTGTTTCCATCTCCCATATTTTCTGTTATGTTTTGCTTTCTTTCTCCACTCTTTATCAGGTTCCTTTCTTTTTTGTATGCCATGGCTGTTGCTCTCGAACTGGTTTCTCCTCTTGCAATACAGACGTAAATATTTTAGGTCTTCTTTCTCTATCTGCTACCTCCATACCCAATCTCTGTTTTGCAGTTTAACCACCTTTGGGATACCATAAATTGTCAATATTCTTATTTTGGCATATGTTAAGGGTTTCACTGCCCTGCAGATCGATATCTAGGGTTTTGCTGATCAAAACTTCAATCTTCATCAGGCATTGTTGTGACCATTATTCAAATGGTAAATTGTACAATCGTACAATCTTCTTTCTCTATCTGGTTCATTGCCATGAAGGTTTGTGAGGTTTTGAAGGTCTTAATGAAAATGATAGTATATGCCCCTTGATTCCGCTGGGGGCTTTGTCCCCAAACACTCGAGTTTTGGAGAATATTTTAAAAAAATTATGTATTTCAAATGTGTGATAAAGTTGCTGAGTTATTGCTGAGTTTTCCTTGATTTTTCACTGAGTCTTGAGTTTTAAATTTTTTTAGGCTTATTGAGTTATTTCCGAGTTTGAGTTCTTCAACTATGGTATGTAATATGAAGTACTTTGTTTTCTTGTTGCCTTCCTTGAGCCACGTTTCTCTGGATTTTTGTCTCTAGTAGCATTCTTCTCTTTTCAGGACTTCAGCAAGCTCCCCTTTTAGATCCTTTTCAACTTCAAAATCTTCACTCCCCATCCCTTGCTCAATGATGTGCTCATTTAGTGCTGCCAGTTCTCGTTCTATCCTTTCTTTTTCCTAGAATATGTTTTTGAAATGTGCTTTGTTCCACTCCTTAAGTTTGTTTTTCACATAGTTTAATTTTTTGCTGTTCTTGTATAAAAGGAGTGGTTCCCTATTCTGATCTCATCCCACCAAACAACAATCAACTCAGGCAACCTGTCATCTCTTAACCACATGTTTTCAAATTTGAACGGGTTCCCATTTGGAGGTTCATCCGGTTGTAGGGATAACTGTATTGGAAAGTGATCAGACCATGTGAAGGGCATAATCAACGCCTCATGCAGATCATTTTGCTCCCCCAGTCTCCAAAGAGTAGAAACCTATCCAATCTCTCTGCTATTTTGGCGAAACCTTTCCTTTCATTTGACCGTGTGGAAACCCCATTTTTAGCTTGTAAGTACCTTAGCTGGTTGTTGTCAATAAACTCTTGGAAGTCCTGTTGAACATTCGTGATTCAACCTATACCTCCCCTCTTTTCTTCATTATTCAAGATGGCATTAAAATCCCTTGCTATGATGCCCTTTCCCCTCTAAGGGTGGCAATGTTGATGTAAATCTATTGCCACAAATTCCTCTTGTCTATTGTAGATATTGGCCCATACACATTTATGATAACCAGTTGTTCATTTCTTTGCAGTAATTTGCACCTCATCATTATCCAATTCCCATGCTCTTCAACAACTTCCCCAATGACTGCTAAGGTGTTCTAAATAACACCTAATCCACCAGAAACTCCTTTTGCGTCCACAAAAAAACCCTTCAATTGTCTCCAACACCCAAGTCTCTTAGCACTTTCCTTCTTGCTTAATTTTGTCTCTTGTAACAAAAGGATATCTGCCCTAGATTGGTCAATTTGGTGCTTGACCAGGTACCATTTGTTAGGGGCATTAATGCCCCTAACATTCCATGTCATAACCCTCATTGCGCCTAGAGAAGGATGACATCCTTCCTTGACCTTAATTTCATTTTCCCTACTGCATTTGCTACTATCTCCAACTTGGCCTTATTTGACTTTGGCCCCCTTTTACCATTCTTCTTGATGTTTGGCTTTTTTAGTTTTGATTGTGATTGCTCCAACATTCTTTCTTTAACCAATTCACCTTCCTCTGCCTCTCCCATTTCTTCCTCTTTTGAATCTAGTTCCTCCTCACTCTCACCACATCTGCTTGTGGTCCATTTTGCTTTAAGTTTTTCGATTCGTCCTCCGTAGCATTCCCAACTTCTCCATCACCTGCATTCATCCCCTCATCCTCAACACCACTTATTGCGCCAGTTTGGGCCTCCCCTTCCTCCGGTATTACAATCATAGTCATTGCTACTTCCTAAATGGGGGGGGGGGGGGTGCATTCCTTTTGTTTGCTAGCTATTCAAACTCCACACAACTCATCTGATGTTAGCATGAAGATTCTACCCACCGAATTGTTTGTGGGATGCTATGAGTTATTTGTTTGGATCTCCCTTCTCTAGCAACCATTGGATCCTTGAAACTCCCATAGGATATGATGACTCCCCACCTGAAGATTCATTTGCTGAGTCTCCATGGCTAGGATCCCACTCATACCCATTCGCTTTGTTGACCCTCATCCTCATAGTGGATTCTACGTTGCCATGATCCCTAGACTTGCAAATGGGGCATATTTTCATTTGATCCTCCCTTTTCACTTTCTGAGACCGGATCCCACCATCAAAGCATACTTCAATTTCTTGGGGCAGATTTTGTTGCGGGGGTAGCCCGAGGAAAATTTTGGCATACGTGCCCCAACACCTATCTTCATTGTTTTTCCCTATCGAGATCAGATTTCCTAGGCTTTCCCAAATTTCTAGCAATATTTCATCATCCCAAAACTCCGTCGGAAGATTGTACAAGCATATCCATACTGGCCCTTCTTTGATTGTATGTTTCCAAGGGTCAAAGTTTGGGTACCACTCTATCAGGTGCAGCCCAACACTATCCAGGTAGTGCGTGTCGTTGGGCAGAGCATTCCATTTATCTTCCTTGGACGGGAATTCTACCAAGAAGAATTCATTAGGTAATGCCCTAGTTTGAGCCCGAATACCCCCTTTCTCTCTACACCACCTGCCTATGTGTTCTACATCGCACCAACCCCCCCTCCCCCTTGAGGAATATCCCTTTTTCTTTCAGTCTATCTATTGAGTTTCTTACTTTGTTCTTATCTAAATTAATAGTGTGTTTCAAACATTTCGGGGTGGGCGACTTACCAATCAAATCCACATATTGGTGCGATGGCCCTATGTCTGCAATCACCTCTTCTTCCCTTTCCATTGCTTGCTTGTGTGCTCCTTGCTTCCAGCTGTTTTGTTGCGCCAATTGTTGGAGGTATCTACTTTTGGCCTTCTTTTTTCCCAAAACCATCCATGCCCGTTACCAGCCACTTGCATCCGATTCATGGCACCCCGCTTGTTGAAGTTTGAATTACGGGCTGTTCTCTGTCTAATCGTTGTCATCCTTTCAGTCCTAGGAATCCACCTGTGTGGGTGCATCCATGGGGGAGAAGTTTGGCCTCCCCATCTTCTCTGATCAAGGTTCGATCCCCGGTCATGGCTTTGCTTGTTGTGATGCTCCATGCCTCTGTACCTCGGGTGGCATCTGTCCACCCATCTTCCTCCTTCAAACACCCACTGTGGAACATGATTTCTCTCATCTGTCCACCTTTCCGCTGCATATTCTCCCTTCGGACATTCATCTACCTCAATATCTCCCCATGCTTGCCCATCAAGATCTCTTGCTCTTTTTTGCTCCTCTTCGCTCCTCCCTTGTCCATGGTGTTTCTTAATATTAACTTATTTAATGGTTATTATTATTCAAAAGGGCAGCAATTACCCAATATGGCGAGCAGTGATAATAAATCAATGATTAATATGTAAATAAGAGATAGGAATTAAATATATGAAAAGCAACGATCACCTCTACTAAGGTTGTCTTCTTTCAAATGGGACACATTAAGATATGGGATATTTAAGTAAAGAGAAATAAAAAGTCTGAAAGGGGATAAGCAGCAGAAATGGATATGATCAAGGGAAAATCAGGAAGGAATAGAAAAAAAGAAAGCCGATGTGAATCAAGGAAGTAATGATGGAATAAATAAAAAGGAAATACAGAAATAAATCAGAAATCTGAATAACAGCAGATTGTCAGAAATGAATATCATTTGGCATTAAGCAGATATCAAGAAGATGTGTAAAGGAGAAGATAGTTCAAGGAGAGATATATGAAGACAAAGATAAATAACTAAGGGAATAGAAAATGAATCTGGAACATATATTTTCTGAGTGTTAAAGCAGACCAAGATATATATACAGATCTTAGAAAGGTAAATACAGATTGGGAAAGAGATATAAAAGGAACTGAATCAGCAAGTAAGTATAATATATATATATGCTCATGCAAGGGTGAGTATTGTAAGCCTAGAAACTAATTAATAATGAATATATATTATTATGCAATAATGATGTTTGCAACAATTATTAATTCTTATTAGTAATTAATCATTTGATCTAATCTATTTGCTTCTCTTTAAGTAATATCTTCTAAATATTGAAGGTAGAATTGAAAGATCAACTCTGGATATTGATAGTAGTTAAGGCATTCAACAAAAGTAATTGATCAACGGCATAGCCTCTCATATATATGCAGCAGATTCAATTAGAGTAACAACATAATCAATAAAAGAGTTGCACTACAATAACATGATGACCATGCTCCTCTCTCCTCTATTTGCGTTAAAATAAAAAATTCCTGCTCCTCTCTCCTTTGTCTGCGTTTGAACAACTTGCGTGCATGGTGGATTCTGCCTTGGGGGTACCCCAGAGTCCCCCTCTGTCCCCTCTTGCCCGCGTCTCACCCTGTCACATGCGGACTCGTGTCCCTTAGGAGCCACTCCTGGAGGGTCTGATCCTGTGATTGCGGGTCAATCCGGGTCACCCGTGATTCCGGTCTTGTCTGGTGTGGAAGTGTCGGCAGTCAAGATTCTTCTAGAAGCTAAAGGTTGGAAGGATATATTGATCAATGGTAAACAGAGCTCAAGGTGCCCCTCACCTCATTCTGAAGAGAAAGTCATAGCCACAGGAACGGATTTCGCTATCTTTGATACAATCAGTGATAGGATTCTTTCCTTCATGGAGAATGTAGTTGTGGGTCATTTTCTCTCATTTTGTCCCTTTGTGGATATTGTCCGAAGATGGGCTGCTGCTAAATGGCGCCTCAAAGGAAGTGTGGACATTTGTGCAATGTCGGGTGGTCTCTTCCTTTTCAAATTGACGGCTTTGGATTCTTGGTTGCAGTCCTCTCTTCTGGGCCTTAGGTGTATGGAAAGCACAGTTTGGCATTATGCCGTTGGAACTCGGGTTTTGACCCTGTTGTGGATCTAAATAAATTGGCGCCGGTCTGGGTTTGATTGCCTAGGTTGCCCTTGGAATACTGGGACGAATCGATCTTCAAAAGCATTGGGGATTCCTTGGGCTAGTTCATTGCTTCAGATTCCATTACTAGATCCAAATCCAAGTTAGTGTTTGCTCGCTTTTGTGTTAATATTGGTGTGAATAAGATGCTACCTGTTGATGTGTTTTTTGTGACCGCACCAACGCAGAATAAAGTCGCCAACGGCTACCCTACTCTCTCTTGATCAAAGTATCCAGCACGCTAAGATTGCGAGAGAGTTTGTGCGTTCAACTCCAAGGTTCCTTCAACGCGAGTAGTCTCAGCTGGCTCAATGTGATTTGTTGGTATTTCAAGGGGACTTACGAAATTGTTCGGTAGCGGAGAAAGGAATTCGAATGCTCGAAAGGTTTGTCTATAAAGTTCTTGTTTCAAAAGGTACTAAATGTAAATAGTGTTGGGTTAAGAAGGCTCTAATCTACTCTAACGCATGGGACATGGCAATCAATTCTCATAAACTTTAACCAGGCTTTGCTTTGCCTCGCTTTGGACAACCTCCATAGAACCGGTGCAATCTTCAGAGGAGTAGCTCTAGGTGTTCAGATCACAATTTAGCATGAAAATACCATCACAACGACGCATATTAACATACAAATCATGATCGAAGTTAAGTACACGATATTCCAGTTGACCACACAAGGCACATTCACCATCAGCGAACACACTAGTGGTATGGATAGACGATGTTTGCTCAAATTGAAGACCACATTCCACAATCATTAACTACTTGCATGAAATGAAATTTATTCTACTTTAAGATCCTACTCGAATCAGAAGGACTAAGAAACCTTGCTAGCTACTCACAACAAAAGACGAGATCATCATCAACGAAAACTCTTTTTATTGAGAGAGTGTTCACAACAATTTCTTACAAAGTTTTCAAAGGAAAAACTTTCCTTCTTCTTCAACTACACTATCAATCTATACTAAGCTACTTCTAAGTTGTCCTTCTACTCTATGTCTACTGTCTAACTCAATGTCTATTCTAATCATTTACAAATGAGGGGGGATGGCCCTTTATATAGCTGGCCAAGTCCAACGGACGACTCAGATTACAATTGGCTGGATGGCCTAGATCGTGCCACTTCAGCCCTAAACAAGATTCACCCTAAAAACCGCCACAAAGAGGAGTGGGGCAATAAATAAGCAATTAATGGCCACCATCTTCTAGAAGATTCCTGTTTTGAAATGCGTTCACACTGTTCTTGTTCTTGATTGCAGACTTGATCAAAGAACTTCAACTTCTGGCATGGCAGGGATGTTCTCATTTTGAAATTCCAAGACTACAACCTCATTCTTCTACTTGATGATGGTTTTACTCCTTGATGTCATTACATTTTAGGTTGGGTGAAGTATGCTGGGAAAACACCCTTCGGGTCAACGTCGAAGAAAGACCTCCACTTTGTCCTTCAATTCATCTTGCTATCATTCTTTAACTTTGAGGTGCTTGAGGATCATCTCTAACACTTGGTACTTCATCTTTCCCTCTATCCTGGACTTTGAAAACATTTCTTCTTTGTCACTTGAGCTAGGCACATACTAAGTCTCAACACTTAGCCATTTTCTCCAAGTATTCGCTTCATCTCCCCAAGTCATCACCGTTTGGTCTCGACGTTCTTCCTGCAAAACAAGCAAGGAGAAGGGCATTAGAACACTTCATAATATAAATTCACTTTACTTACCTGATTTTCATGCTTTAACTTCCAAGGGTTCATTGTTTTTCTCTAGCCAACTTTGCCATCTTTACAACCTTTCATCATGGGCGGATTTGATGGGCTTCGCAAGTTTCTTCATTTTGATGGTGTAATTGAAAGCATGATGTCCGAGTTTCACTTCATCTTCAAATTCTTCATGCCTTAGAATATTTCCACATAACCATTCATCCCCCCTTAGGGCGCATCTAGAGATTTGAGCTCCCGTTTTCATTTCACCGGCTGAGGCGTTCATTCTGATATTTCATCCAACTCTAGCTCGAGAAAAATGTTTATATCAGGAATTTGATCAAAATTTATCTAGTCACCATTTATTCCTTGCCTTAAGAAATTTTTTAATTTTTCCCCTTAGAAAATTCATTATTTAAGTGCCCATAAAAAATATCCATCTTTAAAGTCTTGGCGAAGTGCAGAAGACTTTAAAATCCATTCCTTGTCGAAGATCTTCAATACCTAGAAGAAAATTCCCTTCAGAACATGTTGAATTCATGGGTCTACAAACGAAGGGGTTCATTTAATTTTTTGAATTTAAAACCTTAGAAAAATATATATAAATATTTTTTTCAAATTTATTCCAGTTCTTCATCCTCGACCGTATTTTCCTGCTCTGACTTGAAATTTTCATCAACCTCGCGAAGCTGGTATCTTCTGACTCCTCCTTGCCAACTTTATCCATGCCTTAACAAATTTCATCACTTCTCCAAGCTTAGGGAGTACTTTCTCTAGAGGTGAAATTTTGATACTTAGAAATTTTTTTAACATGTCATCACCAGCTTGGGCGCATTTTATATGTTGAGGTGGACGCCATAGAATCTCTTCATCAACCTTTCCTCCTGCATGCACCTTGGGCACATTTAGGTGTTGATGCTTCAAATTTCAAACACTTAACCAAATTTCCACCCTTCTCTCTTCACTAGGCACATATGGAGGTCTTCACTTCAAATTTCATAGACTTAGAATACTTTTCAGCCTTTCCACAAGTTAAGGGTGCATATTAGTTATCCAACTTCAAATTTCCATGCCTTAGAATACTTTTCAGCCTTTCCTTCATCTTAAAGCCCATTCAAGGGTGGCAGCTTCAATTTTACTATTCTTAGACTTTCTCTGCATGCACCACGCCTTGGAATCTTCTATCTTAGCATGGGCACATTCAAAGGGGCAAGAGGGAAGTCAACACTTTGTCCTTTTCTAGTTGAAGTGAGGGCACATTTAGACTATGCAGGAGGATGGGCGCATTTAGAGGTATGAGGTGGATATACTTTAACACGTAGCCATTTTTCATAGTTTTCCTGTGAGGTGGGCGCATTTAGCATGTGCAAGAGGATTTTGACTTTCAACGCCCTTGACTTCCTTCCCTGCATGTACACATTTTGTCTTCACATGCCTTCATTTGGGCGCATTTGAGGGGGTGAGAGGGATGAACATTTTTACAATGCATTTGACTCTTTGACCTCCTTCTTAGGTATGGGCACATTTAGCATGTAGTGGAGGATTTGTTTCAATACTTAGAAACTTTTTGCATGCTATTACCTTGAAGTGGGCGCATTTGGCCTAGGGAGTAGGATATTCCAACACTTAGAAATTTTTCAATCATCTTGAATGCAAGCTGGGCACATTTAGCATGTCCAGCAGGATATTTTCATGCCTTAGAAAATTTTCTTGCTTTCCAGCTAAGGTGGGCGCATTTAGAGGGTGATGAAGGATGATTTCAAACTTGGAAAATTTTGCCAACTGCCAGCCAGCCTTCCTTGGGTGCATCTAAGGGTAGGAGGTGGATTTATCTCCAGACTTAGGCATTTTCTCCTTGTCTTCGCCAGCTTCTCCATGCCTCACTATAAATAGTAAGTCCTTTGATTTTCACATCTTAGAAGCTCAGATTGATTTGAAACTTTAAGCATTGGATCTTCATGACCTTGTTAGTCTGTTCATACTGCTATCTCGGGCTGACCTGCTAAAAATAGTATGTTTATGAAGGTGGTTTACTATTTATAGCAACTACCTTTTTTCATGACCTCCACAACTCCGCTTGTCTCGAAATTTGAATGACGTGCTCCTCATCGGGTGACTTGCCCGTTCACACTGGCCACTGTTGCTGATTTACTATTTTTAGCCAGTTTCTGGAACGCCTTACTATAAATAGTAAATGCTCCAATTGCCTTCAAATTTTACCAGTGGATAGCTTGAAAGATACTGATCGCAATGTGATACACCAGTTTTCGAAAATTCTGGCATTTTACCCCTCATTTTGGGTCCCGAAGTTGGAAACCCTAATTTGACTTGCATGTATATCAAATGACCTCCGTTTGACCTCGTTTTTGTTGCACTTCGCCCTGTTTGTGGTTTTGATGTGCTGGGCAGCTGTCGGAATGGACCTGCTAAAAATAGTAAGTCTTTGAAAACTGATCATCTTGCCCTGCATGTCACATCATTGCGTAGGTCTTGAAAAACCCATAAAGAATCACCCGACATGCGTTGAAAACCCTGACATGCAAACCCTAAAAATAGCCTCTGAAGGCGGCTCTTGAAAAAGTTCTGATCTTGGTTTGCATGTTACATTGTTGCGAAGGTCTCGAAAAACCCAGAAGGAATATGCAGACATGTAAAGAAAATCTCAACATAAACCCTAAAATTTGCTTCGGAAGCTGAACTGCTAAAAATAGAAAGTTGTCCGTTTTGGCTCAAAATTTGTAGACGAGCAGCTTGACATGTTCTGGATGCAGTGTGACGATCAAAACTTCGAAAGTGCTGAGAGAATTGCACACTTACTAAAAATAGTAAGTTGCCAAAATTTGATGAAATTTAGCTGGGAGCTTGTTGGAAGCATACTGACATCAACGTCAGTCTCAGATTTCAATTTATTCACTTCATTTGACCTCAAACCGACCAAAAAGTGCAAACCCTAAAAATATGGACTTGGCCGAAATTTTACGTTTAAGCTCACAGACGGGCACATCCCCGGAAAGGCAAACAGCAGAAAAGGGATAGAAAGAGAGAGAGAGACAACAGGAAAACTAACTAAAATCAAGCCAAAAGTTCGAAACAAAGCAAAAATTAGGGGGTCCCCATTTGCAATGGGACGATGTGTGAAAAAGGTCACAACACTTCCTAACTCTATGAAGCTGTGCTCTAAGTTTGGTACCTTGGTTCATCCAGTTTGCTGTGAAAATGCTGTCGTTTACTGTCAGAAGTGTGCTAAACCTGGCCACCTTATCCTCGACTGTAAATCTTCCTTTAATCGGGAGCCTAACCTAGGGGACTCTACTGCTAATGCTCACCTTCCTTTGGGAAATGACGTTCTTAAGGATGTTGACTCTCAGGCCAAGTCTGCCTTGCTAGTCTTGGTTGAACCCGTGATCTCTGGGGATCCTCCTAGTGGGATGGAGATATCAAGTGTGGATCCAGCTTTGAGCCTTGCTATTCCTACTCTGACTGAGAAGTTGGCAGTTGATAAGATTTTGGATGTCGATGCTTTATCCTCTGACCCGACTCTTGGGGAGGATGAGTTGTTTGGTGGCTTCCTGTTGGAGGTGGGATCTACTGCTGGGACTAGTGAGACTATGGGTGAAGAGGGCGAAATTTGGGAGGATGTGGTTACTGGAGTTATAGAGGAGACAGTTTTTATTTCTGAGGGGTTGAATTAGGAGAAAGCCGTAGAAGAGGATATCTGGTTAACCCCAAAGAAAAGAGAGAGAAAGAAGCAGATGTGGGAGGTGACTCCAAACCTGGAAGACCCAACCATAGACAAACTAGGTTGAGAGAGACTGCAAATAAGATAGCCATTGGTAAACAGAGGACATTGGAAGTGTACTCCAAGAAGGGTCAAAAATGAAGGTCATGTCATGGAATGTGCGAGTGCTAAACAACTCTCATAAGCAACTTGCTCTAAAGAACTATGTATTAGAACATAAGATCGATGTTTTACTTTTACAAGAAACCAAGATGAAGAAAGCAAATTTTGACAATATTGGTAAGTATTTATGGCCGAATGCCATTTACTCCTATAGTGATGCTAAAGGGGCGTCGGGTGGTCTTGCTATGCTATGGAACCCCTCTAGGATTAATGGCTCCGAACTATTCCACTGCTAGAGTAGTGTGGGAGTTTCTTTTTCTTACTCGGGCAGCTCTTGGTCGCTTATCAATGTCTATGCTCCCAACTAGAGAAATGCAAGAAACGCCTTGTGGCAGGAGCTTTCAAATTTGGTTAAAAATAATAGGGGATCTCACTGGCTTGTGGCTGGGGACTTCAACTCCCTCTTATATCCTTCGAAGAAAAGTGGTGGTCTGGTGGATTATTCTGATAGCATGGTTGATCTGGCAAACTTTTGAGTTCTACTGGCCTGATTGACATTGACTCATTGGGCCAAGCTTTTACTTGGACCAATAGGCGTCTTGGGTAGGACTTAATTCAAGTCAGATTAGATAGATTCCTTTGCTCCAGCAACTGGACTAGCCTGCTCAGTGCCAATCTTCAGGCTCTGCCCAGGATGGTTTCAGATCACAATCCTCTGCTACTGATCTCGAATGACCATTCTTTTGTTGGACTGTTCCCATTCTGGTTTGAGATAATTTGGAATTCCCACCCTGACTTCAAGAACAAAGTTGCTGAATGGTGGAATATTCCTGTTCATGGTTCCCCCATGTTTAGGATCTTTTTTAAACTTAAACATATCAAATGTATGGTGAAAGGCTGGAACAAAAGAGTTTTTGGGGATGTTTTAAAAAAAAAGAGTTGTTAGGGATAAATTGAAAACTATCCAAAAGAAAATGGAGGGGGATGTCAGTTTACCTACTTGCAACTAGGAAAAAGAGTGCCGTAGGGAGTGGGAGTAAATTCTAAGGAAAGCGGAAAGTTTTTGGAAACATAAATCTAGAGTCCAATGGTTGCAAGAAGGTGATAGGAATACCTCTTTTTTTGATGTTTCTGCCATTAAACATAAGAAAAGGAATGAGATAACTAAATTGCATAATGAGCAGGGGGATGTGATCAATACACCCACCTAGATTAGTCTCTTGGTTGTAGACTATTTTTAGAAGGCTTATTTGGTCCTTGCTGAGGCTCCGAATTCGGCTTTGGACAATTTGCTGATGGACCCTTTTTTGACCATCATTTCCCAGAATGATAACCTTGGGATTCTCAGTGTTGTCACTCCTGAGGAGGGCAGGTTGGCTACTTTCAGTATGGGGGCTTACAAAGCCCTTGGTCCAGATGGTTTTCCACTGGCCTTCTTTCAGATATTTTGGGAGACTGTTAGTTGGGACCTTGTCTTAGTTGCTCGTGATTTTTTCAAATCTGGTAAGATTCTCAAACAATTGAACCACGCCTTTATAGCCTTAATTCCCAAGATTGTTGATCCACAATCTATGACTGATTTTTGACCCATCAACATCTGCAATACCTTTTATAAAATCCTCTCTAAAATTCTGGTGAACCGCATCAAACCTCTCCTTGACAAATTAATCAGCCCCACTCAAAAAGGGTTTGTGCTTGGTCGTCATATCCTTGATGCTACCATAACCACTCATGAATTACTCCATTCCATGGATAGATGCAATAATGCTAGTATGGCCCTTAAATTAGATATTTCAAAAGCTTAAGATAAGGTGATTTGGGATTTTATCCCTAAAGTCTTAGTTAAGTTTGGGTTTGACCAATCTGTGGTCAAACTCATAATGGAATGCATAACTACGGTAAAGTACTTTGTTCTGGTTAATGGGACTCCTTTTGGGTTCTTTTATGTTGTGAGAGGTATCAGACAGGGTGATCCCCTTTCACCCTATTTATTTATCATGGTTGCGAATGTCTTGAGCAGGAACTTTTCTAATCCGCTGTCGGAAGGGTCTATTAAGGGAATCAAGGCTGCCTCTTCTTTGGATCCAACTGTGATCCAACAATTTGTGGATGATACCTTCCTATTTGGGAAAGCCTCTGTGATTGAATCTAGGAAATGAAAAAATTGTCTCAGCAGCTACGCTGCTTGTTTTGGGAAGTGTATTAACTATAATAAAAGTATGATTTACTTCTTCAACAACACTCCTAACCTGCAAGCTCGGGTGACTGCTGTTTTGGGATGTATGAGTGGTTCTCTTCCTTTGGTTTATGTAGGTTTACCCCTTATTGTCAAGGAAGTCACTCCTGACTTCTAGAATTCGGTCCTTGAAAGGATCCAAAGGAAGTTGGCTGGGTGGAAAGGTTCCATCCTTAGCCATGCTGACAAACTACAACTCCTATCTGCTACTCTTCAAGGTATCCCTGTCTACTTCCTCTCTATATTCAAGATCCCCAAATATATTGCTGAGAAGTTTGAGAAAATTCAAAGGAATTTCCTTTGGTCGGGAACTGAGGAAAGGAAGAATTAAATGGGACAAAGTTTGTCAACCTAAACATTGTGGTGGGCTTGGGATAAGGTTTATCTCTAATACCAATAAGGCATTGAAGGCCAAAGTGGGTTGGGACCAACTGAGGAATAGGAAAGATTGGTGCAAGATTATGAATGCTAAGTATCTTCAAAACAGACCTTTGATTGACTGTCTTTCGGAGGTTCACCCTTTGGGTTCCTTGGCCTGGAGGAGCATTTGCAGTCTATAGGGTTTGCTTAGGACTGGGATGAAATGGAAGATTGGTAATGGTAATAATATCAGATTTTGGGAGGACCCCTGGTTACTTGATACCCCTCTGGAAAACTCTGAATTTAGGAATCTTATGAGGCTGGCACAACGGTTCTTTGGTGTTTATATTAGTGATTACTTTCTTGGCCTACATGCAGCTAGAAAGTGGAATGATTTGGCCCTTTGTTGCCCTTTATCCCCTGAATTGAGCTTCCTTGCCAAGTCCCTGCAGGAGTTGCTCTCCCTTACTAGACTTCCATCAACCAACATGGGGGATGAATTCTTCTGGACTCATGACAAGCAGGGTGATCTTTTAGTAAAATCGACTTACAATCTGCTGACGGACTAGGGTGTTGTTCTTGACCTTTGGAAGAGGATTTGGGATCGACACATGATCCCGAAAGTAAACTTCTTTTGGTGGACTGCCTGCCATAACAGGATTCTTACTCAGGACAATTTGAGGAAAAGGGGATTCTAGATCCCCAAAAGATGCTTATTATGCAAGTGCAATGAAGAATCGGTGGACCACTTGATGTTACATTGCCCATTTGCTGTTGGTGTGTGGGAGTTAGCTTTAGAGCGTTTGGGCATTCAGTGGACCATGTGCAAGGATATTAAATCCTTTATCTTGAGCTGGACTGAACCCTTCATCCACCCCTTACCTTGTGAGATTTGGAACCAGGTTCCCCCCATTATCTACTGGTGCTTATGGAAAGAGAGAAACAATAGGATTTTCAAGAATATTGAGATGAGTTTGAGGGAGGTGTTTGGTATTGGATCTCGGCTCATTGCAGAAAACATTTCACTTTTGAAAGAGAAAATCCCGGATAAAGGTCCGACTGCGAGGGAAATTATTATGGCCAAAGCTTGGCATGAAAACTTGGATGACAATTCCTATGACAACTCTAGATCCCTGGCTAGAAGGGACACTAACTGGAAACCTCCGGATAGTGGTTGGTATAAAATTAATTTTGATGGGGCAGCCAAAGGCAACCCGGGTAGAGCTAGCATAGGAGGTGTTATCAGAGATTGCAAGGGAAATTTTGTGGCTGGTTACTTTGGGGGGATTGGCGTCCAATCTTCAATGATTGCGGAAGCTAGAGCGCTGCTAAAGGGCATCCGGTTAGCTGTTACTATGGGGATTGAGAACCTTCATATCGGAGGTGATTCTAAGTCTATTATTGATGCTGTTAACTTTGGTAGATTATTGGGGTGGAGTACTAAAGACATTTTATTGGACATAAGGCTTTTTGTGTCTAAGTTGAATTTGAAGATTGCTACCCACATTTATCGGGAGGGCAATCAAGTGGCTGATGCTTTAGCCAACTTTGGCACACATTGGAAAATCTCTAAGTGCTAGCGTAATTTGGGGAACCTACCGCCAGGAATTCAAGGTTTAATCTTGAAGGAGCAAAGCCCTTACTTGATCCATGATAATAACTAATTATGCAATTTTATGGGCCTTATGGGGGGTACACATTCTTGTCTTATGGGCTATGTGGATGGGTGTAAATGCTGAGGTGTCCTACAAGTGGCATAATTTGAATAATGGGGCAGAGTACCTTTTTAAAAAGGCCATCATGAGGAATTATGGACGGTACTTTATGATTAAGACCAAGTTGGGCTGTACCTTACGTAAGCTCCTTTTGGGGATTGCGCTAAGCTATTGTATATCCATGAAGTTTTTTGATTTAAATTTTGATGTGACTAATAATTATGAGATAAAGCTTCTAATTGGTTCTATCTTTTCCGCTATTTTGTCTCCTCTTCTAAAGGCCGGGATCTTAGGTGTTTCTAAATTTGGCCCCATGGCCATCTTGCTTTGGTTTCTGTGTAATAACAATGTGGAAAGCAAACCTTCCATTCCCATCATGTCCTGCTTACCTAGCCGCAAGTGTTTGAAGATTTTCATTAATGAGTTCGCCAAGATTGCCTTTAGGGATTTAACTCCTCAAGCGTGTGTTCTATACATTGCTTTGATGGCCCAAGGCTGCATCGTTTGGCTTAAAATCTTAAGTGTGTGGGTGACTTTTTACTTAACCAATTCCTCTAACCTTTTGCTCTTGAAGGTTTTTTGGTTATTTTGTGTGCAGAGAGGCATTATGGGTGGCGATAGGGTGTGAACGGAGCCGGACAACTGTGGCGAATTTTAGAAGGATCTGCTGGTCTGGCAGATATGTGTTGAAGGTGGGTTGGCTCCTTTGATGGAAAGTTTGGTGGGTCACGACCCTAATTTATCTGCGCAGTTTGCAAATTCTTGGAAAGATAGAAGGGTTACCATGGGCGGTATTTCCTTTGAAGTGAACGAAGAAGTGATTGCGCAGGCGACGGGGCTGCTGTGTATTGGTAAGAAGTACCCGAATCATACTAAGGCCCAAGATAACAAAAGCCTGAATGGCTTCTTTGTGGAGAATGAGAAACCGGTTCGTAACTTGTCGGGGTTTGAGAGAGAAGCTCTCCCATAGCCTTGGGACCAAGTCTGCCTCAACCTAATGAAGTACGTGATCCTGGAAGGTAGATACACAACCTACTATTTCTATTACTTCCCTCTTTTAAATCACCTCCGGCACAAAATTCTGTTAAGCTTTCCTTTTTTCCTTCTTAAGGATTTAGAGAGCTCTGTTGAAAAATGTATTGAGTCTGCTGGCCTAAACCTTGAGGATACTCCTCCCCTACTGCTCCACCAAGGCCTCATTTTAGGCTCTACCACTTCCATCTTGCGTTATGCTTGCCCAAACCCATTTCTGTTGTCCGTGTTGAGGAAATTGAACCCCTTGCTGTGGCCAATATATCCCCGGCCAAGTCCAAAGATCCCATCAAGTAAACCCATCCGGTTACTGTTGAAACTCATAAGCCTAAACCTGCTGCCAAGAAGCTTAAGGGGAATGCGAGGATTGCCTAGACTAGTGTTGCGGCTAGTCTTTGTGAGCTCAAGTCATCCCCTGCCAAGATTGTTAGCAAACCTACCCCAAAGAAGAAAGTTAAAGATGATGGGGAGGGTTTGATGGAGCCTTCGGCCAAGGACAACAAAGGAAAGAATGTTGTGGGTAGGGAATCTAAGGGGGACACGGTGGTCGCTGCTACGGTGGTGACTGGTGGCGATACCATCATCAGGAGGTTTGGTAGGTTGGCTAAGAATAACAAGAAAGTGCAGGTTAATGAGATGGATACGGATGAGGAGCGGTCTGACAACAAAGATTGCAGGGACGAGGAGGAGTCTGGAGATGAGGAGGAGTATGTTGGAGGGCCCCACACCATTCCTGATATTAGCAAAGTGCATAAGGAGAACTCGGCTTCCCAGTCCTCGGACCCTCTAGATGTGAAGCGTGCTGATACTGAGAAGGCTGCGGATTATGGGGAGGAGCTCCATGTGTTGCAAGAAAAAATGGAAAAGATGGACAAGAAATTTAGTGGCTTGACCTGTTTCACTGTCAAGTTGGTCTATTGTGTTATCAGCAACCTCTCTGCTGTGATGAAGGATGAAATGGACAAGAAGAATGCTACAGAAGGCTTGGAATGGGTTGGGGATGATGTTAATCTCCTTTCTAAGAATTGGGAAAATGCCAGTTAGTTTGTTGTTGCTACATTGTATGTCTGTCGTTTGTTGGTCCGTTGTGTTTGTTTTTTGGCTTGGTCTTTAATGTTTTTTGGACTTGATCGTTTTTCGCCTGTGTGGCTCTCTGTGTAAAGGGTACAACACGCTGTAAATGCTGCTTACCGTATCAAAAACAACATAATCAATTCTTGTTGTATGTAGAGATAGTTGTTTTATCAAATAAATGTAGATATATCATATTATGTAGCATATATTTATTGATATTTTGAATAGTGATGATTCTGGTTTGGCAATAATTGGTCACAAAGGGATGAGGCAGGGACTACAAAAAGGGAGAACTGTGAGTAGGACACCTATTATGCAAAAAGGGAGAATTGTGAGTAGGACACCCTATTGCAACCTCCCAACTATCCTTGCTTGAATAAATTGTTGAAGTAAATAAACAAAAGTCTTCAATCATAAGAGGGGAGGTTGGCATGATGGAGGAGAACGGTGTGAAGCCCTCACTAGGTACACAACCTCATGATAATGGTTAAGGACCATTGGTTAAGGACCACATGAGGCAACAAAGGATAAGGTCCTGCTGTTGGGCCTTGGGTAGAGGATACTTGAGGCACCTCATCATGTCCTCTTCATTATGGTTAAGCCCATGTAGTCCTTGGGTCTTGTTGTATATATATATATATATATTATATATAATCTTTCTTAGACTTAGAACTAAATGTATTTCATGGATTATGTTTGTCATATTCATCCTACATGGTTGTAGGTTTCCATAACTAGACTTACATCATCTTAGTTTTAAGTAGGAATTATATCTTCAACTGCAATTGGCTATTGCTTTCATTTGGATTTGTGATCTTAGGGAAAAACATTGTTGCAAGTATGAAGGTGTTGTCATTGATGTCAACTGGTCAACATGTTGCTGTTGTCATTGATGTCATGTATGTTGGTTATTCGCTGTATTTGTCGAGGATATTGAGAAAATTGTAATAAAGAAAGGTTGCAGGTATTCAGTGTTTGCTTCGGAATGTGTTGCTATGCTAATGAGGATCTGAGGTATTGTTCATGATTATTGGAAGCCGCTGTATCCAAATTTTGGGTTTCTGGATCGTTGTACAGTGTGAGTTATGTTCACCAGTTGTGAACCGTGCTTTTCTGTGTATCTGGTTGAGGTTCGGGAGAAATATAGTTACTCCAGATTTCTTCTTGTTTGAGTTTTATGACTTGCGGTTCTCAGGATAAGTTGATGAGGTTGTGTTCAAGCGAAATTTGTTGACCGGAAAGATTGGATCGTGTTAAGGTTGAGTATACTTAATTGATTGTGTTGGGACTTTTTTAGGTCCTCATTTAGTGTGTTTGGGTTGCCCTCATTCTAATTCCACTGTAGAATGTTTTGGCACTGACCTAATTTGAATTTGTAAATACAAATGGTATATGGTCGACTTTGGATGAGTTTCAAGGTTGAAGATGGTATAAATAGAAGTTGAGATGTTTGAGAAAGATGTGAATAAATGTAAGAGCAAGATATATGCGAAATAGTGTGTGTGTGATGCGAGTTTGAGTAGATCAGTGCGAAATTCAAGTGGCGAGTTTCCAAAGGCAGTGAGCTGAAGGTGTACTCCATCATTCAAGCATGTTTGCAAGTGTGTGAGTGAATTGTGGTGGAAATCTTTGTTGCATTGAGATTGTTCTCTCTTTGTAGCAAATCTCTTTTGTCTTCTTTTGTAATTCTGTGGTAGTGAGCCCTCCGGGTGGTTAAGCCTTACTAGACAGCAAGTCCTATTTCGAATAATGAGTCCTATTCCGGACAGTGAGTCCTGTTTTGGTAGTGAGATTTTCTGGCAGTGAGCCTTTGTATTCGGTTTTGATATTCTGTATATTGTGAGGTAATCCTCACCATGGTTTTTTCCTTATTGGGTTTTCCACCTAAATTTGGTGTTATTGTGGGTATGGTTTTATTTACCAATTAGTGACCACCACGATCAACTCATACACACACAAATACATAATGTACAGTTATTTCATTTTAGCAGCTACACAATTGTTTCAATGATACACTAAGTATTTTAGGTTGCAATTATAGAATTAGAAACAAGAACTTGGGTAAACACTAAAATGGTACAGAGGGTATAGTATCAAGTGGAGCAATTCTACTTGTCAAGTAGCAGTTACCACTTCATACATTCTCAAATACAAAATGCATGACTATTTTTATTATTGTAGCAATGAGAAAGACCTAGTATTATGCACTTTGAAGAATTGCATCATAATTTCATTGTATATCGATGAGATTAACTGTTTTTTTGCTTTCTCTATTTACATTGAAACATCTATCTGATTGTTTTGAAAAACAGAAGAGGGCCCAATTTTTGTCCTTGAATATTTCAGCTCAAAAACAATGACAGAAAAGAGCATAACAAAATTCTAGGGCAGTCAAGCTCAGAATTGAATAGAGTTTTCTTATTTCCACATAGGTGCATGTAGAGGGAAGGTGATTGGAACCAAGTTATTGTCAATGGTATAAAATAAATTCTCTCCAAATATTTGTAAATGCTAAATTTTAGTGGTTTTGTAGCTGTGAACTTGCATGTTCTGCTTATTGACATAGGGTTTTCATATCCAATTTTAGTGCCCCTTTCCTGTCTGTTTTCCTTATTTAGATATAATTGAAACCTGAAAATATGTATGGAAGCCTTTTGTAACTACTAATTGAGTATTGGCTAAAGCACTGCAAACTGTCGTTACAGTTTTTGGCAGGGACTGCAGCTGCACCGCAGTCCTTGTTTTATTAGTATTTAAGCCTGCATAGCATTTCTATAATTCTCGATTACTACTTGGCATGATCTTTTGTTTGAGATTTGGTTTATAACATTCTAAAAATACTTTCAAACTGTAAGTTGTACAATTGAGTTTATTGTTTAATAATCCTGAGTGCTAAATGTCTGGTGTGGATTCTGTGTTTTTTCTTTATTTTTGCATTTTCCTTTCTCTCTTGTAAGCTTAGTAATATGTCAAGGCCTTAAAAATTAACAGAAATATTCCAATGATAGCCTAGTATAAATTGTAGAGTTGTTGCTTAAAAGCTCGCAGTAGGATATAAGTTTATAACTATTTCGTCTCGGTCCTTGTTTCATATTACTCTACTCAAACCACTTTCTACTCTAAAACTGGAAGGTAGGAACTGACTCTTCAGTGGCTCTTATTTTACTGATAGCTTATTCATAAGGTAAATTGATTGAAAATAGTATATTATGCTACAATTTCTGTTTTTGAGAATTAGATGTAGGTTTTATTGGGGCCACATCCAAAAGAGAGCTCTAAAATAAAAATGTAAAACTTCAAATACATAATAAAATTTGCCAAACCCATATAACCTGACATAGACTTAAGCATAAACCTAACTACCCCTTTGATTTCTTATCGTGGGATCTCAATATGATATGGGAGGGGACTTTCTTAGGAGAACCAAAATTGTAATTGGAAACTAAAGTCCAAACGAACCTCTAAGTCAAAGGGAGCAACGGCTTTTGAAAATTTAGCAGGTGAGTGAGAGATAAAGGGGATGATGTCGAATCACATGTAGAAGGAAAACAAATATCCTTAAAAGGGGTTGAATAAGAAACTGAAGGAAAATCATTAGACTACAAAGAGGCCTCCAATATAGGTTTAACAACCAGAGAGGGCTTTAACTTAGGGTTTGAAGGATTTGTAAGAGAGGGCTCTAAGGGCATATTAGACTACTTATCTAACAAGTTGAAGTCTATTACTTTGGTTTAGGATGGCTTCCATTGAAGGTATTAATTGTATAGATGACTATATGTAAAAATCAGATATTGAGTCCAACATAAAGCAATAAAAATAAAGACTTGTAATAGAGAATATTATTCAAAGTTAGGCAATTCAGGCACATGGTAAAAGAAGGGGCGTTTTGGAATTGGAAAAGTGTATTCAAAGGGGGTATTAATAATAGAATATTGGAAGGTAGATATATAAATTATTGTATCGTTTTATACTCTATGAATGAACATAATAGTGTTAGTTTTAGGATCAGAAGTTAGATAAGCAAATTTTAATTCAATTTCAAACAAATAGACATAGCATATACCCTAGGAAAACCCTCCAACTTGAGGGAGAAAAACCTAGCAACAATATATCACTTATATATTGAATAATAAACAACAAGTCTCTTTACAATGAGGCCGATTAGAAGGCCAAACAACAACACCAACTTGATGCAATTCCTTGATGATAATATCGCTCTTCTTGATGACAATAATTCGGCCTCCTTTGTAGACTTCGATCTGCTCTAGAAAGATTCACACTTGAACAACTCGAACTATGGATGAATGAATATGTCCAAATGAACAATGAGCAACTCTAATATATACATGAGGGAGAGAGAGAGAGAGAGAGATCGCGTCCTTTCAAGATATCATGTCGGCCTTCTATCATGAATAGATGTGTCTCATGAAGGGTGGAGGACATCAAGGAGGAGTTGGCCCAATAAGAACCGATTAACAAAAATAATACATATTAATTATTATTTCATGTGAAGTGCCTCTTCACCAACAAATGTCTCCAATAAAATAAATAGCCGATAAGGCTATATTTAATTTTATTGCTTGAAGTTGTGGTTGGAAGTGATGCCCGACGCTAGCAACATCAACAAATAGGACATAGTTTTATATAGTCAATCCACTAGCAAAAAACTAAAAAATGATTGAAGGTTAAAAAGAAAAAGAGAGGGAAGGAAAGAGAGAAGGTAAGAAAGAAAAAGAGAGGGAAGTAAAGGGAGAAGGTAAGAAAGAAAAGAGAGGGAAGGAAAGAGAGAACGTAAGAAAGAAAAAGAGAGGGAAAGAGAGGAAAATAAAAAGGAATAGATAAAAGCAAGAGAGAAAAGGGGTGAGACAAAATGAGAGAATTCGAATGAGAAAGTAGGAAATTTATAACTAAAGAATGGGAAAGAGAATAAAATAAAGAAAAAGAAGAAAAATAATTTTAGAGAGAAAAAATAAATTAGGAAGTGGGGAAAGCTAGAAGTAAGGAGAACAACACGAAAAACATGAAAAAGGGAGAAAAAAAGAAGATAAGACAAGTTTAAAATAAAAAGATATGTAGATTTATTTTAAATATCTATCGATACATAAATTTAATGAAATTGGGAAATATAGGAAAAAGGGAAAAAAAGGATAACGTATAAAATAAAGGAAAGGGAGATAAATAAATATGGATGGATATTGAGACACAGAGAGGAAAATTTGGAGAAATATAAAAAAGTGAGTAAAGAGAGGAAAATTAGTAGAACCATAGCTATTAGAAGAAAAAGAGAAGGATAAGGGAAGAGACGAGAAGAGGAGAGAGATCTATGGATATAGAGAGATAAAATATAGCAAGAAAGAGAGAAAAGTAGAGATAATGGTAGAATTTAGAAATTAATAAAGAAATAAAAAATAGAGAGATAAAGAGTAAGAACGAGCTTAAAAAGGAGATAAATAAGAAATAAAGAGAGAAAGAGATAAAAAGAAAAAGAGAGTGAGGGATTAAAATAATAAGTAAAGATGGATATATAGAAAGGAAAAACATGGAGAGAATAAATGAGCTTAAGGAAAAAAGAGGAAGAAGGAAAAACAAAAAGATGAAGATTGCAAATAGATAAAATAAGAGATAAACAAAGAGTGAGCAAGAGAAAGGGACAAAGAAACAAAGAAAGATGATCTAAAAAGAGAATGAAAAAAGGATGAGAAAAAATATAGAGAAATACAAAAAGAAAATAAATAAATAAAGAAATAGTGAAAGGAACAAGTGATATAAATAAATATAGACAGAAAGAAAAAGAGATTTTCAAAAAAGGACAGACAAGGAATATGTAGAGGGAAATATATAAACATATGAATATAGAAAATATAATGATATAAATATATAAAGAGAGATACATAATACAATAAATAAAAAAATATTAATGATATAAATATATAGAGATACATAAGCAAGTAAAGAGAGATTGAAATAATGATGTGTATAGAGAGGAAAGAGAAAGGAAAAGTATAAAGAAAAGATGAACTTAGAGAGAAATAGATAAAGATATAGGTAAACATTGATTTATTGAAGGAATACGTGAAGATAAAGAGATAGGAGGAGAAAACGGGTTAAGAAAGAAACAAAAAGGAGAGAGAAAACTAGAAAGAGAATGGTAGAGATAAAGCTAGAGAGAAGGTTGGAGGGACAATTTAGGGAGAATAAAATTAAATCTTGATAGAGAGAAAAGTGGGAGTAAAGAATGAGATAAAGAGAGATTAGGAATATAATAAAAATAGAAAGAGTGAAAAAAGACAAACAGGATAGAGAAAATAAATATTTATTGCTTGCCTTAACAATGGTAAGTTGTGCAAGGATTTCCAAATTGGATCCATGCTCAAATTTATGCAGTTTTTCCTCTAACTTCTTGATCTTTGTGTCCTTTTCACTATCCCTCTATTGATATGACTTTACCAATTCTTCTATCTGCTTTATCTTCTCCATAGCCTCTTGAAATTATTTACGAATATTTCTTTCCTCTATGGACAATTCTTCATCCTTTTCCAGGAATTGATCATCATACCCCATGGTATATTTATAACCCTCTAAACCAGGGTTCTTTGAGATCTTTTCCTCATTTTCTTTGCTAGAAATGCATCCTCTGAAGCATATTTGGAGGTACTTGTGAAGTACCATGTTTGTTTAACTTGTGTATTTACATTTTCAGGGTAACTCCCCTCCAATTTTGAGTTTGTCTCAATCATCACAATATCTTCCTCTTCTTGCTTTTTAACTGCCCCTCTCATGACACCTTTTCTTCTTTTCTCCTTAGGCAGTGTGATTTCCTCCTAAGCCGTGTGATTCACCTTTCCTTTTCTTGGTTTTTGGTGTTTTTCCAGAGGCAGGGGTTTCTTGTGGATCTGCCATTGCTGGTTGCTCAGAGGTTGTAGCTTGAGTGTTGTTACACCCCAATTGTATAGCTACTACTGCATAGGGAAATGCACTGTAATGATTGAATCTTTAAGATGAATAAAACATGTTCTTGTTATCAAATGAATGTGTCCTATTTAAATGATTGTCTCATTTGTTTGATACTTCTATTGATGTAATTTTGAATAAATGTTTCATATAAGTTATGAAATTATGTTTATTCTAACTTTTGAGATGTTTTATGTAAACTGCTTTGTTTTGAGCATATGACTTCCGTCGTATCATGATGTGCAGGAAAGAGGATCATTCCTCTAGGTAGAGGAGAGATATCACTCGGGGAGGAGCTTGGTCAGGTAAATAGTAACAGGAACCATTTGAGCATACACACACGTTCCTTAGACTGAGTAAGCTTAGTCAGTTTAGTTTGTGTGGGTAATAGATAAGTCGTCCATAGGCTTATATGTTTGCGTTAGGAGTCGTGTTTAATTCTATATGCATTTATAAGTGATGTTTATCTATTTATCTACTTGTGGTTTTACAATTATGTGGATATTAATAATATTATATTATTATTGCCTGGTGACTTTAGTAAAATATATATATCGGGTTGTTGACTGGCTCACAATATATTGATATATTTGTTAAATATATATTTATGTAATTATATATTAAAGATTATATATAATATTATTATAGTTATATTAAAATATATATATATTTAAAATACTTGGGTATTTAAATATTTATATGTTTAATATATTTTAAAAGACTATAATAATATTATTATATATTAAAATAAATAAAGGAATTACATTTTAATATTTTTAAACTTACTTGGAGTAATTATATGTAATTGAATATTTCAAGAGTAAACATTTATAAACTCCAAAGTGAAAACATTTATGAATTCCAAAGTGAAAATATTTACAAATATTTAAATAAATAAATATTGAACTTCAAATAATAAAGTTAAAATAATTAAATCTTTTAACATATGCAAGTTTATTGGAGAGGAATATTTAAAAAATGTAGCCGCTAGTCTTAAGGAAATATAGAACTTCATAAAAGTATCGAACTTTACTATGAGACAAATATTTGAATGCAAACTTTTGAAAAATAAACAAAACTGAGCATAGAGCTTTCACGTGGAAATGAGGAAGGCTTCAACGCAGCAAAAATGGAGGAAGAAGTTTTCAAAACTAGAAAATAGGGAATGCCAACAAAGTTTCTGTGCTGTAACAAGCTGAGACTTGACCAAAAAGTTAAAAACGCAGCAAAGGGAGTCATTCATTTTTATGCGCCTGGCAAAAACGTGTTACCTGTAGGTGGTGTTTTCTAAGATTTGAGTTGAAAATTTCTGCGTTTGCTGGCTCTATGGAGGTCGAATCACTCCTTTGTAAGGTGACTTAGGGTTTAGACACTTGCCAAGTGACGTTTGACTGAGTTTATACGCATGGTTGTCATTTTACGTGCCCAAAATAGAGGAAACAGTTGCTAATATGGGCCTATAAATACTTGCCCAGCCATCCATTGAAAGATATCTTGTGCAATTTATCTTTGGCGAATTGGAGAGTTATCTTGTTTAGTTTCTAAGCTGCTGTAAGTTTACTAATGCTGCATTTCATCATATTACTTAGAGTGTGAGAACTAGAGCTTTTAACAGCTGCAAATATTAGATTGTGCTAAAATACCTTTTAGGAAGAAGTGAAATAGCAATTTCTAGTAGAGAAGTGTTGTTTAGGGAGAGTGCTTTGGAAAGAGTTTTCCATATTTGAGAGAGAGATAAGTTGCATTCTGCCATCTTCAGTTGGGAATTTTGAAAGCTGCTGCCAGAACAGTGTTGGGAGAGAAGCAAATTATCACAGGCATGTTATCTAATTTGTGATTTTTGCTTGAATGATCTTCTCTTTTATTCTTGAGTTTGCTGGTTGCAATTAGCATGTTATAAGCAAATAGTACTTAGCAAATTAATGTTATTTTGATAAGCTTCATAAAGAATTAATGCATAAGGGATTTCATTATAATTTAAGGGTAAATGAATAGGGAATATCAATGCAATTAAGGGTAAATACTTGGGAAATCAATATATTTTAATGATAAATTAAAAGGAGGACTTATGGATAAAAGGGTTTTAAGAAGGGAATCAATTCTTTAGGAAGTTTAAAGATAGCTTAACATAATATGCATTATGCTATGAAGGATTTTTATGTGCATTTGCTTGACTTTACAATTTTGTATGATCTCCGTATATGGAGAATACGTAGAATAATTAATATCCACTAGGAACGAAATGACATCAAACCAAGTATGATCCTTAGCTTATGTTATTAGGTTAACTCTGACAAGCTTTACTCCTAGGATAAAGATTTCCGGAAACAGGAGTTAGGATATTAGATACTTGTTTATTGGCTCATTTCTAGTAGACTGTTTGAGGTAGGAAGTCTGGGGTAAACTGAACCCATTGAAGGACACAACCTACGTGTAGAGTAAGATAGCCCAAAGTCAAATCGGCCCTGAGTAGTGTTTATGATAGATGACCTTCATTCGAAGTACTGAATGAGAATACTTTGGCCAAAGTAGTGAAAGGTACGACATCCGCTTAGGTGTGAGATAGTTGAGACTACACTGTCAGTTCATTGTGTTCCTAGTACTAGTTCGAGATTGTGAAATAGCAAGGTTCTAGTTGTGTAGGACATAGCACTATGCTCAGTTGGTAATCGTTAAAGGATACCCTACCAATCTCTTCTTCGAAGGGAGGGCCATCTATTTAATGATAGGTGTGTGGGGGACCGCATTATAAGTTTGTGTTTGGCGGAAAAGTGCCTGAGTGATGTTTCTCCTCCACAGCAAGCGTCCGATGTACCAAGATTTGAAAGAACGGACTCCTGGACCTTCTCACTTCTATTTGTGCAAAAGCTTACGAGCTATGTATGTTACTGTATTACTTTTGAACTCTGATTTATATTTACAATGGAAATGGAATTCATGTGGAAATATATTGTAACTTGTATACATTTATCAATAAAGAAAGGAAAATTTTTATTGTATATCTTTGTTACTTGTTACCTTTACATGTTTAAAAGTGAGATTTGGAAAAATTTAATTTACGCAAGGGAACGATCATTACAAGTGTCCTGCAAGATTTGCTCCTTTGGCTCTCCTATGCTACAGGTAGGTGATGCAGCAAGGGAGTCAAAGGGCATTTTCTTTTCTGACACAATAGGTTCCTCTACTATTTTTGAGATAAAGGTTCTTTAAGGATTCCATTCATAAAATGAAAAATGGTAGAGCATCAACTAGTTACATTGTTATTCACACATAAAATAATATTGAATATTCTATTTTGACGATTTTACATTTGTTTGCACTGGATTATATAAGCCTCTTCCCTTCAAACCACTTCATAACTAACTATGTAACCTCCATGCAAAAGTTAACTCCCACTTAACTACTAACATTAATTTTTTTACTAGCTTATTATTTATTTGAGAATAAACATTAACATACTAAATTGTTAATTCCCCCCCTTATTACATCAATCTAAACCAAGGATGGAATACTACATAGATTGAACATAGCAGCCCATCTAGAAATTTGATTAAACACCTCCACTAGATCTCCCCCTCACTCAAGATGCAACAAATTGATTGCATTACTAGATGCCCTGACCATCCAACAATACCATTGAGTCAAAAACTACTTAACTATTCACAATTATACCTCTTCTCTTATGAATGAAGAAATACTTTAAGTATCTAAAAAAATATCACTCTATGTGTGAATTGAGACACACTCAATTATCCATAGCAACAATACTTCTTCTTATGTGAAGCAAGACATACTCAACTAACCACATACACACCTCTCGATCTATCATTCAAGACATAATAAAACATCCATTGATACAAATTACCAAAGTTTATGGACCAGGACATAATCAACTGTCTACAAATACAATGAAATTTCCAAGCCCCGTTGCTCCAAGCATAGACACAAATGCAGTGGTGCTTCTAAAACAATCTACAATCTCCAAGTGAAAAGCTACCTCAAGATTTCAAAGACTTTCAACCTCTTTTGTCCTCTAGCCTCCTTGGTTAACTTGTTAGCTTTATTTACTTGATGTCTCATTTGAATCTTAATAAACTTTATCATTTGATGTCCTCTAGCCTATTGGAGTTGGCATTGCCAATTCTCTTACCTTACAAATCATGTCCTTAATCTATAGGTGATTGATTCCTTTCTGTCCACAACAGAGTAAGGTATGTTTCACAGAATTTGCAAACCCACTGCTCGGTTGCAAACCAATTGTTTAATGTTTTAATGCAGCAAATTGAATCTATATTTGTAGCGTCTCTGGAATGAATCTGTGCTTTATACATGTGGGAATTTCAAATCCATAGAGATTTGAGTATTTCAAATTACAGGCACTCTAGCTTAAGTAGGCACGACCACCAAGCAAGCCTATTATGTAATATATAAATCTGCAATCTAAACTTCGATACTACTGTCAATGAGATTATTTTCACTTTGATGCAATCCAATTTATTCCCATTCACAAATAGGAAAATGCAAAGCATTTTAACATATTTTGTTCTCAATTTTGGCGTTTCCATGCGCAACATATTGGCAATTATTGTTTCCTAGAATAATAGCCTTTACCATAAAAGATAATAAATATTCACCGGCAACACTCTTCGGCATAAATTTTGGAAAGAGAAATTCATGAAATCCTTCAAATTCCTTTCACACGGCTTTAATATCTATAGCTAAAACAAATACAAACAAACAACCCTACTAAACATTTGAAAAAATATGAATAATCGTAAAGGTCATATTTTCTCTTGCTAACTTCACCCACACAACCACCTACGTTTCTTCTATCCATCTTTCTCTTCCAAATGTTGTGGCTCTAATAATAGCTTGAAAAATGGAAAAGCATAAATTTGAGATTACACCATGATTCACGCACAAAATAATATAAAATATTTTATTATGATGAATCTAAGAGGATTTAGGGGCGAGGGGCCTAGCTCGATTAGCTAAAGCATCATGTTGTAGGAAAGAGAGGTCATGAGGTCTAGTCTCCTCATGTCACCGTGGTATCGGAGGGCATGTCGTACTAGCATCACCGATCACGTGCAACAAAAAAATTCTAAGAGGATTTGAGATTAGCTTGTACTCTTTTTAATAAGCCTCTTCCTTTATAATAACCTGATAATTATCTATTCAATTTTTTATCATAAAAATAATCATCACGTAATTATTAATATATTATCTAGATGTAATATTCCAATACAATGGTTGGGTCCAAGTATTTTAGGTGCAGGTAAATGTTCCTACAGCTAGAGTCCATAATGTAGAAATCAAAATCCCTACTTTAACCATTATTAAGCTATGTCTAATTTTCATTTAAGTCTTTGTTTAAAGCCAAATATATATCTTTACTTTAGTCCATAGGAAGCTAAGATTATCAATAGTGTTTGCTAAATTACCCTTCTTTAAAAGTGAAAATCTTATTGCAAGCCTTGACTATTGATAGTCTAATACTAGCAATCAAGACAAATAAATATTCAATTAGATATTTATATATAATGAAAAACTCCATTCAATTTTTTTACATTATGTATACATGTAAATTATGTTTATAGTTTTGAGTTTTCAGTCTTATAGAGCTTCTCCGTATAATTTCATTAACAATTCAATCATACATACAATCTTATACATTGTGCATACATCTAAATTATGTTTATAGTTTATAGTTTTAGATCTTAGGGAGCATCCCCATATAATTTCAATAACAATTCCACCATATATACAATTCGGTTCGAGTTGTCATAAAATGGACAAATTAAACTGCTAATAGAACCTATAGCAAAACAATCCTTTAAATTATAAATATTTGATTTGGTCTAAGACTTTAAGGTAAATACTAAAGGTTTCTTTGTGAAGGTTTCAACATCTCTTGGGCACAATGTCCAATTTGTAGTATTTAGGGCATAAAGAAGTTTGTGTTGCATGTCATTAATCTCCCTTAGAAATTAGCTTAACCTCCCTTTTTTTGAGCTCTATTTGATCATTTGACCCCATGCAAATCTGCCCCGTTTTTGCTCTATGGCTTAATAAGCCATGGTGTCTGTTGTACCCCAAAATTAAAAATTTTGTTATACTTAGACATTTTGAAGAAATGAGTAAAAGTCTTTTTAAATCAGTCAAAAAGGTCAAAATTTGGGTGTGCACGTCTTGCATGAGGGGTTAAAACACAAAGTTTTCAAATTCTAATGATTTGGGTCTATTAAGAGCAGCTTAATCAACAAAACCCAGATCTCAGTTTTTCATCCCTAAATTTTAGGAAAACTGCTATTTTTAGAAATTTTCTCGAAATAGTCACGTTTTCTGGGTTTTTCTGGGTTTCTATTGAAACGGATACTAGCAAAATTTTGTAAAAATAGAAAATTTCTAAAAATAGAAAGTTGGTCCGACAGGGTCCAAACTGATTTTGATTGGCTCAAAATACGTCCATATCAGGCTGGTGCAGTCAAAATCTCAAAATAGTCAGTTTTGCCCTACTGGGTCTATTCTGCTTTCTTAGAAGCATATTTGGAGCTCCGAGGTCATCAATGGAGGTCAGTCTGCTGTCAGGCGTCAGATCCAACGTTCGAAGCATTCGACAGAAGATGAAATGATAAACATGCACGAAGAACGAGAAAGAAAATTGGAAATTCATGAAAATTTTCTAACACTACTGAGTTTGGGTGCCCCTGTTGAAGAAAGATGCCCACCTTTTTGGGGCATCATATGATAAAATTAGGGTTTCAAGCCTCCAGTCAAACTTCCTCACTTTTCTGTCAGCTTCACAGTGAATTCAGCGGTGCAGTTATTTGATTACTCAGTCATCTGGAATTCAGCGTCAAATAGGGGTATCCAAACGGAAAACAGAGTGATTTGAAAAAATATCAAAATTTGACTTAGTGTTGACAAAGTGGGCGCCCCTAGTCAAGAAGTGCGCCCAAGTTTTGAAGGGCCCTGACAGATGAATTTGCAGACGAGTGTCTAATGAAGTTTCTTCACGATTGATCCAACTTTCAAACAAGATATCCAACACGTCAATCGGAGTCCGCAGTCATCAGATACAAGGAATTGAACAGGGGCCCGATGAAGGCTGAGAACGAAGTTTCGGAAGCAAACACAGAAAGATCAAAAAATGAGATATTCAACACGTCAATCGGAGTCCGCAGTCATTAGATACAAGGAATTGAACAGGGGCCCGATGAAGGCTGAGAACGAAGTTTCGGAAGCAAACACAGAAAGATAAAAAAAAACTAAGTCTGGTGAATAGGGGCGCCCCCAGCCAAGATGGGCGCCCAAACTTTTGGAGGCCTTAAATTCTTTTTTTGGCGAAGATCGTCCCTGAAGACCCCTATTCATATTTCGTCAGCTTCGCGATGAGCATAGTCTTTAGTCGATCCGATCCCTGGAGCTCCAGATTCAGAGAAATCATCTGTAGAAGAGGAGCTAATGAAGAAATTTGAAAATTATGAAAATGGCTAACTCTGGAAAAAATGGGCGCCCCTAGAAGGAAAAGGCACCTATGTTTTCGGAGGTCAAAATGAAGGATTTTGCCAGAGATGCCTCTGGAACTTCTTCCTCAGAATCAGTCAGGCTCCGCCGTGAAACCTTCAGCTCGCCTGTCGGGTCAATCTGTCAACAGAAAATCAGAGGCGAAGTAGCATGTCAAAATGAAGGAAAGTTGAAAAATCAAAAAATAAGCTAACACTGGAAGAAGTGGGCGCCCCTGGTGAAGAAAGGCGCCCAAATGTTCATGCCTTAGAATATTTTTCGAAGTTTCCAAAAAGTTTCAAAATTGCAAGAAGAGAATGGCGTCCAAGTACAAGGAAGCTGAGTTTTAGGGTTTTGGAAATAAAAGCAAAGAAAGCAAAACCTAATCCAAAGCCCTAAAGTCTATTTAACATCATTCTTTCATGTATTTTTCATTATTTTTGCAGGTAGCATCCAAAGGAGAAAGTTGGAGCAGCAAGTTTGAAGAATATTTGTGATTCAAAAATCCATAGTTGTTGGTTTTACATCAGATTTTTCAGATCAGAAAGCATAAACCCTTGCTTTTTCAAGCTTTTTGTTCCAGAAGATCGAATTTTTCAAGCTGAAGGCCAAGGATTTTCTTTCTTCTGTCATCTGGGTCTTTTTGCCTTAATCTTCTGAAGAAATTTTCAAGAACTTCATCAAGTTGCAGCAAGTGCTTTTATTTTGCATGTCATTGAAAACCTCAGTGCTTTCAAATTTCAACCATTTGGGTCCTTTCCAATCAGTCTTCTGAAGAAAACCCATATCACAGCTTTTTTAAGAAAATTTCAAAACCAAGGGTTGGCTGCTTTTTCGATCAAACGTCAGGGTTTTGAAAATCTAATCAACTGGGTCCATTTCTAATCTTGTTCTGAACAAAACCCAGGTGCCAACTTTTTTTGGGAAAAATTGAAGAAATTAGGGTTTGCTGCTTTTTCAGGCAAAATTGAAAATTTTCAAAAACGGACGATCTGGGTTGTCTTGCAACGAAATTCTGAGCAAAACTCATATCTTAGAAAAATTTCTCAAAAATTTGTCCATTGGAGCACAAAAATCAGCATTCTAAAAATAGAAATCGCTCAAAACTTGTAAGAATCTAGGTGAGTTTACAGTCATTCTTCAAGTTTTCTAAAATGGAGTACACTCCCAATGTTTTCAAGACTGAATCAGCTCTCTTTCACAATTACATCAAAACAGTTGAGACAGACTTGCATCATATCAAGCCGGTGTTCGATTTACATGCCTTGGAGAGAGCAGGCAACACTTCAATCAAGAACCTAGGACATTTCGGACTCCTTGCAGCAGTGTCAATACCTATATCAGTTCAAAGTCTTGAGTTCGTAATTGATTGCATTAAGCATTACAACCCGGCTACTAGGGAGATCCAGTCAGCAGATGGCAGATTGATTTGTAGTATAAAGCCCGATGTGATTGAGAAGTGTTTTTCCATTCCCCCATGGCCTGAAAGTGTTACTCTCTCAAAAGGTGAATGTGAAAGGATATGGAATATGCACAAGGAAAAATACAACAAGAAGATTATACCGAAGTGAATGAAAGAAAAATTTAAGACTGCCAAGTCACACTTCGATGATGTCAGCAAGGTTTGAAAAGGTAGCCGGTGATGTCGAAGATTTCCTTAGATCTATTGCAGATGTTGAAGATATTCTTGAAAAGTGGTGCTTTGTTGTTGATGGCATAAATGCACCGAACCGGGACACAATCTCTAACTTCCTAGTGGATGTGATCGAGCTTTAAAGCAGCTTTCTTCTAGAAGCTTTCTTTCCCGCTTTCTTTCTATTATTGGAATGATCCTTATCCATTCTTTGAGGATAGAAAGAAGATAAGATGTAATAGTTGGCATTTCCCGCTTTTTCTGCTTTCTAGGGTTTTAGATGTTATCTTCTTTCTAGATTTAGTAATAAAGCTTGCTTGCTGAGCAAGCCCTAGATTGTGAAAGCAAGGAGATTTTAGGGTTCCCTACTCCTCTGCTTGTCTATAAATAAGAGCCTGTGCTCATTAGTTTTCTTTAACGGTTATTGTCATAGCAAATTGCGAGCTTGTATTGTAGCAAGTTGTTATTCAGTTTCAGTTCACTTTGTAGGAACCGTGCTAGTGAGAACAAAACGCTGAGCCTATTGTGCCTTATATTTGTTACTCAAGTATTGTTCAATTGTGTTGTGATAAGCAAATTGTTGAGCCTCTTTAGCCAACAAGGAGTTAGTGTGATTGTTGTTTTCTATTGTGTTAAGAATAAGTTTGCAAGCCTCTTTAGCTGCAATTTCTTGTTCAAGGCATGTTAGAAGTGAGTTTTGTTCCAAAGATTTGAGTAATAAAATCATGAGCCTCCTTTGCCTTGGTCGAAAATCTCAGATTTCTGTTATTTATGTTCCGCTTTTGTGATCTTGATTTCAACTTACAGTGAAGTGTGTAGGTGTTTGTTGAGAGAGAGGTTATTGAAGTACTTTGTTAGAAAATCTACCTTGTTTATTTCTGATTTCTCTTGCTTTGCTATTACTTGAGAAGTTAGGAATGCCTATAGTTTAAGTTAGTCGTAGTTGAAGTTCTTTAAATCAAAAAATCTCAGCTGCGGCGTTTGTGTTTAATAAACCTTGTGCTCTAAGTTGATCAAAAAAATAGGCAACTTAATTTAGTTTACTTTCTTTCAAACACCATCAGCAAGAGGGAGCTTCCCCTCTTAATTTGAAGAGCAGTTTATCTGTGCATAGCTGTCCGTTTCAAATACGCATTCCAGAGGTGCGAATTCAAACGCCAACAGTGTCCAACTCATGAACTCCCTACATTTGGATTTAGGTATGTATAATTTAAAATATTCAAGCCCGCAAAGGAAGCCTCAACAACTTTTTTTATTTTTCAATGTTTCTTGCAAAGAAAATCTTGAAAAAGCATGTGTTTTGTTCTCATTGGCCTTGAGCAATTACTTGTTTGGTGGCCTTATGAATAATTTTCGTTCACCGCCTCAATGAACAATGCATTAGTTTCCACATGTTGGTTGTTACCGTGCATTTGGTTGGTCGTCGAGCCAAGGCCTCGTCCCCAAAAGCCTTCGGCTAGAAAAGACATAGTTTGAATTTTTTTTTTATCACCAAATATAATCTTATACAAAAAAAATTGCACCCGTACAAAATTATTTTGAAAAATTCATAGATGGAACTATTTTTAAAATGCTTTTATTATTTTCTTACAAATACATGGAATTAATTGTGCAGAAAAATTTACTCCTTCCAAGTGTTAACAATATTAAGGTGATCTCTGCCCATAACCTAACAACTAGGCTTTGATACCAAAGGAAGAAGACTTTGCATGAATATAAAACTATTTCCACAAAACTTCATTAGTGAAAAATATGCAAAAGAATAGACAAACATGAAAATAAGATGACACAAGATATATTGTAGAAAAATATGCACGAGGGAAAAGCCAAGCCTCCAATACTATCCACACAATGTATTATCTCATTAATAAAGATTACATTACAAATTCATTGTCTTCTTGAATATGTCCAAAACATCAATCTCTCTACTTGCACCCCATGTGATCAAGTAAATGAAATTTATGTGACCTACAAGATAAAAGGTTATAGAAAAAAGAGACCGAGAAAAAAGAGAAAAAGTACGATAAATAGAGGAAGGGAGAGAATGGAAAATCTACAATCAAAGATGAAAAGGAAAAAAATGGCAAAGAATTAAAAAAGAGAAAAACAAAAGATAGATGGAGAGAATAAAACAAATAGTGAGTGAGTGAGCAAGCAAGCGAGAGAGAGAATAAAGAGGAAGAAACTGAGAAAAAATATAAAATGTGAAAATATAGAAATGGGCAAGGAAGGTAGATAGACAATAAGAGATAATTGAGAGGATAAGAAAAATAGATAACAAATAAAATATAGAAAGAGATATGGGGAGAGAAAATAAAGAAATAATTTGTATTGGTGAAGCCACGGTTTCTTGGTTTGAATCCTATGACAATGAATTCCTTGGTTTTACCAATTTCGATTAATTCTTTTCTATCCCTCTTTAGTTTTGGGTTTACTATATAATACACCTATCTTCCCCTTTGTAATGGTGTTATGCAAATGGCATGAAGGAGGATAGAAATTCTTTTAAGACACCTTTGATCCAAAGTGCATAGGAGAAGTATGCTATGTTAATATGAATGGATTGTTGGTGTATCAATCAACAGGTACACTAAAATCACATTATGATTTTTTTGTAAATTGATTTTCAATTAATCAAAATATTCCAATCTAAACCCCTTTCAAAGATGTTAAAAATGTATGAATTTTTTTTTTTGGTTGAATCAAGGGTATCCCTGCGAACCATCCCAACGCCCAATCTGGCTTACCTTGGTCTTACATTTTGCCAAGTTGGGGTCGGAAAGGGATGAGCTGGGCCACAAGGATAGAAATTCTTATAAGGCACGTTTAATCCAAAGGGTATAGGGAAGGATGCTATGTTACTTAATACAAATGGATTATTGGTGTATCAATCAAAAGGTACACTAAAATCGCATTATGGTTATTTTGTAAATTGGCCTTTCAAAGATAACAAAAAGGTATGGATTTCTCTTTCTTCCTTTTTTTGGTGTATACTCCTCACTCAGCTCAATGCCCAACCTGCCTTACCTTGGTCTTACATTTTGCCAAGTTGGGGTTGAAAAGGGGTGAGTTGGGTCACAAGGATATAAATTCTTTTAAGACACCTTTCATTCGAAGGGAAGAGGAGAAAGATGCCATGTTAATACGAATGGATTGTTGGTGTATCCATCAATAGGTACACTAAAATCACATTATGATTTTTTTGTAAATTGGCCTCCAATTAATTAGAATATTCCAATCCAAACCCCTTTCAAAGATGATGAAAATGTATGATCTTATCTTCTTTTTTGTTGACTCAGGGCTATCCCAGCAATCCAACCCAACACCCAACCCACCTTACCTTGGTCTTACAGTTTGCCAAGTTGGGGTCGGAAAGGGGTAAGTTGTGTCATAGGGATACAAATTATTTTTAAGCACATTTGATCTAAAGAGCAGAGGAGGATGCTATGTTAGTAATACACATGGATTGTTGATGTATCAATCAACCAATACGCTAAAATAACATTATGATTTTTTTGTAAATTGGATTCCAATTAATCAAAATATTCAAATCCAATCTTGATTCAAAAACCATACTAAAAAGGTATGGACATTTCTATCTTTTTTTTTTTTTTGTTGACTTAGGGGTATCCCCATGACCCAGCCCAATGCCAACCCGTTGGTCTTACATTCTGCCAAGTTGGGGTTGGAAAGGGGTGAGCTGGGTCACAAGGATAGAAATTATTTTGAGATACCTTTGATTCAAAGGGCAAAGGAAAATGATGCTATGTTAATACGAATGGATTGTTGGTGTATCAATCAACAAGTACAGTAAAATCATATTATGATTTTTTTGGTAAATTACCCTCCACTTAGTCAAAATATTCCAATCCAAACCCTTTTCAAAGACAATAAAAATGTATGAATTTCTCTTTCCTCTCCTTTTGTGTTGCCTCAGGGGTATCCTTGCGACCTAGCCCAACACCCAACCCACCTTACCTTGGTCTTACATTCTGCCAAGTTGGGGTCGGAAAGGGGTGAGCTGGGTCACATAGATAGAAATTCTTTTAAGACACATTTGATATAAAGGGCAGAGGAGGATGTTATGTTACTTAATACAAATGGATTGTTGGTGTATCAATCAACAAATACACTAAAATCACATTATGATTTTTTGTAAATTGGCCTCCAATTAATTAAAATATTCCAATCCAATCTTGTTTCAAAAATAATAAAAAGGTATGGACTTTTTTTTTTTTTTTGTTGACTCAGGGGTATCCCCATGACACAACCCAACGCCCAACCTGCCTTACCTTGGTCTTACATTCTGCCAAGTTGGGGTCAGAAAGGGGTGAGCTAGGTCACATGGATAGAAATTCTTTTAAGACACCTTTGATCCAAAGGGAAGAGTAGAAGGATACCATGTTAATATGAATGGATTGTTGGTGTATCAATCAACAAGTACACACTAAAATCATATTATAATTTTTTTGGTAAATTGGCTTCCATCAAAATATTCCAATTCAAACTCTTTTCAAAGATAATAAAAATGTATGAACTTTTTTTTTTTTTTTTGGGTTATCCCTGCAACCCAACCCAATGCCCAACCCGCCTTACCTTGGTCTTACATTTTGCCAAGCTAGGGTCGGAAAGGGGTTAGTTGGGTCATGGGGATACAAATTCTTAAGACACCTTTGATTTAAAGGGTAGAGGAGAAGGATGCTATGTTACTTAATACAAATGGATTGTTGGTGTATAAGTACACTAAAATCACATTATGATTTTTTTTTTAAATTGACTTCCAATTAATCAAAATATTCCAATGCAAACCCCTTTCAAAGGCGATAAAAAGTTATGAACTTCTATTTCTTCTTTTGTTTTGTGGACTTAGGGGTATCCCTGTGACCCAACCCAGTGCCCAACCCACCTTACCTTGGTCTTACATTCTGCCAAGTTGGGGTCGAGAAGGGGTGTTGTGTTGGGGCAAGGTTAGCCTCTTGGGGATGTATGCAACAACATGCAAGCCACGTGCATTTGGTAAACTCGGACTTCGAAGTCAAACCCAGGACCATGGGGAGCATACCCATGACTTAAGCCTCCTCTGTTGTTTGTGTGGGTTGTAAGACAAACCCAACTTCTATTCCTTCTTAGGAGAGAGAATGAGGGTATGAAGGCCAATTTTAGTAATTCAATTTTAGCATAGATAAGCCAATTACTATATATGTCTCTAGCATCGTCAAATGATTGAAAAAATGTTATGTATTAAAAATTGAAGGAGAAAGAGAAAGAGAGAAAACATGAAGGGAAGGAATGGGCTTGATAAATTAGATACAAAGAAAGATAATAGGAAAATAGATCTAGATATAAAATAGATAGAATGAGAAGTGAAAGATAAAGAATAAAAAAGGAAAATAAAAGAATAACTAGAGAGAAAGAGGTAGGGACATGGTGAGACAACAAAGGAAAGGTTGTGAGAGAAAAGTAAGAAGATAAAAAGTGGACAAAAACTATAAAAATATCAAAAAGGAATATTAAAGTTAAATAAATAAAAATAAAGAAAGAATAACATAGAGATGAATAAATAAATAATGAATTTCCCAAAACATAGAAAGAGAGAGAGAGAGAGTCACATAAACAATTTGAATAAATAATAAACAAATTTAGAAAGACTTAAAAGATACATAAATAAAATGGAGAGAGAGTGAAAAAATTCCAAACATACAGAAAGATTACAAAAAGTGTTTCGGGAAATGAAAAATAAAAAGAGGGAAATAAAAACAAAGAAATATTGGTTAAGAAACAAAGAATCATTAAATAGATATGCAAACAATAAATACGAATAGAGAGAGAGACACAAACTAAGGAAATGTAAGATATAAATCAAAGCGATAGATATTGAGAGAGTGTTAATGTGACAGAATGAGAAAATTATGAAATAAATGATAGAATGGATAGACAAGATCGAAACCCATATTTCTTCAAATCATAGAAGCAAATATCTTTAAAATATTGTGAAATATTCCAATATATCTTTTTCTCAACAAGGTTCCAAACATTTTCTTGAAAATATTGAAACTTTTTCAAAATATCTTTGACCAAAATTTTTGTGAATATAAATTATTAGCAATATGTTACTAGAAATATCACAATAAATTAGTTTTTCTTTTATATACGCATCAGACCTGCAAGTTTTTTGTTATTCTACTCTAGAACTTTTATAAATAGGTTATACACTTTGAACAGTGTAAGTAGCTATTAAAATTTCCAGCTGCCATTATTGAATAGCATAACAGATCTGTTGCTAAGGGACAACAACAATTGCTATCGTTATTTTAAAAATGAACATGTTTATCTACAGTTGTGAAGACACCTAGCATAATTGGGTTTGAAAACCTTGTGAATAGGAAACATGATTTTTGTTATTTTGATTAGTAGCTACAACTATTGCCTTTGATAATAGAAAACAATATTGTTATTATTCATGATTTGTGAGCAATAGACAAGATGTTCACACATACATGGCAAGACTTCTTAAAATATATCACATTCATATACACCCCTTGTACCCTTAATGTCAAATGATTATGGTATCTTTTAACTTGACATTATTGATGCATCACAAATTATTCAATTTTAAGAAAGAATACAATAAAAATTTATCATTTCCAATTGATTTCCACGACTTTATACAGATGTATATATAGGTTTTATAGATTTTCTACATTGAATTAGATTTTTACAGTCATTATATAATGTATCACATGGTAATGAAGATGAATATCTTATGCCTATCAAATACATGTACATATTAATATATCAATTGTGTATATTCTGTTGATCAATCGATAAAGGATGGCTGTGATAAAGTATAATTAATTTTTCAATGGTTTTTAATGTTGGATGATAAAAGCTTGTAAAATGTCTGGTAGTATATATTTTTAAAAATTAAAGCAGAGATTTAATCACGAGTTTTAAATTTATGTTCCTTTCAAGAAGTTAAGGAGATAGTTCTTTATGTCCTTACAGTATGCTATAAAGATTACTTCTCCTACTTGAATGCCTTTTAAGGGTATCTGTGATTCTTTGTAGACCACCATTTCAAAAACGACCCACCCACTTTGTGCTCTAAAAATGGAACATTGAGAAGGAAGATGTTACCATTGCAAAGCCCTTTTATATCTTTTAACAGGAAGATCAAAAGCAAATATATCATACAAAACTGATCTTGAGCATGCTAATGGTAAAGAAGTTTCTAAGCATGCCAAACTCGTATTCACAACTCTAATAAAAACATAAACAGTAACAAAGCAAATAACTGGTACAGACTGTTTATGTTTATGCTTGTTCTTTTACAGACTGTTTAATATCTTTATGCTGAAAATGGTTTTAGGGCTTTATGGAAAGAATGCTCAGAAACTGTGTTTAAGTGCAGCATTTGAAAGATACATATAAACTGCATATTATATGTTTCCAGATGTATTAATCTTGATTTATAATTAATTTTGGCGTTGGCCTCTTATTTACCAAAAAAAAAAAACTAGTACAGACAACTCGCCTACAGATAATGAATAATCATTTCCAGGGCTTTCATTTATATCTTTAATAATAATACAAACAGTAAGAGGACAAAAAACTTGAGAACTGTTATACAATTCACCTACAGAAAATAAATAATCATTTCTAGGGCTTTCATAAGGGAGAAAGACAACCAAATTGTAACAAAAATGAAAGAAAAAACAGAGCAAAACTGGGAAAAAAGCATTGATTTCGTCAGTCAAATAGGATGGTCTGAAATTTCTAGGACAAAATAATGGAAGAAGTAACGTTCAAAACGTAAAAAGCAACAAAATGCTGATCTAAAATAGGTCATTTACGAATTTCGTACCTGTAACATGCAGGAGGACTCGAACTAATGTTGATCCCCTGAGCCAATAGCCGCTTGTTTGAAAAACCTGCCAAGAAAATATAAATTAAATTCGATCTAAGTCAGGCTTCCTAAAGTTGCAAGGGTGCAAGTTCTGGAGAAAATGCCAATACCGGCCAAGTGTTATTCTGATGTTGGGTTTATAATTTGAGGACAATTTGCTTTAATAAATCAAGTCCTGGTTTTCTTGTTTGGGGTTTTTTATTATTGACCTCTTAATGAGAAAATAAATATCCTAAGAATCATTTTAATATTGAATTGTTTCATTCTTAAGCTTATTATCATTAAACCACTTGGAGAGAACAACACATTACAGAGGATTGACTCTTCGTAATGTAAAGGAAAGCAGATAAACTAACAAAAAGAAAGCAGATAAACTAAAAAAAACAAAGCAGGAATAGGAATTTACATTACTTGAATACAAAGCAATTAATATTGGCTAAAAAGAATACTTGAGGGTCTGTAAAAGTCCGATAGCATATAGGAGATCCTAATTTGGAGTTTACCTGAAACACTCGTTCATATAAAAACAAGAAAGAAAGGTAAATAAGGAATATCAACAGTTAGAACAGAACATAATATCTGCAAAAATGGAAAATGCCCTGTTTATACCAGACTGTATTAATGGTTATAGACTTTGGACACTGACTTATACAAGCCTATAAGCTAAATCATTAAGCGACTCACATTCACAAATTTATAGAATCCTCAAACTGATATATATATGTATGTATATGTATGTATATGTATGTATGTATGGAGGGCATTCCTAAGAGCCTGGTGTGTGCATGTGTATGTATGTATGTATATGCATATGAGTGTGTGTGTGTGTCAGACGTGTTGTTGCAATTGCCCTGGTAGACATGTATGCAAAATGTGGAAGCAGAGAATCTATCTATCTATCTATCTGTCTATTTGTATCCATGTATATACATATACATATACATACACATATACATATACATATACATACATACATATATATAGATTTAAATATATATCAGATGTTATAATCATAGCAGCAAAAATCTTTTGAGGAAAAAATCGGCAAACCAAAAGTATAAGATTTTTTTTAATTGGGAAAAAATCGGATTTAAAAAAATCGTAAAAAATTGTAGAATAAGAGATAAAAACTATTTTTTTTGAAATTGAAAGGTATTTCCATAGCACAAAGACATAGACAGCCACTAAAATAAAGAGTTTAACTAATGAATTGTAGAAAATAGATTTTTGCAGTTTATATTCATATTTTCAAACTTGAAGCATTACTTAACATTGCATAACTAATAACTAGATGCTGATAGATGACAAAATTTCAATTACAATATAGTTTTTTACAAATTCAACCTAAGCAGTTATGCGATTACTTCACGTTGCATTACTAATATAGTTTTTTACAAATTCAACCTAAGCAGTTATGCGATTACTTCACGTTGCATTACTAATAACTAGGAGCTAGGAGCAGCTGCCAGTTGTATTTTCTTGTCCTGGTATTCTATGACACCACATTTCTTTGAGGCATTTTTTCAAACAGTTCACTGCCTTTTCGATGCTATGACATTTTTCATACATGTCTACCAAAGCATTTTATGAAATAGTTCACTGCCTTACTGCTATGGCTAAAATCCTAAAACAGGTGCTTTTGAACAAGCTATGGATGCTTGGAAAAATCTATCAAAGCATAATAGTAAGCAATAGCATAGACAAGGCAGTGAACTGTTTGAAAAAATGTCTCAAAGAAATGTGGTCTAATGGTGATGGAATGTCATGACAAGCCATAGATCATTGATAAAAATTCTGTTGAAATATCCACAAAAAAATGAATGTGCATGGTTCTATGTGTTTTTTATCTTGAAGAGTTAGTCTCATTGGGAATGTAGGTGTACTTTTCTCTGTGGCATATACTGTGGAAGAGTTTTCAAGTTTTTTTAACTTTTATCCTGCATTAAGCAGTAGCAGTATCACAATAGTCATGTTCCTACATGCGAGTTGAGTTAGGAAAGCAACCTAAGTCTGAGCAGAACAGTTCAAGGCAACCACTTATAGTCTTGAATTGTAACAAAGCTTAGATAATGTCTTAGAAGGGCTTAATCAAATTGATGATGAAAAGACAATCTGATATTCAATATAGAAAAATTCTCACTTGAGAAATTTCTAAATATGATTAATTTTCTTTCCAGTTTACGTTGCGTGAATGGGATTTGAAGTTTCTTTTAGTTTCCTGTTCCATCATGGTATTTGGTAGGTGTGGCTCTACTAACTTACTGAGATCTGTTGAGTTTCATGTTCATGATTGTTGGTAAAAGTTCTGTTGAAATATCCACAAAAAAATGAATGTGCATGGTTCTATGCGCTTTTTCTTTTGAAGAGTTAGTTTCTCTGCAAGAATTGATGCTTCATGTGAATTGTACATTGACTGGTTTTCTGGAAGGAAGCTTTTGTTTGGATACTGTCAAAGTGAGCCTAACACTTTTATTGTATTTTGCAGGTTACTTTACCTTATGAAAAAACTTTCGTAGGAGCCTTAATGAAGAAAACTGGTCCAAGTTGTGGGTCAAGCCTTACAACGGCATATTTTGCAGGTTAATTCACCCGCTGAAGCAAATCATTCTAGATATCTTTCTTTTTGAAGAAAATTGGTCCTGCTATTGAATTGGATTTGCATATTTCTTTGTTTTTTGTCTAATTAATTGCTGTATTACAGAGTATGTATATTTGTCTATTGAACAAAGTTTGTTCAGTATAGCATTAGATGGCATAATCTATGTTTCTTGTCAAATTAATTGCTGTAATTTATTGTATGTATGCAAGTGTATTGAAGAAAATTCGTCCTGTTAATTGGATTGCACAAATCTTTGTTTGTTGTCAAACTAAATGCTATATTATAGAGTATGTATGCATATGTACGCTGTACACTAGACCATTGGACTGAATGGATCTGCTTTTCTTGATGCTTGGAACTGCATTCCCCATCTTTAGTTCCAGCATTGCTGTTATAGAAATTTGAAGACTGCTTTTATACATGAGGGAAATGCAAGGTCTGTTTTGGGTATTATCTTGTTTTAGATTTAAGCTTTCTATGGCCAGTCTGGTGTTATGTCTCTAGCCCCCTTTTTTTGGAAGGAAAGGATTGGATGGATTGATATGCCAACTAAGTTAACTGGACAGGTTTACTGTCTAATAAACTCGATAGGTGTGCCATAAAAAAAAAAATTCATAGAACCTCGCAATTATAGAAGTATCTCATTGCATGTCATGAGTTTTCTTCTCTTTCTTGCTTTTGCAACATAAGTATTAATTCTGCATTTCCTGCAGATAATTCTAAAACATGATGATCTTTACAAATGGCTTTGAAGAAAGCTCTAGAGGACAACTAATTGTGCGGTTTAGGTTAATGTTGCTCATTGTTGTATAACTTTAATTTAGTATTTTTTTTTGAAATTTAAATCAAGGTTTGTTTCTCCATTCAATTTCATCATCTTTTTTTTTTTTTTTTATATTTAGTGACTCCAAGTCTGCTAAATACTTACATTCACTTTCTTGAGTTTGTCTGTCGTAGTTTAATTTTCAAGGAGTCTTAACATGTGTCTTAGGAAAGGAAAATGTGAGTTTCATCTGGGAAAATAGAGTTATTATTTAGAAGGTGAACAGTCTCTTTCATTTTTGGTTTTCAGTTTTCTCAACACTTTGCACGGAAGTATAGTTTTCAAACCCTAAACATCCAACCCTAATAAAGCTTTTGGGTTTTGGGATTCAAATGAGCATCAAACTTGAAAAGTTCAAAACGTTGAAAAATAAGGAAAGATCAAAACTTTGGGTTTTATATTTCCAATTGTACAAGATGAGTAAATGTTGACAAACTTTGATGCTTGACAATGGAGTCATAACAAAGTGTGTTTATTTTGCACATGTGGGAGGATACTTTATAAATCGGTTGAAAGTTATCTATTTCACACATTTTGATCACAAAATCATCTTACCTCGTCGAATGGTTCCCGACAAAGTTGAGATGACCTAATTCACACTAAGTCATCATCAAAGTCCTATGTTAGCATTTCTTGTTCTATTTCATTTTTGTTCCTAGATTAGGGTTTGAACAAACACTATGCTCTTTAGAAATTGTTCCCAAACAAGTGTTTGTCTTCTTATTGTTGCTTTAAAGGTATTTTGTATTTAAATATCCTTGTCCTTATTTTTTGTGTTGAAATATCCTCAGCTTGTCTAGCATTGTTTGATACACTTTTTTTTTTTGATTCAACTCTATGCCTTGATGTCCCTACAAGGATGTGTTAAAATTGCTCATGGAAAACCGTAAGTTGATTATGCCACATTCAAAATTAGTTTGCATTTTTTTGAGTTATTTTTTGTGCTTTAGAAATTGAAAATACCATAGATTCTTGTTTATATATGATCTTGTTAGGTTTTCCCGACTTCCTTGCACATCTTGTTCAAACTTGTGAAAGTTTAATAAACCTTGAAACCCAAACTTTAGTGTACTCTTTGGTTTTTCATGTCCCTAGTGCTTGCTTTAAAGGTATTTTGTATTTAAAACTCCTTGTCCTTGTTTTTTGTGTTGAAATATCCTCACCTTTTCTAGCATTTTTTGATACACATTTTGTTTTTGATTCAACTCTATGTCTTGACGTCCCTACAATGATGTGTTAAATTGCTCATGGAAAACCTTAATGGAAGGTTTGAATCAATCTTTGAAGCACAAGCATAACCCCTGAACGGAGCTATCAACAAGCCACCTTGGGAGATATTTCACTCCTGCAACTACTGTTCCTCATGAGGGTTTTTGTCCTCAAGAAGCCAAGACTTTTCGTTCCAACCAAAAAACCCTACTTTTATGCACCCTTCTATTTCCCATGCCCAAGTTGTCCTTCTAAATTTATTTTATTTAATTCATTTTACTGCCTTATATCTCCTTTAAGTTGAGCGAGCAACTTTATAATATAAAATAATCTTTTGAAAACCCCTTATAATGCCCTTTATCATTAAGTTGTTTAAATATATAAATAACGCATAAAGTTAAATATTTTAATTTAACTTTATTATTAATGTTATTTAAACCTAATACTTAGGACCATGATAAATGCCAAGATAAATCCATGGTAAGAATCCACCAACATGCCCAACATAGAAATACCGCTAATTTACTAGGTTGGTGACCACCCTGTGACTTACTAAAAGTAGTAAGTGTGGTCAAAGTGTCCAAATATTGCTCTAGAAGGTACACAATGAAAACCCAATAATACACTGAGTTGGGAAACACCAATTAAGCACAAATGGTTGACTGACAAGCCACAAACGCCCTTAGAAGGCTCTCCTAACTAACCTATCAGTCTATGGGGACCAAGTGATAGATCAATCACAACACCTGCTAACTGCCTAGGAAAAAGGGGACATTACATGCAACTACTTGGAGCTGACAGCATCACAAAAGAGCTAGCTATCAATTGCCTATAAATAAAGGCTTTCACAACTTGGTTGGATTTTTGCCCAATTCCATATGGTGTTGTGAGTCTGTGTATATGCTCTGAGTGTATTTAACATTTTCCTTTTTTAACCAAAGTTGTTTGCATAGTGCATAGGCATGGGGCTATTTATAAACATCAAATAATGTAAGACTTAAAAAAGTAAATTTCTACCAAGGTTGACCTAATTTTACACAAATGAAGTACTTTCTATTTGTTTGCTAGAAAGGGTACCTTATTGCACAATGATTTGGAAGAGAAGTAAGCATGAAATGTAAATGCTACAATTTTGAAAAAACTGTTATTTGAATTCCTTAAGATGCGTGAGGATGTTCTTAACCGCCGAAAAATCTATAAGAATGAAAGAAAAAAGAATTTTGCAGGCCTTCAATGGCTCTTTTAAAGGCAACTGTAGTCTAATGATTGAGATAGGGCATGAGCTGGTGTCTTGAACTCTGATTGTAGGTGGATTGACAAGTTCAAATTTACTATTCAACATGGTCATGAGGTCAAAAACCAGATAAATGGAAAACTATCCCTTGTGGGCTTTCATGAGATAGTGTCATGTACTAAATTTGTGCCAATCCAGACAATTAAAATTTTGAAAAAGAGCACGGAAATGTTAAATAGCTCCAAACAATTTCATTTGTGTAATATTGCCTAACATCATTGTATAGTGGGCTATTTCATTCAAATTATTACCAACTTTTATTTTTTAAGAAATGTTGGGAAATTTTTCTTGATTTTGACAGGGTGGAGAATATAGTTAAAATAGTTTGTGCTCAAGCTTATGGGACAGGCAAACTAGACATGCGTGGACTCTGTTTGCAATGCTAACTGGTTAAATTAAGCACAACAACATTGCTTCTTACTGTGACATACGCATTTGCAGCAGCTATACTTAAGGGCTCAGGGCGATCACAAGGCGAGCTATTTGTCATGTCTGCCATCTCTGGAGCTGCTTAAATTGTCCCTGTTGTCTTCAGTTGGCTGTTGATGCTCAAGCTAGGATGGGGACTAGCTTGGGCAGCAGTAATGCTAAATTTATCATGGTGGATGCTAGTGTTGGGTCCAATAGCCTATATATTTAGTGGCACTTGTGGTGGAGCTTGAACTGATTTTCATGGAGTGCATTTCACAATTTGGGAGGACTCTTATTTCTTTCATTGTCCTCAACTATTGTGATGAGGGGACCCATTCAAATCACAATTTTATTTCTTGAATGTTATACATTTTGATTTTTGAGGTATGATATTCACATTTTATTTTTGTTGTTTATCTTGGATCTGAAGAATGCAGAAGTTGCAACAGACTCTCTAGCTATATGGTATTGCACTCAAAATTCCCGTGTGCGGATTTATTTTGTTTTGCAGTGGATCTATGCTTTTAACTGTTTGGAATTTAACTTAACATTGATCAACTTGTCTGCCACATAATTTTGGTGTTTTGGATTTATACTGACATATTTGGCATTCAACACAGCTCCTAGAACCTATGACATTACTTTCTTTCTTTACCCTTTCAAGGAGTGATTAGATCTGGAACCTAGCTTCTCTTGTTAGAGGGGGCTGGGTGTTCAACCACTGAGTTACTGCTATGGATACTAGACCCTTGTGATTTAGAGTGTGTATTGTTCACTTCTATCACCTCTTTTACTTATAGCTGATTCAGAAGGTAAATTGAATGCTAATAATATATTATGCTACATTTTTTGTTTTTGAGAATTAGATGTGCGTTTTATTGGGGCCACATCCAGAAGAGAGCTCTAAAATAGAAATGTAGAACTTCAAATACATAATAAAATTGGCCAAAACCCGTATAGCCCGACATAGACTTGAGCATAAACCTAACTACCCCTTTGCTTTCTTATCGTGCGATCTCAATATGATATGGGAAGAGGAGATCCAAAATTCTAATTGGAAACTAAAGTCCAACCGAACCTTTTTCTAAAACATCCAAAGTTTGGAATTCAAGCGATAGAAAGAAGAAGAGAGGGAAGGAAAGAGAATAAATAAATGTAGAGAGTGAAGGAGAGGAAAATAGAAAGGAATAGATAAAAGCAAGAGAGAGAAAGGGTGAGACAAAATGAGAGAATTGGAATGAGAAAGTAGGCGATGAATGGGAAAGAGAATTAAATAAAGAAAAGGAAGAAAAATAGTTTTAGAGAGAAAAGAAGAAATTAGGAAATGGGAAAAACTAGGAGTAAGGAGAACAAAATGAAAAAGGGAGAAAAAAACAAAAGAGACAAATTTGAAATAAAAAGATAGGTAGATTTATTTTAAATATCTATCAATAGATAAAGTTAATGAATGAAATTTGGAAATATAGAAAAAAAGGTAAAAAAGATAACTACACCTAAATAAAGGAAGGAAGATAAAATAAATAAATATGGAGGGATATTGAGACAGAGAGGAAAACTTGAAGAAAGATGAAATGTGAGAAAAAAGAGGAAAAGAGAAGGATAAGGGAAGAGAAGAGAAGAGAAAGAGATCTATGGATCTAGAAGAAAAAAATTAAGCAAAAAGAAAAGTAGAGATAATGATAGAAGTAAGAAGTTAATAAAGAAATAAAAAATAGAGAGATAAAGAGAGTAAGAAAGAGAAAAAAAGAAGAGATAAATAAGAAAAAAAGAAAGAGATAAAAAGTAAGAGAGGGATTAAAATAATAACTAAAGATGGATATATAGAAAGGAAGGAAAAAAATAAAAATGTAGAGAGAGTAAAGAAGTTGAAGGGAAAAAGAGGAAGAAGGAAAAACAAAATAATGAAGATTGCCAATGGATAAAATAAGAGATAAACAAAGAGTGAGCAAGAGAAAGAGGGTGTTATTTGAGAATGAGACAAAGAAACAAAGAAGGATTATCTAACAAGAGATAAAGAAAGAAGGATGATAAAAAATATAGAGCAATTTAAAAAGAAAATTAATAAATAAATAAAAATAGTTGCAAGATTTCATTGCAATGGAGAGACGTTGGTACAACGATGGTAATTTTTCAAAAAATTGCAGGTCTCAGCAATATCGCCAACCTTAAGGCTTTGTCAGGAATACACATACTTATCAAGGACCCACTAGGAAAAATAATGTGAATCGTAAAGGTTATGGGTCTTCTGGTATTAAGCATAGGTTTACCAGGCTAAATTGGGTTTCGTTTTGTCCTCGACATTTGGTTCATGCAAAACAACCAGTTTTTTGATATCTGTGCTGAGGATGTATCTGTCAGAGGTCATTGGTATCTAGAAAAGTTTGAAAAAAGTTGTGGAAATGACTCCCAATACTTAAATCATTTTTATGAAGGTGCCTAGAGGGATTTTAGATCCAAAAGAAATTTGGATTCAAAGAAGTCGAGGGTTCATAAGAGAGGTGGCCTCCTCAATCCAAAACATACAACAAATATTGAAGATCAAGGGCTTAACCCTAGTTTTGTTAGACAAGGGTTTCAAGGAAACAAAACAAATAACAATAAAGCGGTCCATGCACACTCAGATTTTAGAGGGCAATAGGGATCTTTGCATGGGGTGCATAGTCATGTTCCTCATACTTCTACGCGGCAACAAGGTGTATAGAAGGAAACAAAATGAGATTTGGTTAATAAGCCACAACCACAAAAAGCGATGCAAAATGATAAAAGAGATTTGGATTTTGTTGAAAATCTAGTTAATAAGCCACAACCACAGAAATCGGTGCAAAATGATAAAAGAGATTTGGATTTTGTTGCAAATTTGGTTAATAAGCCACAACCACAAAAAGAGGTGCAAAATACTAAAAGAGATTCGGAGTTTGTTGCAAACAAAGTACTACAAGGTGAAGGCCAAAGGAAGGAAAATGTTCAAAGTAGGAGATTAAGAAAGAAAAAGCAGCAAAAGCGGCAAAACAGAGAAAATCAAGAAAGCAAACCTGGAGGCGTAGAGAACTAACATCTCGAGAGGAAAATATTCAACGTCAATCAGTTTTAAGTAATGTGGGAAAGCAACAAGGGAGAGCTAAAGCCGGGGGATTAGATTAGGAATACCCAAGGGAGAAATCGGTCCAGGGCTGTGCAAGGGTGTTTAGTTTGTTTTTCTTTCTTCATGCCCAAACCTTTCTAAGTTTCAGGCTGTAAAAACAAGTTTTTGTTGTGGATTTCTGAATATTTTGTATAATCAGTCCATTTTTAGTAGCAAACTAGGGAAACTAGGGACTGGCAGATAGTTCATCGTTGTAAAGGTGTTTTTGGGATCATATAAACGATTACCTATTGTAAATTTTTATTATTATTACTATTAATATATCTATAGGCCCTCTGACTTTTGCCAAAAAAATAAAAATAAAAAAATAAATAGTAAAGGAACAAGTAATATGAATAAATGTAGAGAAAGAAAAAGGGGTAGAAAAGAAATATGAATATAGCGGGAAATATATAAACAAGGAAAAAGTTTAAGGAATATAGAAAGTATAATGATACAAATATATAAAGAGAGATACATAATAAAATAAATAGAAAAATATAATGATATAAATATATAGAGAGATACATAAGCAATTAAATAGAGAGATTGAAATAATGATGTGTAGAGAGAGAAAAGAGAAAGGAAAAGTATAAATACATAACTTAGAGAGAAATAGATAAAGATATATATATTTATGCAAACATCAATTTATTGAAGAAATACGTGAAGATAAAGAGACATGAGGAAAATTGGGTTAAGAAAAAGAAAGGAGAGTAAAATAGAAAGAGAATGGTAGAGATAAAGCCATAGAGAGAAGGATGGAGAGACAATTTAGGGAGAATAAAAATAAATCTTGATAGAGAGAAAAATAGGAGTAAAGAATGAGATAAAGAAAGATTAGGAATACAATAAAAATTGAAAGAGTGAAAAAAGACAAACAAGATAGATAAAATAAAGGGATGAAGAAAGGTAAAGAAAAAAGAAAGAAATACTAAGAATTATAATAAGAGAGATCTAAAGAAATATAGATAAAAAGAAAGAGTGAAAGGGTGGGAAAGAAGTACACAGATAAAGAAAGAGATAGTAAGACATAATACTAAGAAGGGAAGAGATAGTAAGACATAATACTAAGAAGGGAAGACAAAGAAAGGAAAGAGAATATTAGAGAGATGTATAGAGAAAGAAATCAAAAGAAAACATAGAAATATAATGAAAGATAATGAAACATATAAAAAAAAAGAGACAAACAAGACGAAAGAGAAAGGAAAAGAATAAAAAAAAGAAGAAAAACAAAGAAAATAAGAGGCACAAATAAAAGACAAAAGAGATAAAAAGAAATAGAGTGATGAAAGAAAACAAAATGTAAAAAAGAATGAAATACAAAGATTAAGAAGAAAGAGTGAAATGAAGATGCAAAAACAAAGAACAAAAGGGAGATAAAAAGCAAAAAAAGATAATGAAAGATAGAAAAATGTAAAAAATATAATTAAAGGAAGATAAAAAAGAAAGAGAGTGAAATAAAGAGAAAAGAAAGAGTTAAAAATAAAGAGAAAATGAAAAAAAGTGGGTGAAATGGAGTGGATGGAAACAAGAGATATGCAATGGTAAAAGAACAAAAACAAGGAGAAAGAGAGAAGGATAAAAAAAATTGAAGATAGATATATAGAAAGAAAAAAAAAATGTAGAGAGGAGAAAGAATCTTGAGAGAAAAAGAGGAAGAAGGAAAAACTAAAAGGTTAAGAAGATCATATTAGATAAAATAAGAGATAAAAGAGAGAGTGAGCAAGCGAAAGAGGGGGTGATTTGAGATATAGAGAAAAATTAGAGAGAATGAGACAAAGAAACAATGGAAGACAATCTAACAAGAGAAAGGAAAAAGGATGAGAAAAAATAAAGATAGAGAAATACAAAAAGAAAATGAATAAAAAATAATTAAATAGT